>JARHVA010008938.1:67500-185000 GCA_037957365.1 Torreya grandis | reverse complement strand
TTGAAGTGAATGGACGTTATTGTCTCTCTATGAAATTTGTCTAAAACATCTTACACAAAATATACTCCTATAGAAACCTCTGCTAGAATTTTATTGACTAACACCTCTATTTGACATATGTACCCATTATCTATCATCATTATTTCCTACTAGTTGACACCACCTAGACATAATGATCAATCTGACACATAAAAACAAAACTTAAAATTGGGAGACAAGTGTCCAAGACAAAACTTATAAACTATAATAATCCAAAAAATGAAACTAAGACTACATTATGACTGAAATGTATCACATTGTATCTAAATCTAAATATGTATTGAACCTCATAAATTAAATAAAATATTCTGATATCAACTTCAAAATATGAAATAATTATAATCTTAATATCCATTTTCAAATAAAAATATAAAACTTCAATATTGAGATTAAACATCAAATAAAATCTCATGTTTTTCAAATTAGCTTTGTATCTATTCAAAAGTGTCCATGTACATTTATAAATATTAATGTCATTATCATTATCAATATGGACAACTGACTCAATTCAGATTTTCACACAAGAATTCTAATTCTCAACACTATAAATCACATTATTTTATGTCTGGCAACAAATTTTCTAGAAACATGTTTAAACCAAATTGGGACCAAACATCCTTATGACTTCACAGACTCTGATATTTATAGACCACATAATCAAGAATCATGATCAATATAATTTATCAGTCCTTTAAAACATAGAACAACTTCAACTCTTTTGAGTAAAAATATTTTATGTATACAAGTCTCATATTTTATAGATAAAATCATTATTAATAGCTTTTCCAAAGACCAGAATAAAACTTAAAGTCATATGCCTAGGATGAAAAACACTAACTTGTGACGCATCAAAACTCAAATAAATGTATAGTGTAGCTTATCATCTCTATATGAATAGACTGACCTCTTCATCCATATAAATATATTTTTGACATCTTTAAAATATGATTTACAAAAATAACCACATATGTAACCAAAACTGTATGCACTAAATTTTCTCAATATTTTATGGGTCCATACCATCACTGATTCTAGACCCACTTGTCTCTTTGACTAGGAAATCACATAAGCATTCATCAAAAATTGGACCAAGACAAAACCTTAAGTCTGATATGATTTTCAAATATAATAGATTTTCATATAGATCTTTCTAACTCTATTTCAAAATTAAAACAAATAATTTTTTACATGGTGACAATCGATAATATTTGAAAACTTTCTAATATTTCTATAAAACTGTGTAAGACAACCATCAACTTCAAATCAAATAAAAACAATTAGGATATTAAAAACATTTGAAAATTAGAGAGCTACCCATGCATATGCCATAAAAAATAACCCTTAAAACCCTGGGTTTCAACCATGATTCAAAAATCATCGAAATCCTTGACATATCTCATGTAACCAAGCTAAAAAACTCTTAGTATATTCTACACCAAATTTCAAAAAGAAAAATAGATTTATCTTTTCATTGCCTAAAATATGTAAGTGATCCTTTATACTGAGATTGACAAACATGCACCACTATCACAACTAAATACTCTTTGAAATAATTTTTTGAAAGACTTAATTGAAAATATACAAAACCTATGTATTGTATTTTGACAATAAAAAATCCTATCCTTCATCAACTCAAAAAAACATAAAAAACCATAAACTCAAAATACATGTGAAAATATTCTCAAAATCTCTTATCTCAAAACTTTCCAAATTTATGAATAACCCAAATTCATTTAATCATGAAAGGGTTAAACTATGCAAACATTAATGAGATCTTTATATTTTTCTTATACAATTGCATGCATATAACTTCTCCAGAAAACTTAAGTCATAAACTATACAACAGGAAACTTTGTTTGCATGCAATCATCCAGTAAAGTTTTCCATAGCATATCAAAACCTTCTCAAACCTTTCAAATAAATTTTAATTCTTTTTAAAATGATTCCAATTTTCATGAAGAAGAAGTCACATATTTTCTTCATTATAATCCTAATCTTTTACAAAAAAAAATACAAGAAATATTGGGAGGTTTCATTTACACACATATAATTTCGATTGAACTATTCTTTCATTGAACATAAATCTTTCAAAAATTAATGAACAATATCTTAAAAACTATAATTAGACTATGATATGAAATTCAACTGAAGTTGACGTCTAGTTTTAAAAACATACAATTTCTAAAAATCGAAAAAACTTGAAAAAATAATTAAATCACATTTTGGACCCTTAGATGATCATGTATGGCTTAAAAAAACATAAAAAATATTGATAGTCTAGTAAAATGACCTAGGAAAGTAATAACCTTTTTGATACAATCATTTTGGTGCATAGAAGAGATCAAATAGAGATACTAGTCAAAAGTTATGGCCTATTTTTATGCATTATTCTCTTCTGGTTGAAAACAAATCAGCTCCTACGAGTTGTCTTGATTATACTACTACCATTTTTATTGTCAATATTCTTTAGCTCCCATTATGTAATCTAAGTATTTTCTTCTTTTTGTAGTCTTTCTCACTACACCAAATCCCTATTATAGTTCCCCTACTTTGTACTCACTATCTTCATATCCAAAACTTGCATTATTTTTTCCTTCATCTTTTTTGGAACCTACTACTCCCAATTTAATTCTTCATTTTCATCATCTTCACCATCTTATCCATGGAATTAATATAAATATAAAACATTAAATATTGTATATATATCAAAATTCTATGGTAAACCTACCTCATAGGCATTATCATTCATTTTCTTCATAATTTTGCATGGTCTACTTTTCTTGTACTTCAACTTTTTTTATGTGCCTTTTGGAAATCTCTCTTTCCTCAAGTAAACCATTACCAAATCTCATTCTTCAAATACCTTGGACATTTTTTTGACATCTACTGCTACTTTATATTTCTTATTATTTTCTTACAACTTTCTTCTTAATCCTTCCAATTGTTGCATATGCTCTACAAATGTGTCTACATCATCACTAATTCAATTTACAATTAGCAATTATATCAAATTTAAAATACCCATAGGATTTATCCCATAAATAATTTGAAAAGGTGACTTTCCTATTGATCTATTCACAAAACTACTATATTCAAACTCAGCTTGTGGTAAAGCCAAGTGTCATTACTTTGGTTTCTCTTCCACTATGCATCTCAATAAATTTCCCAAGCTCCTATTCACAAATTTTGTCTATCTATCTATTTGTGGGTAATATTCATTATTGAATTATATATTAGTACCCATATTCTTCCACAAAGTCCTCCAAAAATTAATTAGAAATTTCATGTTTCTATTTGAAGTAATAGTTTTTGGAACACCATGCAATGTCATAATATCCATAAAAAATAATTTTGAATCTCTAATGGTATCATTGGTTTTCTTGAATGCAATTAAATTAACCATTTTAGAAAATCTATCTATAACAAAAATTGAATTGTTACCTTTCTTTGTGTTTCATAATCCCAATACAAAATCCATACTCAAATCCATCTATGGTCCTCTTAGAATTGGTAATGGCATGTATAGTCTAGTATTTTGTATATGTCCTTTAGCCACATAACATATTCTACACCTTGAAACATACCTTGTCACATGTCTCTTCATTTTTTTCCAAAAAAACTTTTCCTCCACCAAATATATGGTCTTCATCTTACCAAAGTATCTAACCGAACAACCACTATGTAATTCTCTTATTATATTATCTCATACATACCCAAATAGAATGCATAATTGTTTCCCTTATAATAAATAACATTATTGTAAAAGATACTCATCATGAATACCACCTATCTCACCTATTAATGGATTTTTTCACTACTTAACTACCTTGCTAAAACATGGATCAATATCATCTAATTCTTTAATAGCTTGAAATCCAACTTCTTCACTCATTATAGTAGTTAATTATGCTACCCTCCTACTCAATGCATTAGCTACCTGATTATGTTTTCCTAATTTATGTTTTTAGCACAAATATATACCCCTATAAGAAATAAAACCACTTTTCATGCCTACTATTCATCTTCTTTTATGTATTCACATACTTCAAAGCTTCACCATCTATAAATAGTATAAACTCCTTAAGCACTATGTAATGCCTCCAATGTCTTAATGATTGTAAAATTGTATAAAATTCAACATCATAAGTACAAAACTTTGTTCTTACCTCATTCAATTTCTCACTAAAATATTTTATTGGCTTTCCTTCTTGACTCAACACAATACCAATTCCCACAAATAAAACATCAAAACCAACCTCAAACACTTCGTTAACATACGGTAATGATAATATTGATATTTATATAATATTCTTCTTCAAAATTACAAAACTTTATGTGGTCACTCTAGTCCATGCAAATTCCTTCCCTCTCATGCAATCTATTATTGGTGCCACAATACTACCAAAATTTTTAATAAATTTTCTGTAAAAAGTTTCTAAACCATAGAAACTCCTTACCTTTGTAATGATTCTTGGAATAGGCCACTCAAGAATCACATTTATTTTTTCTTCATCCATTTTCACACCATCTACTAAAAATACAAATCCTAAAAATACTAAACTATTATGCATAAACTTGCACTTCTTCAAATTTACATACTTATTTCTTACCAAATCCATTACCATTCTCAAATGATATGTTCCTTTTTAGTCTTACTGAATATCAAAATATCATCAAAATAAATAACCAAAAGATTACCAATATATTCTCATAGCACTATATTCATCACCCTCATCAATGTTCTAGGTGCATTAGATAATCTAAATGGCATCACCATCCACTCATATAAGCCATCCCTAGTCTTGAATGCAATTTTCCATTCATCTCCTTCATGAATTCAAATATGATAGTATCCACTCTTTAGATCAATCTTGGTTCAATATTTTTCCCCTGCAAGAACAGCCATCATATAATTTAAACAAGGTATAGGAAACTTATACTTTATTATAATTCTATTAATTACTCTACTATCCACACACATTCTCCATCCTCCATCTTTATTTGGAGTTAACAATGTTGGTGTTGCACATGGACTGATACTCTCCTTTATCACCTTCTTCCTTAACAATTTAGTAACTTATTTATTTAATTTTGCATGTTTTGTTTGACTCATCCTATCAGCTTTTTGATTGGTTTGATCTGATCCTAGAATTAAATCAATGTGATGCTAAAAATCTCTCTTCAGTGGTAAAACATCTAATAACTCATCAGGTATAACATATTCATATTCTTCCAACACTCTTTCTTCTTTTATTGGTATTGGCACCATTTTTGTTTCTTCATTTTTTACTACTAATACTTAACAACAACCTATTACCTTCATATCTTGGATAAATTATTTAATAGAGATCATGCTTTATGTCTTCTTTTCCTCTTTAATAGGTAACAAAACTACCTTTATACCACCTTAACAAGAAGTTTATGTGTTCCATGATCCATCATGAATTACTTTCTTATCAAATTGCCACAGTCTCCCCAATAACACATGACATGCACCCATCAAAATAACATCACATAATATTTCATCATTATAAGTTTTTCCTACAGAAATCTTGATTAAGCACCTTTTATCTACTGTAACCTCATTCTCTTTCTTAAACCATGAAATCCGATAAGAATTGGGATATCTTCACATTTTAGATTTAGTTTTTCTACCATTTTTTTTGAAACCATATTTTCACAACTACAACCATCTATAATTACTTTGCATACCTTTCAACCTAAATTATATCTTGTTTGAAAAATATTTGATCATAACCATGCATCACCACCTTCTTTATTTTACACTTGATCCTTCCTTAGACCAATCATGGTTCTTTTCATCATGAGATTATCTCCAACATTAGCTGGTGCAACTTCAGTATTCTATTCTTCTATTTCAGCCTTAACTAGATTTACTCTTGGGTGATATTCTTGCCTCTTTTCTTGATCTTGATAATGTGGATACTCAAATAATCTATGCCCTTATTCTCCACATCTATAATAGACATAATATTTACATTAATTCAGAAACCATCCTCTAGCACCACCATAACCTCATCTTCTTTGAAATCCTCATCCTCTTTGTTGGTATTAAAACCCTTGCCTATTATTATCTTGTCTTTCTACACCACATAATGACTCACTTTTACTATCATTAAATCTACCTCTAGTGGTATTAAATCCACCTCATCCCTTTATTATATGGGATCCACCTCTTCTTATACTAGGAGATGTCCTTCTAAAATTTTGTCAATGTAGTTTGTCTTCTACCTTCAAAACTAATTGATAAGCCTCCTCCAAGTTAAGTATCCTATGCATTCTTAATTCATCTTGAATAGAAAATTTTAAAACATTTACATACCTTTCATCCATTTTCTCTTTTATTTCATTATGTTCCACTCATATCGAAAGATTATGAAATTCATCTATATATTCTTGTATATTGTGATCCTTTTGACTCAAATATTGGAATATTTTATATAGGGTGTGTGTATAATCCACAAGAAGATATTTCTCCCTCAACTTCTTCTCCATATTTTTCCATTAATTAAACTTTTCTTTACCTTTTCTCTATCTTTCTTTCTATAGTTGATCCCAATAAATCATTGCATGACCTTTGAATTATATGCATGCAAATTTTACCTTTTTGTCTTCTCTCATAGTCTTCCACTCAAAGAACTTCTCCATGCCATTCATCGGATCTATCAGCTCCTTTGGTTTTAAACTACATCTATAATCTAGAACATCAACCTTGAATCTTTCTTTCCTTCTAAATCTTGAACCATCCTATCTTCCATCGATGGTGGATGCTTTTATTGTTCTTCTTCTTACTAAGCTTCTTCATTATGATCTGTGTCTTCCTCATCACCACCTTGTCTTTTTTGTTAATTGGTGATAACCTCTATTAATTGTTGAACTTACCTCTATATCTCTTATATAGTCTAGTTCATTACTACAACACCTCTTCATCTTCTCACCATTATTTACTCCTCCAAGGTTCAAATGTGCTCTAATACTAGATAATGAACCTAAAAATTATAAAAAACAAGAAAATTACCAATAGACCACAATCTTGAAACAATACTAAAAATTGATTCATATTTATTGCTTGAAATAATTACAAATACAAGCCATACTTAAATAAGCCTCAACTCAAAAATTAAAGTTTACTTGGAAAATTTAAAAATAAAATAAAATCTAAAAAAGCTACCTACTTTTAAAAACTCTTGGAATATCTATTTTTTTAAAAATGTCCTAAATAGTATAATTAGACTATGGGATAGAATTTCAACTGATGTTGACATCTAGTTCTAAAAATATACAATGTATAAAAATATAAAAAACCTAAAAAAATAATTAAACCATAATTTGGGACCCTCAAATGATCACGTATGGCCTCCAAAAAATATCAAAATTTTTTTTAGGCTGATAGAACATCTAAGGATAGAAATAAATTTTTTAATATAGTTGTTTTAGCATGTAAAAGACCTAAAATGGATCTATGGGTCAAAATTGATGGGCTTTAAAAGTTTGACCTATTCTTTTTCCATCAAAAATACCTTCGTATTTTCAAAGAAACTGATCAGAACATGAAAACCCATACCTTGTATCACTTTCCCAAAATTTTCATTACTATTAACTTCTAAAATCTCCACATGATCCCAAATATCTAGAGCTTTTCTCTTATACAATAGCTTGTGAAAAATGACAAAAGATAAAGAAAAACAAAACCAATATCCACCAACCTTCTACCATAACCATTCAACCAACGTGTCCCAACCAGATTGGTTTACATTAAGTAATTTCATGTTTTGCAATCTTTTCAAATTTCTATCAGCATTGGTAAAAGTATCTATGACTATCCCTTCATACTATCCCATTATCTAATTACCAATGTTCAAAGAATAGATCATTTCAATTAATTCCCTCTAACACCAAATCTCTGGGTGATCTCAAGGAATTGAGATTATACTTCTACATTTAATACCAATGCTAACTCATATGCCATAATGGATCAAATTCTACCTAACCAAGTTCAATTGCATTGAATATGTTTCATGATCAACCAAAGGGGTCCTCAACACTTAGTGTATTAAGCTAGTGCCATGGTAAACTTTACATAATTCATACTATGACCTAGCATTGTAATTTTGAATTACTCCATGAATGTTAGTATAGGCTCCATTAGACTTAAGTAAATTAAACATGAATGCAAACTTTAAAAATCTAAAATGAATCTATTTAACATTGTTATTTTATTCCATTCATAAGCCTAAGTTAAATATCCAACTTATAAGTCTACTTCTAATGAAATATGAAAAATTGGTGTATATGGCTTGATATTATATTTACCAATCTTGAATACTTATTCAAACATTAAGACAATTGAGACTTAGAATATCCACTAGATAATCATGAATGGAACAAGGTTTAAATATAAATAAAATAACTATGAAAATATTGTTAAACCAATAGTAGTAGATGAAACTGAGCCACACATGAGATATTGTGTCTTCAAAAGAACTTTTGAATGTATCAATTTAAAATTAAATGTTTTACAAGATGTCATCTCACCATTATTTATCATGTACCATGAATAAAATCAAATAATGAAGATAGAAACAACATCATAAATCAATTGAGATAACTAAAAACTAATAGTCCATGTATCAACTAAAACTATCGAAAGTGGATTGAATTTGAATAATAAAATAATTGATCAAATCTATAACTATATATGCATATTTTACTCATTAATCCACCATGATATTTGAAACCACTTAATACATAAATAAAATTTTATCAATCAATAACTACTATTTTATAATAAAAAATGTCTTAAAATGCTATCAATCAATAAGGTCTCCAACATAGTTTTAGGCCTTATGATAGGGTCATCTATATGGCAGAAAGTATAGATTTTTAAAAAAATAGGGAGAGTGTAGAAAATAGGCATAACACTAGTGACCTTGCTAGTCAATTTTGTATAATAAATTTGATTAGTAATAAATTGTCTATTAGATAACATAGATTTTGCATTGAGAGTGTGATCTAAGAAAATCATTTTTTAAGTAGCTAAGTGTAAACCCCTCAAATAACGAGTTTAAGCAACGGATGGATTGTTCAGCTAGTATGACATAAAGAAAGAAACATGAATCATAAGGAAGTTCTAAATGGATGCATAATCAATTACAAATTACTTACATAAAAAATCTAAAAATTAAGTAATATGTCTAAAATAAAATATAAGTCAGCCATATTACTCATTTATTATGAAAAACTAGAATTTTAAGAGTAATCTCAGAAAATAAATGATACAACACTTCACATTATCCATGTATTTTTCCTTTGTACTATGATATTATTTATTCCACAATATTTAATTGATCTTTTTGAAATCAAATTATAGAAAATAAAACATGAGATGAAATAGAATAGTAAAAAAATAACAAAATAAATGAAAGGAAACAAACAAGAAAGTAGAAAACTAAGCAAAAGAATAACAAACAGATAATTAGTCATAAAAAAACTCAAATAAAGGCCATTTAATGAATAAAATAGTCAGTTTCCTTCAATATCTTTAAGATCAAACACATTATTTCCAATAAATATGGGAAATATATAGGTCTAAGACATAATGTATCATACTTATGGTGTTTTTTAAAATTTTCATGGGCTTTGTCCCAATATAACACTAAGTCACCAACATTAAAATTTTTACTAGAAATCTTTTTATCAAAAAAATTCTTTAATTTTTGCTTAGACTTTTTTAATTTCTATAATGTTATTACCTTGGACTCATCAGGATCTACTAAATCATGCAACCTTTGTTCAATCAAATTTGTATCCTCAACTACATATTGTAAAGCAATCGTAGCTAGAAAAATCTAAACTTTGATTGGTAAATTTGCTTCAAACCCATAAGATAACATGAAATAAAAATAACTAGTTGTTACCTAAAAAATATTTCTATCAAACCATAAGACTTAAAAAATATTAAGATGATAATTTCTTTTATTATCATAAACTAGTTTTTTCATAATAGAAATTAGATTTTTATTAGTAGACTCAACTTGTCCATTTTATTGTGGATAGTACTTATAGGAATGACTAGAAATAATAGAATATTTTTCTAAGAAATTTAAGAACTCATTTAAAATAAATTGAGGTCCATTATCTGAAATAATCTCATATGAAACACTGAATTTTGAAAAAAAATGATTTTATATAAAAGAAATGACTTCCCCTGTTACTAAAATTTTTAGAGCTTTTACTTCAGGCTACTTGGTGAAATAATTTATGGCTATCAAAACATATCTATGACACATAAATTAATGAAAATGAATATATAAAATAAAATTAATGCCCTATTTTGTAAAAATGTTTTTAAGAATAACTAGATTTAAAGGCATTGCAGATAGTTTATCCCTTCTAAATAATTATTGATAAGCTATACAAGAATGAACTAGATTATAAGAATCTTGAAACAAAGTAGAATAAAAATAACCAACCATCAAAATATTGTAAGCCATTGTTTTTACAACATAATATCTGCCATAGTTTTCTTTATGACAAGTCCTAATAACTTTCTAAGTCTAATTATGTGTAAGAAATCTTAACAATACTTCATCATGATTATGATAAAATATTATATTTTTAATAAATAGAAATTTAATTATTTTAATCTTAAGGAATTCCTTTCTTTCTTATTTAAATTATTAAGACAAGATTTATTTTTTAAATAATAAACTAAATCATGATACCAATCATCTTCAACCAATAAATAATCTCATCCATTCATTTCATGACCAAACATAAAATAATTAAAAAATTCAGCAACTTTCATAGTTTTTTAAGTGTAATTTTGTATTTAAATTCTCATCAACTGATAAAATTAATACATTGATATTTGAGGTAGCATTTTTAGCTAAGTGTTTTTATAGTTTTTTTTTTCAATAGTTTTAGAAGTTTCAAATTTACAATCAAATTCTTGAATGCGTAGAATCCACTTAGCAAGTCTTCCTTAAATAGTTGGTTATTTTAAGGGATATGACAAAATAGGTAAATTATATCACACAAAAACTTTGTTTTCCATTAATAAATACTAAAATTTAATTAAAAAAAAAACATGTAAGAAAATGAATTTCTCAATAAGGGGGTACCTAGTTTCTATATCTTTTAAGATTTGACTCATGTAACCAATAAATTTCTCATCATTTTTTTTAAATTCCTATTTTATTACATCTCCTATATCTTTTTTAGTAGCATTAATATAGAGAATAAATGTTTTTTTTCAATCAAATTGAGTATGTATAGGAGCACTTATAATTGCATCTTTAGTAGAGTTAAAAGTTGATTCAACATTTTCATCCCAAATATATATTTTATGTTTCCTTAGCAGCAATTGTAAAAGATTAGATTTTTTACCAAAATAAAAAATAAATTTTCTAACAAAATCAATCTTATCAAAGAAAGATCTTAAACATGATTGATTCTTAGGAGGTAGATATTTATATATTTAAAATGTTCAAGGTCAATTTACATACCTTCTTTAGAGATTGTGTCCTAAACTTACCCTCATTCACACAAAAAATAAACTTCTTTGGATTTAAATAAATTTTAATTTTTTTACATTTTATGAACACTTCTTGAAGATGGTCTAAATGCATCTTTCTCTTTTTAGAATAAATGGTGAGATCATCTAAATAAACTTGAATAAAAATACATATTAAATCATCAAAATCAACATGCATATCTCTTTGAAAATTTGCTCTTGCATTCATTAAACCAAAAGGAATTCTATTATAAGTAAAAATATCTCTATAAATGGCAAAGATGGTTTCATGTCTATCATTGAGATTTACAAAGATTTGATTATAACCTAAAAATTTATCTAATAAATACATCATTTCAAATACTACAACCTATTTTAAAATATGATCTATGCTAGGTGGAGGAGAATTATCTTTTACAATTGATTTATTTAAATCTCTAAAATAAACATATAGTCTAATTTCACCATTTTGATATCTAACCAAAAGTAGATTATCTACCCATTCTAAATATGTTACATAAAAAATGATACCATAATTAATCATTTTGTCTAGTTTTTTGTTAATGGTGTCCTCTAATAAAAGACTCATTCTTCATATTTTTTGCCTAATAAATTTGATACCAGGCATAGTAAGAATGTCATGTTTGATAATATTAATATTATAACCTTTAAGGTCCTTATATCACCATGCAAAAACATCAATAAATTCTTTTAAAAAATTAATGAGATTAACCTTTTCAACTTTATTGACTTGGATTCTTAATAAAACACACTTAGGATCTTCTTCAATGCCTAAATTTATGGGAGTGGTTTCACCTATGATTCTTCTTGATGGCTCTTCTGTTTTAGCCTTTTTGTTGATCATTGGGTGAAAACATAGATTTAAGATTTACCAAATCATTAAAAAATTTGTTAGTATTTAATTATAAATGATCACCATAATCTAGTGTATAGTCATCATGATCAAAATAATTACCTATAATGAATGAATCGATATGTTCATCATAATAAATACTAGCCAACTATCATTCAAATCAGGAATCTTGGGATGAAAGACTTCAATAAAAAAATCTATAGTTGACTCAATTTTACTCAAGCTTGGATTAAAAGTATAAACTACAAGCTTATTAGCTCAAATATTTAATTCTTTAAGAATATGTGTGATATTGAAAGTTTCAAAATACTCAAGTAATGACCAAAATTTTAATGTATAACGATGAAAATGAGTTTGATTGGTCTTACAAATCTTACAAACTTATCTTATTACTAGCTCTAAAACTCCAAAAACTTCTAAGTATTTAACATCAACTCTATGGCCTTTTCTAATCCTAAACATAATGCTTCAAATTTTGTTGTATTATTAGTGTTTTCAAAAGAGAATTTAAAAGCATAGCAATTTTTTTATCAACATAAGATATCAGATGAATTCTAGCACCATTACCTTGTTGAGAGCAAACCCTATCAAAGTAAAGAGACCATAAAATATTTATTTTAAATATTTATTCATGATAATTTTTTGGTTCATCTACATTCAATAACTCATAAGTTATAATACTAGTTTAAGTATAAGAAATGTTAGATAAAGAAGGTAATTTAATTGGTGTACCAAAAAATTGTCTCTTTTAATTAGTGTAATCCCATTATTAATAAGAACCTATGTTATATCTTTTTCAATGAAAATCTTGGTGAATTTAGACCAATCCCTTCTTAACAACATTACACAATTAGTATGAATATCCAACACTTGAATATTAGTCATACATCTAATATGTTCATCTTGCACAATTTTAATAACTATGTCACAAATCATACCACAACTCTTAGTTTATCTAGAATCAAAATTAGTAATTTTTATACCATATACTTCATAAATTATACCTAATTGATTTACAATACATTTAGGCATGATATTCTTTGAAGCACCTACGTCTAAAATATTATTATGATTTTTTTTATTTATGATTTTAACTATGACATAGAAAGGAGGTATATAATCATCAGGGGAGTCAAAATGCTAACCATAAATATGTTAAAAATTATTTTACTCTTACAAACTTATATTAGCTCTTGGATTTTTACTACATCATTGATTTTATCTAGCTATTACGAAAGACTGAAGAAAATCTAGCTTTAATTATTGACAAGTCATAAATTATGTTATAAGTTTTAGCATATATTACTCATTTTTTTTATTTATAATGTTGATACTAATTTTTATTATATCCAGTTGTAAAAGGATTACTTTGAGTAGCATTATCATTAATATTATTAGCATTATTCTGAGCTAATTTATCTTTATTATCTAAATAATACTTATCATTTGATGTTTTATTATTATTTAGAAAATTATAATCTTTATTCCTAGATTTATAGCATAAATATTGTCATTTTAATAAGGATCATCAAGATTATTTATGTTATAAGCTAAATATTTATTTTTTTCATTTTTTTCTTGAAAAAAATACTTTTTGATTAAATACCAACTTCACATGTTTCAAGATTATGATCAAGTTCACAAACATTATAATAGTAAGTAATATCATCATCTTTGATGAATTTATATCAAGAATAAGAAAGTTTATCATCTTATTGCCTTTCTACAGTGACTAGCTCATTGACTAATTTTTGTATTATTTTTAATATCTCTACATTATCTAAACTTAAACCTATAATAGTCCTATCTTTGAAACCTATATGTTTAATTTTATTTTCACATTAAATAATTTTTTTATGGTTTCATCATATTCCACAATATCTTTATCTTCTAAAGCCATTTTCTATTTCAAAGATAAAGCATTGCAAAGATAAAGTCTTGATAATTTATTTGAATGTTTAAGATCATATAGAATATTTTGGTGTAACTTGATGAATTTATAAATAATATGATACATGATCTCACTAAGGTCCAAACTAATATTTAAAAGGTCATTAACTAAATCAAAATCTTTTTTGGTCTTGCCAAAAGATAACTCTAACTAGTTTTATACATCTCTCCAATTATCATTAACCTTAGCAGTTAGATTAACAAATGCTTGATAAACTTTTTCTTTTAATGTTTTAGGAATAAATAGTAAAAATATTTAGAGTGGAACAAAATAACTTAAAGGATTCAAAGTGATCTTCCCAAGATTCTCTAGTAGCACTATAAAACTTTAGTATATTTAATCCCTTAAGAGAAAGTAACTTACCTGAATGATTTTTGATATTGATTAAATTAGTAGAAATCAATGGGATATAGCTATTTGATGTTCTTCCTAATATTATTATTCATCTTCTCCTTTAGTGAGATAATCTTATTCTCTATTATTTTGTAATGAATGAAGTACATCCTCCAATCTCTATTATAATACTAGTGGTTCTCCCACTATTTGATTTCCTACTAGTTGATTTTCCACCAGTTTATTTCTCACTAATTGATCTCTCATTGGAAGCTTTAGTGGTTTCTACTTGAAAAGAGTAATTATCTTAAACCTAATTTTCTTTATTTAAATTTAGATTTATAAAATTAATTTCAATAGGCACAATAAAATCATCAAATAAAAATAAATCAAAAATAAAATGAGTTCTAGACCTAGGATTAGTAGCTTGATAAATTTAGAAATAATATGATACATGATCTCACTAAGATCTGAATAAATATTTAAAAGATCAGTAACTGAATCAAAATATTCCTTGGTCTTGCTAAAAGATAACTCTAACTAGTTTTATACGTCTCTCCAAGTATCAATAACCTTAGCAATTAGACTAACCAAGGCTTGATAAACTTTTTCTTCTAATATTTGGGAAAAACTCTTAAACAAATCTTTTTATTAGTTAGAAGAGTGGTACAGAATAACCTAAATGCTTCAATGTGATCTTCCCAAGATTCTATAGTAGCACTATAAAACTTTAGTATATTTAATCCCTTAAGATAAAATAGCTTACCTAGATGATTTTTTATATTGTTTGGATTAGTATAAACTGATGGTGCAACATGTAACATGTATAGGTGTATATTAAGAATTATTTAAACTAAGTTTTAATTAGGTTAAGACACCTTGAGTGATAGGTTGCTTTTATGGGGGAGATCTATATTTGAGCCTTTTAAAAGTGTATAGAAACTTATAAAATAGGTCTCATTAAAATATAAAGAAATATATAGAAAATAGAACTAAATATTGTAGAGATAACAGTGAGTGGATGGTCTTCTTTATAAGTGCATGATTTTGGTTTCATTATAGGTGACATTAGGTCAACTATCTATCCTTAAATTTCCCTCAATTTTTTCAAGGGAAGATATATATGTATACAGTGCAAGTAGGTTGAGGTAAAAAAGGGTGATATAGTCTTGTCAACACTCAATATTCATTTTATGGTAATTTTCTTGATGAAAGGTTTTATAGTCTTATAGAGTTACCATGATACTTGAGTGATGAAATTTCATGGATATAGATTGGACTTACCCCCCAACTAGGTATACTATGTCTTTGGACCCCCTAATTTTATGGTGGTAACTAACTACCCAACCCCATCTATTTATATGGGGTTGAGGTCCCCTATTTGTAAGGCCTATGCTATGTACATATAGATATTAGTAGAAATTGATGGTGCTATAACTGTTTGATGTTATTCATAATATTATTCTTCATCTTCTCCTTTAGTGAGATCATCTTGTTCTCTATTATTTTGTAACTAATGAAGTAGATCCTCCAATCTCTATTCTAGTACTGGTGGCTCTCCCACTATTTGATTTCCTACTAGTTGATTTTCCACCCATTTATTTTTGACTAATTGATCTCCCATTAGAATATTCAGTGGTTTATAATTGAAAAGAGTGATTATATTTAACCTAATTTTCTTGATTTAAATGTAGATTTATAAAAGTAGTTTCAAATGAACAATAAAAACAACAAATAGAAATAAATCAAAAATAAAATGAGTTCTAAACCTAGGATTAGTAGGTAAAAATCTATCTCTATCTTCTTGAATTCTCTTATTCAAGTTCAAAATGTAAGATTAAGTCTCACATGTGAGATTTAAATACCAATCAATTTCAAATTTATTAATCTCTTCTTCTTGATTTATCACTTTAATAACTTGATGAATATTTTAAGAATGATTATACCATATGTTAGATGTTAGATTGAAAATAACATCAACCTAATTATATTTTATAGCTATTAAAGGTTGAATAATAAGAGGTTATTGACCTATAAGAACCATTAGTGAGAAGAAAAAAACTTAAAATAATTTATATTTTTGAACGATGTCCCCAATGGAGTCACCAAATTTGTAGATAAATTATATCATCAATTAATCAACCCTTTCTGCTATTGTGAAGGTCAAATTGGAATCGTACTAGTCTAATTGTGGGGGTTTTAAAAGTTCATTTATGATCTTAAAGATGTGACAGGCTTTTCATTATAAGTTCTAAGAAATAATCAACAAGTTATCAAGATAGCATTTTCCATTATAATAATCAGAAATCTATTTATCTTATTATGAATAAAACAAGATAAGAATCTATAATGTATTATATCCAACAAAAAAGACTTGAGTTAGATAGTCTCTTGAAGAATAAAAATTTGATTTTATAATATATATATATATATATATATATATATATATCTTTGCTTCTTGCTAACAATGTTTTAAATAAAACTAGACATAGAAGAGAGAGAGAGAGAGAGAGAGAGAGAGAGAGAGAGACAAAACCTAAAAACAAAAGAGAAAGAAAACTAACAACACATAAAGCTAAGAAAAGAAAATAAAGACAAACAATTAATCCTAAAGAAAAAAGGAACAAACTGGTAAAGGAAAACTAACTAAGAAAATAATATAATCAATATAATAATCTAAATAATTCTAACTAAAATATAACAAAAGACTAAAGATCAAGACTGAATCTAAAGGGAAAACTAATTAAGAAATAGCTATGAAACCTAGAAAAATAAAGGGAGTTGATCTAATGATTAAAGCACGCTTAAAATAAATCTATAATAAGACAAAGTAAAAATACTTAAGCTATGAAATAGATATCAAATGATTAACTATAAAAATATAAAGATTATTAAACTAATGATAAATAAAAAAAAATATAAATCTAGATATTTAAAATATATTAATCTATAAAAGGAACAAAACTAAACTAAGAAATAATAATAAAGAGACAAACTAATATAAACTAATTAAAATAGGAAATAACTATAGATTAAAACTATATTATAAGATAGCCAATATAGAAACAAAAATTAGATTTAGAAGAAGTCTGAAAGATATGATTATATTAAAGTTATATTAAAATCAATTACAAACACTATGCGAGTATCTAAAGGAGAGTCATATTTATATAAAAATATAAACTTATTGAGAAAACTAACATCCTTTCTTTACAAAAACTTGAATTACAACTTTACAATCAAACTAGATCAATTAAATGTCATTGAATAGTGAAATGATTATCATCATTCAGGTTGAATACTTGTGATCTGCACATAAGGCTAAAAAATAACATTCATCAGAAGAAAAGAGAGAGAGAGAGAAAAAAGAGACAAAACCTAAAAACAAAAGAGAAAGAAAAATAACAACACATAAAGCTAAGAAAAGAAAATAAAGACAAACAATTAATCCTAAAGAAAAAAGGAACAAACTAGTAAAGGAAAACTAACTAAGAAAATAATATAAACAATATAATAATCTAAATAATTCCATCTAAAAGATAACAAAAGACTAAAGATCAAGACTGAATCTAAAAGGAAAACTAATTAAGAAATAACTATGAAACCTAGAAAAACAAAGGGAGTTGATCTAAAGATTAAAGCACGCTTAAAATAAATCTATAATAAGACAAACTAAAAATACTTAAGGTATGAAATAGATATCAAATGATTAACTATAAAAATATAAAGATTATTAAACTAATGATAAACTAAAAAAGATATAAATCTAGATATTTAGAATATATTAATCTATAAAAGGAACAAAACTAAACTAATAAATAATAAGAAAGAGTCAAACTAATATAAACTAATTAAAATAGGAAATAACTATATATTAAAACTATATTATAAGATAGCCAATATAGAAACAAAAATTAGATTTAGAAGAAGTCTGAAAGATATGATTATATTAAAGTTATATTCAAATAAATTACAAACACTGTGCGAGTATCTAAAGGAGAGTCATATTTATATAAAAATATAAACTTATTGAGAAAAATAACATCCTTTCTTTACAAAAACTTGAATTACAACTTTACAATCAAAAAAGATCAATAAAATGTTATTGAATAGTGAAATGATCATCATCATTCAGGTTGAATACTTGTAATCTACACATAAGACTACAAAATAGCAATCATCAGAGAGAGAGAGAGAGAGAGAGAGAGAGAGAGAGAGAGAGAGAGAGAACCTAAAAATAAAAGAGAAAGAAAACTAGCAACACATAAATCTAAGAAAAGAAAATAAAGACAAACAATTAATCCTAAAGAAAAAGGAACAAACTAGTAAAGGAAAACTAACTAAGAAAATAATATAATCAATATAATAATCTAAATAATTCCAACTAAAAGATAACAAAAGACTAAATATCAAGACTGAATCTAAAAGGAAAACTAATTAAGAAATAGCTATGGAACCTAGAAAAACAAAGGGAGTTGATCTAAAGATTAAAGCACGCTTAAAATAAATCTATAATAAGACAAACTAAAAATACTTAAGCTATGAAATAGATATCAAATTATTAACTATAAAAATATAAAGATTATTAAACTAATGATAAACTAAAAAAGATATAAATCTAGATATTTAAAATATATTAATCTATAAAAGGAACAAAACTAAACTAAGAAATAATAATAAAGAGACAAACTAACATAAACTAATTAAAATAGGAAATAACTATAGATTAAAACTATATTATAAGATAGCCAATATAGAAACAAAAATTAGATTTAGAAGAAGTCTGAAAGATATGATTATATTAAAGTTATATTAAAATAAATTACAAACACTGTGTGAGTATCTAAAGGAGAGTCATATTTATATAAAAATATAAATTTATTGAGAAAACTAATATCCTTTCTTTACAAAAACTTGAATTACAACTTTACAATCAAAATAGATCAATAAAATATCATTGAATAGTGAAATGATCATCATCATTCGGGTTGAATACTTATAATTTGCACATAAGACTATAGAATGACAATCATCAGAAGATATTAATCTTAGTAAACTTCAAATAATCAATACTAGATGATAAATAAAAATGGATATCCCTGTGTTGTATAAGAAGTTACTCAACTGTCAAATAAATTACCATTAGATATATCTATAAAAGTTGTACCATCTCAGAGAAGTTGCATAGAAATAAGAGAAAAATGATTAACTTTCAAAAATACTTAAGTTTTCAATACATGTTGTGCTTTTGTATTCAAAGAAGTTCTTGATCTCTTCTTATACCTTTAGCTTAGTTGTAAAATAAGTTATAACTAACTTTAGTTAGTTATTAGTTAATATTAACTAGTTGACTTTTAACAATGTTAATTAATTATAAACTAAAATTGTTTAAAGAGAGATTTAATTAAGACTTAAAAAGTCTTAATTTAATCAAGATATTTAAAAATAATAGATTTAAGGTAATAATATTAATGGGTGGGGACCCAAATTAATTAATAATAGAATAGAATACATATTAATCATAATATAAATAAGTTAAAAATTAAAAATTCTTATTGACATTAATTCATAACAAATATTAATTAACTTAAGCGTGTATAATTATGTCAAAATTTCAAAAAAGTTATATTTACCAAAATTAGCAAAATCTAGAAATGAAAGTGTTAAACTAAAATATCAAGTTCTACCATGAAAGTTTATCACTAAACATAAATTATCCTTTAAATGACCAATAGTAATCTGAATCTAACAACACACGAAATACTTGTTTATCTTGCTCATGAAGATAAATTTTGTATTCCATCATAGTAGTAGACAATGACACTAATTTAGTTCCTAAATATGTGGTGTTGTCATCAATTTTCATCTTAATTCTTTTTAGCAATCTGCCCTCCCTTAGTGTTTTTGGCTCAGATTCAACTCTTTTTTTTGCAGTCATCTTTTTAGTAGTGTGAGTTAGAATATATATTATTTTTCTTCTACCAGCATAACCTTAGATCTGCAAATTCAATCTCTTAGACCTTAAGAGAGGCTCACTATGGGCAGCAGATAGATTCAACTTTCTACATTTTCCAGTAAGATCTATATGATAAGGGGAAGGCATATCCAAAAGAATGGCCATCTTCTTAATATCTTTAACATCGGTTGTTTCAAATTCAAGTTGTGTGGACTGTTTACTAGGTAAATGATCATCAATTTGTTCACCTCTAAAATTAGGGGGCTACATAGGCAAATGTTGAGAATCATGCTCTAAATGGTGAGGTGAACTACTTTGGGAAGGTGTACAGGTTTTAATCATATGACCATGGAAACCCCTATAACCTTTATAACCTATATTGGTTGAATTAATAGGCAAATTACTCAGAATATCCCAAAAATAAAGATCATAGGATTAAAAGTGAATATAAATTCTTGTCCCTCTATAAAATCTACGTCTAAAACATCTTACATAAAATATACCCATATGAAAACCTCTGCTAGAATTTGACTGACTAACACCACTATTTGAATTCTATCCCCATCCTTTATCATCATTACTTCCTACTGGCTGATCCCACCTAGACATAATGATCAATTTGACACATAACAACAAAACTAAAGATTGAGAGACAAGTGTCCAAGATACAAACTCCAAACTATAATAATCTAACAAACAAAACTAAAATAGCATTATGACTAAAATATATCACATTTTATTTAAATCCAAATATCTATTGAACTTCATAAATTAAATATAAGATTTGGATATCAACATGAAAATATCAAAGAATTCTAATCTCAATATCCGTTTCCAAAGAAAAGCTTAAAGCTTAAATATTGAGATTAAACTTCAAATAAAATCTCATGTCTTTCAAACTAGTTTTGAATCATTTCAAAAGTATGCATATACATTATTAAAGATTCAATCCATTATCATTTTCAACATGGTTGACTATTTAAATTCAAATTTTCACTTAATGATTCCGATTGTCAACATTGTTAATCACATTTTTATGTACAAAAACTAGATGTCTAGCAACAAAAATTCTAGAAACATGTTTAAACTAAACTAAGACCAAAAATCCCTATGACATCATAGACTCTGATATTTTTAGACCACATACTCATGAATCATGATCAAAATAATTACCCAGTCCTTCAAAACATAAAACAACTACAACTCTTTTAAGTCAAAATCTTCTAAGTATTCAAGTCTCATATTTTCAAGATATAATCATTATTTATTACTTTTATAAAACATAGAATAAAATTGAATGTCATATTATTAGGATGAAAAATATTAATTTGTGCCACATCAAAACTCAAATAAATGTATATTGTAGCTTATCATCCCTATATGAATGAACTGACCTCTTCATCAATATAAATATATATTTTTGACAACTTTAAAGTATGATTTGCAATAAGAAACACATATGTGACCAAAAATACATGTACTAAATTCTCTCAATATTTTTTGGGTCTATATCATCATCATTTTTAGACCCACTTGTCTCTTTGACTAGGAATTCTCTTAAAAATTCATCATAAATTGGACCAAGATAAAACCATAGGTCTAATATTAGTTTCAAATGGAAGATATCTGCATACAGATCTTTCCAACCCTATGTAAAAATTTAGAAAAAATACATGGTGATAACTAAGAATATTTGAAAACTTTCCAATATTTCTATAAATTTGTGTAAGACTGTTATCAACCTCAACTCAAATGAAAACAATCAAGATATTAAAAACATCTGCAGACTAGAGATCTACCCATGTGTATGCCATAAAAAATAACCCTTAAAATCCTAAGTTTTAACCATGATTCAAAAATCATAAAAATCCTTGACATGTCACATGTAACCAAGCTAAGAAACTCTTAGTTTATTCTACACCCAAATTCAAAAAGAAATATAGATTATCTTTTCATTACCTATAATATGCAATTGATCATTTTTATTTTGATTGAAAAATATGCACCACTATCACAATTAAATCCTCTTTGAAATAATTTTTTGAAAGAGTTTCTTGAAAATATACAAAACCTACACCTTGTATTTTAATAGTAAAAAATCTTATCCTTCATCAATCCAAAAAAACATCAAAAACTAGATACCCAAAATGCATGTGAAAATTTTCTCAAAATCTATTATCTCAAAATTTTCTATATTTATGAATAACCCAAATCTATTCAATCATGCAAGTGTTAAACTATGTAAAATTGAAATACATCTTTATATATTCCTTCTACGATTGCATCTAGATAACATCTCTAGAAAACTTGTGTAATAAACTATATATGAGGAACTGTTTGCATGTAATCAACTAGTAAAGTTTTTCATACCATATCAAAACCTTCTCAAACCTTTCAAACAAATTTTGATTTTTTTCAAAATGATTATAACTTGCATGCAGAAGAAGTCACATATTTTGTTCATTATAATCCTCATCTTTTATAGAAAACCATATAATAAATATTGAGATCTTTCATTTACATGCATACAATTTTGATAGAACTGTTATTTCATGGAACTTAAATCTTTCAAAAATACCTTCATATTTACAAATAAATTTATCATAACTTGAAATATCTATACCTAGTACACTTTCCCAAAATTCTCCTCACTATCAACTTCCAAAATCTCTACACAATCCTAAAGAGACAATTTTTCTCCTATCAAAGAGCTTATGTAAAATAACCAAATATCAATAAAAACAAAACTTATATCTACCAACCCTTCATTGTAACCATTTAACCAGTGTGTCCCAATTAGATTGGATTGCATTAACTAATTACGTGTTCATTAATCCTACCAAATTTTTATCAAAATTGACAAAAGTGTCTATGACTATCCCTTCATACTATCTCATTATCCAATTACCTATTTTTGAGGAATAGACCATTTCAATTAATGCCCTTACTACCAATCATATGCTACAATGGATCAAATTCCAGCTAACTAAGTCAAATCGTAATGAATATTCTTTAGGATCAACCAAAAGGGTCCTCAACACTTAGTGTATTGAGTTAGTCCCCTGGTAAACTTTACATAATGCAAACAACTATGACCCATCATTTTAATTTGAATTGCTCCATGAATGCTAGGATAGGCTCCTTTATACTTAAGCATATTGAACATGAATGCAAACTTTAAAAATATCTAATGAGTCCTTATAACATTGTTGTTTTATTTCATGCATAATTCTAAGGTAAATAGCGAACTTATAAGTCCATGTCTAATGAAATATGAAGAAATGGTGTATATGTATTCATATTATATTCACCAATATGAATAACTATTCAAACATTAAGACAACTAAGACATACAATATCCACTAGATAATCATAAAAGGAAGAAGGTAACAAGATAAATGAAATAATAATGAAAATATTGCTAAACCAATAGTAGTGAATGAAACTAAGCCATATATTTAATATTATATATTTAAAATAACTCTTGAATGTATCAATTTCAAATGCAATTTTTTGTAAGATACCATATCACCATTATTTATCATCAACCATGAATCAAATCAACTAATGAAGATAGAAATAGCATCATAAATCAACTGAGATAACTAAAAATTGATAGTCCATGTATCAACTAAAAATATCAAAAGTGCATTGAATATAAATATAAAAACAATTGATCACATCTATAACTATATATGTGAGTAAGTGCACCAACTTGGGAGACAAAAAATGGCCTACATAGGGACATGATTTTTCTAAAATTTTAGAAATTTGAACTTCTGTAGATAATTAGAGATGGCTATGCTCAAAATATGAAGATGATATAAAAACATGAATTGTAGAATTTTGAGTCTAGTTTCCAAAAAACTATTTTTTTGAATAATATTTAAGTATAAATAGTTAAAACATGTAAAATCTATAAAGGACCTCCTTTTTTTTAGAAAACATAGTAGATAGATGGTGTGTGGCCCAACATTTTTTTAGCATCATTAAATATTGTTATAAACCCTTCATTGAATTATTAGATAAGATATTATAGTGTGTTAAGAACTTTTTTTTATATTTTTTCAATGAATATTTTTATTTTTATTAATTTTGAAATTAAGTAGATCCTGAAAACTGACAAAAAATGAATAGTCAGCCACGCAGCCCACCCTAAGTACCTCAAATTTTTTTTTTTTTTTTGTTATGTGTTTATAATTAGGCCTATTTTAGTACCATATAATTTATTTTTCACTTGGATCAATGAAAAAAATTAGATAAATATGAATAAGTATGTATGGGTGTGGCATTTAGTGGCCTAAAAACGATGTTAGAAATAAATATATTTTGAACCCTTAAAATAGCCCAAAATTTATAAAAATCATGCATGTAGAAATAGGACAATGTTCTCATTATAATGGTAATATTTTTTTTTTTAATTTTGATGTTGAAATACATAGCGTATTTGGTGATTGAATTTAAAATTCATTGGTCTTTCCTTAGACTTTTGGTCTCGGCTGTAGATGCACATTCTTAGGTATTTGGCTTGAAAATCCAATCCATTTCCAATCCTAAAGTATCAATTTTAAATTAAAATTGAATTAAAAAATGCACATTATATAATTCATACACATTGTATTACACATAAACATTCTATAACACAATATACAATGTGTATGCATTATATAATGCATACATATTGCTTTGACATAAAACAAAATAGACAAATTACATGCTTGTTATAGGGGAAAGGTCCCATTAGCTATGAATACTTATAGGGGAAATGTCAAATTTCATGTTTCTTATAGGGGAAAGGTCCCATTAGCTTTATACAATGAATTAAGGTGCCATAACATCACATTAGACTTCAAAAAAATTTACCCATATAAATATGTAATCTTAACTACTTATAACTAAGGTTTCAAGTTCTAACACATTATACATTCTACAATATAACTAATTTTATCATTTGAGGCCATAAAATGCATTTTTCAAACCTATGATCAAACATTAACTTTAAGAGTACTGGTCATTATGCATTAGAGTATCAATAATTGAGTCTTACTTGTTAAGATGTGATTGGTTACTTTTAATTTTATAAAATAAATTTTGAATAAGTATTATATATTACATGTTCATCTTTTCGTGCACTTTAATATTTATATACACCAATATGTTTTATCAATACAACACATGTTAATAAAAGCCATGTTTAACAATTTAAACATGCATAGCTATTGGGACCTTGCCCCTAATAGGGAAAGGATATAACTTACCACCTTAATTGCCTACAATCCTACTTACCCTTAAATTTTGTGTTTCTTATTGATATTATCTTAATTTCCTAAAATCCTATCTCACCCATTTGTTGTTTCTTTGATATCATTGACCAAACCATTTTATTTATAAATTTTTCACTAATTTGTTTAAGTGGTAACCCCATTGAATTGGAATATGTAGTATAGATAATCTTGTGTAAATATAAATAAGAATTAAGACCTTAGTGTAATAATGCATCTCTTGGATATCTATTTTAATAATGATATCTGGTGGATCCCAATTCCTATGAATCATACCTTGGATTTACCTAAAAACATTCCTAAAATGTGTTGAATAATGTCCCTTATGTTTCCTCCAAAGTCACATAGTGCATCTAATTCAATAGGTAAATTTTTAGGTCCCAATTGAAAGTCTAACAAGAATTTTCTATTGTTATAATTATTCACTTGATTTTCCTAATGTATTCAAATACACTATTCAAATTTTTACTAAAATTAATATCTCTTGTGAAAATATGGTTAATCCTCCATTATGTGCACTTTCTTTATCTACCCCTCCATCACACATAGGACAACCATCAACCACTCCATCCATTCAAACATCATTTGAAGAGTGTGTCTTTGACATGTGACTAGTCCTAGCATCACCATGGATGTAACAATTTCAATCTCAAAAACAAGCTGGACAACACTTGGTTTTTATCAATACTAGAGAGTTTTATACCTTACTATGTAATTAGGATGGTAACATACGAAAGTAGGATGATGAGTATAAGGTATGTACATGATTTTTCTTAAATATTTTGGTCAATTTGGGTGCACATTCTATTTTGTATAAGATGTGGTTTTGATATCAATAAACTTGAAATGGTCACATGTATCCATTAGTGAGGATGTGGTTTTAAGATGTTGTGCATGTAGTGATGAATGGATAGCCTAGACACTATATAAATGTACTAGGTACTTTTTTTGAAACCATTAAGGGATGGAATAGAACTATAATTGACCAATTATGACATATATATATATGTTACCCCAGCTCAAACTCTATTGAAATTATTCAAGATACTATAAACCTATGACAATATTCCATAAATCTGAGACCTACTTCCCCTCAAGGATGATGTTGAGTAGAGAGACCAAATAATTGTTCATATGGATGATGAACTCCTCACCTCATATAGATGGCTTAACATAATTGAATAATATTGTGTACCCCATCATAAAATGTTTTAATCTTATATATTTTGTACATATATCTTCAGTCATTTTATTCATATATCATTGTAATGAGCTTAAACCTTATTAAGAGCTTCAAGAAAGTAGTACATATCTCATAGTTCTTCCTCTAGCTTGGGATTTGAGGTTGAGGTTCATCCATTATTGAGTTATGTTCTCTCCTATGTTTAGGAATTAATATTAATTTACTTTGGGGTCTATAGGTAATTTAAGGTAGAAGGATATAAATAATTTGAATACGTACATCTAGAAAACTGATAATGTTTGGTGCTTGCTCAATTCAGATGGGACCTTAAAGGGATATACATGATACTTTTCATACAGTAATGGTAATTTGAAGTCTAAAATCATGTGAATTAATTACTAGACATGATTTTATTGGATCTATGTTAATCTTTGAACATTATTAGCTTATATGTATTTATGATAACTTTGTGAATAGGACTTAGTTGGATTGGTTAGCTTGATGACAGAACAAGTCTAAATATCAAATATGTGCTTATTTGAAAACCCTAACACTTATTCAAGTGTACTAAACCTACACATGTGGAAATATTTGATTGGATTAAGTGTCCTAAGGATCTAAAAATTTTGATGCTTCTAAGTGAATTTATAGTTAGATATATAACACAAATATATGTGTGTATAAGATACACACATGGTGATGTATCTAATTGTATCGAGCCTCACAAGGATTTGATAGATCTCTTTAACACTTCTAAGACTTGACACCTCTAATAATTTTCACACTTTTAACCATGTAAAAAGTACTAATGGTGATATGTAATTGTATTTGGCCTCTTGGGGAATTATCAACTCTCCTCTTGGGGCATTTTCAATTCTCAAACTTCTAGGACATGATGCATCTCTAATAGATATAACACTTTTCGGTGTATGAGGTACATACGTGGTATAGAAAGCTTTAACTATAGGGGAAATTCAATTGAGGAGGAATGGAAGGCCAATTTCAACCCCTTCTTAACATAACCATAATATCATTATATATTAATTGGGACAAAATTAAGTACAATTCTATCTATCATGAATTGAACCAATTAGGCAATTGGTTCAACTAGGGATTCAATTTGGGAAAAATTGAGCCCCTAAACCAAATTTATGGCCTAATAAATTCTATAATATAGTTAAAAAATGTATAACTTAACTAACCCTAATTTAATTAGAAACATAAATACAAACACAAATATGGCCAATTTCAACCCATTACACCTAAATTCGAGTCTATGATGTGATTAAAAGGGCTAAATTAGGTCATGTTTCATGACATGTTGATCATAAACCCTAATTTTATCACTTAAACATGTACAATTTACCTAAACCCTAATTTCATGACATATACACATGTACAAACCTGTTACACTAAACCCCTAACCCTAAATCCTAATATTATAATAAACATAACCCTTAATTTCCCTGATTTCATCACAAATGCATAAATTAATGAATGTGATTAGTGCCAATTTTTGAACCTATTATTCACCTAGTTTTTTAAGGACCGATGATGGGATTTTGATTAAAATTAGCTCATTTCATCTTACATATTGAGCCTTGTTACATCATTCATTAGTCATATTGCTTCATAGTCTTAACAAGAGTCTTATTACATCATGTATTAGATCTTTATGGATCATATTAGGGATTTATGCATCATATTCAACCTTATTGCATCATATTAAGCCTTAATAAATCATATAATAGCCTTATTTCATCATATTAGAGATTTATTGCATAGTATGATAGTCTTATCTCATCATATGATAGTATTATTGCATCATATTATGGATTTAGGAATCATATTATAGTATTATTAATTCTTATTTCATCATATTATTATATTATAGTGGAAAAAATGCATTGAATATGAGCATTTTTACTTGTTTTTATTGTATATGCCTATAAATCAAAGAACACATATGTGTTCCTATAATACGTACATGTTCCTATAATGTATATACATTCCTTAAATTAAAAATAAAAACTCACTTTTCAACATCTATTTTTATCCCTAATCAAGATTGTTTTCCCCATATACATTCCTTGCATATTCTACATACTCTGCATACTTTCTTGGTTGTATGTTTTTTTGGACCCCACATTTGAATTACATTCTTGGTTGATTTTATTGAAATGGGATATGATCCTCATTCTGGGAAGAGGAAGAAGTTGAAGAAAAAAACATCGTAGCAATTATAAGATTTGATGGAAAAACCAAGGTACAAATGCAATTATTTCATTCCAAACAAGGTATAAAAACTAACCCTAATTAGCAAAATGACTTAGATAATCAATTGAATAATTATTAGATTTACAATAATGAATTGAATTATTATGAAACACATAATAATTAATTGAATTATGATGAAATTGACAATAGAAAATTAGATAGTGTTGAAAATTCATATTCAAAGTTTAAATTTTTTGATTTTGTTGATGAAGGTGCTATGCATGATACTTTACCCACAAACAATTAAGAAAATTTAATGGACTCAAATAATGATGAAATTAACAATGAAGAAAAATTTATGGAAACATATAATGAAGAAACAAAAAATGAAGAGAATTTCGTGGAAACATAAAATGATTTTGAAACACCCTCTGAATAGATTCCACCAACAACAACACCTCCAATAATTGATAGTAGAAAAGATAAGTAATTAATTTAAGTTGATGAAAATATTTTAAAACTAATTCATAACTAAATGTCTAACCGTCATTCAAGAAGATTGGCTCAAGAAATTTTGAATAGTTTCTTTCATACATTGGAATATGATAGTCAAAGATGTCAATTATTTATTTCATTGATGAAATTGGTTAATATGAGACCTATAATATACACATTAGGACAAATAACATCTAACATGGATAGTGAAAATTATGAAAATGATGAAATTATTTAAAATCTACATGATGCATATCATATTGTAGGCATGAAATCATGCAATAAAGATTGTAATTTTTCCTGACATATAATGAAAATTTGTGTAGTGAGTGTTGAAACAAGAAAAAAAAAATTATTTCAAAAACAAGTCAAACACTTGATATAAATAGACAAACATTAATGAAAGTAATTGCAAGATGTGAAAGACTCAATGAACCCAATACAAAAGATCTCTAGGCATTCTCTGGTAGACTTTTATGAAAGGATAAGATGATAGCCAATGCTTTGATACACTTATTTGTAAAATTTTGAAAACATAATACAATATATTTTTCCAATGCAAGAGATGTAGTGAAAATAAAAGTTGGTTCTCATAATCGTGAATCACATCCAAATTATTTATTAGATATGACTCAAACACAATTATACTCTAAATTTTTGGGAAAATGTCCATAAATTTATATTAGTTAAAGGAATTTTGAGATGGCCAACTCTTTTTATATAAAAATAAATCACACACGCAACACTTATTATTGTAGGCAACATGTTGAACTTTTAATGTACTATGATGTTTTTCATAATATTCATTATATTTTGCATACTAACAACATTTTGTAGGAGTGTGGTATAGAAGTTTCACCAAAATTAGCCACAAAATTTATTTCAAATATTTTTTTGAAAATGTAGATGGATAATTCTGTTATAATAAAGTATGTTTGGATTGAAATTGTAGCATTTGTAGTGGATTGCCATAATTAAAAAAATGTATCCATGAGGAGTGTACAAGTGCAATTGGATATGAATTAGATGGTTTGATAAAATAAAAATTTGTGACTTATCAAGTAAAATATGGCAAAGAATCTAAAAGGTTTGTGCTTGTTATGAAAGAGATTCTTATTTTAGAATTTATGGTTAAATTTATGGAAAAAACAATTTATGAGTATACAAGTTACACACTTAGGGTTAAATGGTTGGATTAACATTTTAAGATAAGAAAGGACACATTACCACTTTTTTCTATTGTTTTAGTAGTCTAATTTTCTAAAAACTACACATTCAAACCATAAATAGAAGTCTAATCGTAGTATTAAAATCAACAAAAAGTACCATATTTGTGCATATAGTATTCATTCATGCACCTAATAGTATAGAGGAAGATAAAAAAAATATTAAGGGAGTACCATTTCTATATTAGTATCGACTAACTGCATTGTATAGAATATGTGTAAGGTTATTTTTAGAAGTTCTATGGATAGTTGACTAAGAGGACCATTATTTTCAAATAGAATTACATTTGGTCAAATAATTGTACATCACAATTCAAGAATGCATGGATGTTTTTTTGGTTGAGTAGGATACACATTACTACTAGTGTATAACATATTTAGAGTTTCACTAAGGTTTTCAATGGAAAAGGGGATCATGATGGTGTTGGAGCATGTGTAAAAGAGTCATTGCAAGGGACGAGTAAAAATATGATAATGATGCTAATTTTATTGATGCAAAAATTGTGGTTGACTAGTGTAATGAGAACATATGTCATGATGCTCATGAAAATTCTACTATTCATAGACATTTTTGGTTAATGGAGAAAAAAATGGAAAACTATGAGTATTTTATGACTCTAATAGGTTCAAGTGAGCTCCACTCATTTTGTAGGTTAAGTGCAGGTTCTTGGACTATTCATACATGACACTTGGCATGTTTTTATTCTATATGTATGGACTTTGTTTATAATGAGTGTGAGTTACAAGAGTGGGTGGATGACTGGAGTTTCAAACCTCTAATTACAATCAGCACATATTAGGTTCCACTAACATTGCAACTTATGAACATGACATCATCACATGATTTTGATCATATATCCAATCTAGTATAGCTATGCAGAACATTAATCTTCATGTACTATTTATTCTCATAATCTATCTTCATAATGTCATTAATTTTTTTTTATGTAGGCCATGTTTTTATAGTTATTACAGAGAAGACAATGAAGGGGGAACATATTACTACTTATGTCATTGTGTAGATAGAAAGAAAAAATTGACTTCCCTGGTCATAGATGAAGAAAACATTGATTCTCCCACTAAGTCTATGGTAGTCACTAGAACTTGGATTCAATTATATCCTATAAACTATTCAAATGTATGGTTTTTTGAAGACTTTGAAACTCACATGAACATTCTACGCTATTCAAAGTTGGTTCTTGCAATGACTATTCAATTGTAAAAATATCATGGGAGGCCAAAAAATAAGAATCTATGGAAATTTAATGTGTCAGACCATAAAGATATTCTTGATGCTATAAATATTAGAGTAGATCCAAGTGGTTCATTGGATTGAAATGCACAGGTATGTTACTTGTAAAATGTAGATGTAGTCAATTTCATTTCATAAATTTCATCTTTAATTACTTACTAACATTTTTTTTAGGTTAGTGGTGACAAATCAAATTCCACCTTCATGTGGTTGGTAATGTTAGTAAAGAATTTCATATTTTTGAATTGAAGCGAATCTTACTAAAATTACTTGGTGTTATTGTGCTTTTGAATGATTTCTCATGACAAGTTTATTTCTCCTTGAAGCCTTCCAAACACATTTATTGTCAGTGTTTCCATCCTCCATAATAGTAGCGAAAATGCACTTGTGTGTGGAATTAGGTGTCAAAGTTGTTGGATCACATGTAATTTCCATGTATAGATGTATTTTCACCTAGCAGTCTTGAAGGCAAAGTTGTTAGTTGGGGGTCAACAAGTTGTCTCTTCACAACCAAAAAGTTGCATTTTAAGACCTTTTACTGAAACTTCTACCATAGATTGCTCTTAGAGGTGATTTAGACTAGATTTAGTGTAAAATTAGAGGAATTCCCATGCACATGATTTATCTTATGATTCCTCTATATGACTTATAGTTTTAGTTTTTTGCATGCCTGAAGATAGGCTCAAAATTAGCATCTTTCTTGTATTGGGAAGGGCATTCTTCAGCCTAGAATAGGTGGTGGGTTTGTCTAGTGAGCTAAATGGGAGGCTAATAACCTAGTTATACATGTTATATTCCCCTCCAAATGTGTTGGTAGTGCTAATTTTCAGCCAATAAGCACCAAAAATTGAATTCTGAGACCATATCTTCAACTTTGACAACATTTGTTGTCAGTGTTTCCATGTTCCAAAAAAATAATGAAAATACACTTTCATGTGGAATTAAGGTTTAATATCATTGGAAAACATGTAATTTGAATATTTATATGTGATTTAAGAGGTGGATTTGGGCCTATTGGTTCTAGAGGCAAATTTTTTAGTTGGAGGTCAACAAGTTGTCTCTTTACTACCAAAAAGTTGTATTTTAGGAGCCTTTACTACAACTTATACCATGAATTTATATTGGATGTGATTCAAAATATTTTCAAGGTTAAAATAGATGTATTTCCCATGCATGTAATGGATCTTATGGTTCCTCCGTATAACTTAAATTTTTGGTTTTATGCATGCCTTAAATTAGGCTAAAAATCAACATCTTTCTTGTATCAGGAAGGGTGTTATTGAGCTCGAAATGGGTGGTAGATTTATCATTTGGGCTAGATGGAAGGAAAATAACTTGGTATTGGATATTATACACCCCTTTAAATGTGTCGGTAGTGCCATTTTTCAGCCAATAAGCACCAAAAAGTGAGTTTTGATACTATAACTTCAACTTTGACAACATTTATTGTCAGTGTTTTCATGCTCTAGAACAATACTGAAAATGCACTTGCATGTGGAATTGGGTGTCAAGGTAACTATAAAACATGTAATTTTCCTATTTCAATGTGTTTGAAGTGGTGTATTTTCACCTGCCAGTCCTGAAGGCAAAGTTGGTAGTTGGAGGTCAACAAGTTGTCTCTTCACTGCCAAAAAGTTGCATTTTTAGACCCTTTACTATAACTTCTAAAATAGATTTATCATGAGATAATTTATAATATATTTTGGGTATAATTAGAGATATTTATCATTAATTAAATGGATCTTCCAATTCCTTTATACCACTTACAGTTTTGGTTTTATGCATGCCTAAAGTTAGGCTAAAAATCAACATCTTTCTTATATTGGGAAGGGCATTCTTGAGCCCAGCTGGGCAATATGGGAGGCTAAGAACCTATTATTAGACATTATAAACCCATATAAACATGTTGATAGTGACATTTTTTATCCAAAAAGCACCAAAAATTATGTTCTTTGATAGTAGCTTCAACTTTGACAACATTTGTTGTTAGTGTTTCCATACTCCAAAATAGTAGTGAAAATGCATCTATATGTAGAAATAGGTATCAAATTAATTGGATCATGTGTAATATATATATATATATATATATATATATATATATATATATATATATATATATATATATATATATATATATTGGATTTCCACTTTCTAGTCTCAAATGAAAATTTGATAGTTAGAGCTCAACAAGTTGTCTCTTTACCGCCAAAACGTTGTATTTTAGGACCCTTTATTGTAAATTCTACCATGGATTGATTTTATAGGTGATTTAGACTAGATTTAGGTTAAAATTATAGTTATTTACAATTCACGTGATGTATATTATGGTTCCTCCATTTGACTTACAATTTTGGTTTTATCCATGCCTGAAGTTAGGCTAAACATCAACATCTTTCTTGTATTGGGAAGGGCATTCTTGAGCCTAAAATGGGTAGTGGGTTTGTCAACACACCCATATGGGAGGATAAGAACCTATTCCTTGATGTTATACACCCATTTATATGTTTTTTTACTTCCATTTTTCATCCAAAAAGCACCAAAAATTGATTTCTTGGACTATAGCTTTAACTTTGATAACATTTATTGTCAATTTTTGTGTGTTCCAAAACAGTAGTAAAAATTCATTTGCGAGTGGAATTTCATGTCAAAATTGTTATAGAATTCATTATTTGCCTATTTAAATGTGTTTTAAGTAGTGTATTTTCACTCATCAGCCGTGAAGGTAAATTTTCTAGTTTGACATCAACAAGTTATCTCTTCATTGCTGAAAAGTTGCATTTCAGGAGAGAAGTAGAACAGTGCATGGTAGTAAGTCTATGATGGAATGAAGATAAATAATAAAGATAATTTGGAGTATATTATACCTTGAATATTGTTTAATAACTCTCAGTTAAGTGTAAATGATGGTAGATGATGGAAAATCTTGCACATAGGCAGGTTATGATAGATAGGTCTATGAACCTATGCTTGGATAATGATCAAGTATATTACAAGAAGAGACTAATTAAGGAAATATTATAGAGTGTTTATATAGATTAAATTATATCCTATTATATAAATAAACTATTTTTTACAACCCTAAGGTAACAATGACAACTTTTAGATATTGTACAGGGAACATTGTGACAATAACCATGTCATTCCATGAATAAAAGGAAGTAAGACTTGATAAAGGAAATTTAAGAGTATTAAAAGGTGTATTAATATTGATATAAAATAAAATAGTAATTATTTTATCTTAAATAGTAATGGAAATATAAAACAAAATAATTTAGTATCTCCCTTATTGTATACAGTCAATTCTAGCCAACAATCAATTTACAAATTGATGTTTTAAGACTAGAATGGATCCAGAAAGAGTTATAGCCTATTACATGTGGTATAATATATTATGATAGAAATTTTGGTGAGTATTTAATCCTTTAAAAAAATATTAACATTAAATATATATAATTTAAAGTGCTCAAAGGGTCTATACAGGGCCTAGAAACCCTAGAACTAGTGTTTCGGAGATTTTGAGAAATGTAACCATTAAAGTGGGTCCAAATTTTTCAATATTACTTAATTGTATGTGTTATAATTTATGAAAGTGGTTTGTTAATGACAAATTATGGATATGTATGGTTTTGAGGACTGTAGGGTTAGAATAGGTCTAATTAGGACTAGTTTGGGGGTTTCTATCAAAGCAAGTGATAACGAGGAGAAGATTAAAGTGTTATAACTTTATGAGGAGTTGAATGGTGATATAAGGTGCCCTAAAGTGTTCTTAAATATTCATGAAAGGACACAGGTTAATCAAACATAGGGAAAGATAGTGCAAATAGGGTTATAAGCTTAAATAATGTATTGTGACTTTGAGGTGTAGAAAGAATGTAATAGAGTGTTTGTTCACTTTAGAATGGTTTGAAAAAATGTGTAATGATCGCTTAAGACCATAAATTTAATGAATTTTATTCTTAGTAGCTTAAACCAAGGAATGGTCCTAGGCATCTAATGGGCTACATAGTGTGAAGGATTGTGAACACCCAAGGAGAAGTATTGAAAGGTGAAGTAGGTTTGGACACTTGAAATAGGTTTTTTAAAGAATTTTTTGAACATTTAATAATATTAAATAATTATTATTATACTCTTGAAACCTAAAGTGAGATTTGGTCCTTGGAACCTAGGGGATTGTGCATAGTCAAAACTAGTAAAGAGATTACAAGATTGTTTGTCAATAAATTAATGTAAAGAGGTAGAGAATGATTGAAAATTATATTGAAGGAGTATAACACAATCAGGAAAAGTGTCTCTATATATTCCACAAATAGGTACATGTGTCAAGTGACTAGTAAGCCCGAGATTCAAAGAGAAATTTTGAACTTGTAAGGGATTATTGAAGATCAAGTCATCAATTACATTGAAACCAGTTGGAATTATGATTAATATAATTATCATTATTTTTATACATCATAAACCAAGTCAAAATAGGATGATAACTCATTTGTGAAATTTGACCAAGTAGACATGTGTCAGCAATTTTTGCCAAAATGGGACTACAGGCCAAGATATGTCAAATATAATAAATAAATATGGTGGAGAGGCTCATTATGACATATTATACTGATTAATTTTTTTTATATAAAGGAAACTATTCATTGTTTTAATACAACCAACCCTATGTCAAATCACGATCAACATTAGATCCTACCTTAGAGAAATTGGTCAATTTGAGGCATCTAGAGGTTGAGTCAAGGCACAAAATTGGGTATGAATGGTCTTCATGACCTTTAAAAAAATATAATTCCATCCTAAATCTCCTTGAAAGAGTTAAGCTAAATTTTTTTGACACAGTCCTCTTGCAGTCAAAAAGGTAGCCATTAGAGATTTCTAGAGGTTTTGTCAGTTATAGATACTAGGAAGTCATTTAGCCATTAGAAAGGTCTTGAAATTATTTAATATGATATTTTAAACCTATATTTTCCTATATAATATATAAAATTCAGGTATTTCATGCCAAATTTTGAAGAAAGACAAGTTTTGGCATGAACAAAGCATGTAGACATATCAAGGTAAATTTTGGTAAAAAGGGTCTACAGGACAAATTACATATCTAAATGAATTGAAACATGGTAAAATTGGTATTAATTACCAAATATACCCATATATAATATTTTATAGGTCATATGACAAGTTACAGTTCTCATGTATTTGCCATAATCCCCTCCATGTCTTATAATCGTCACTATTCATACAAGCATACTTTTTGGAGTTTTAAGGTGTGTTTAAGGGTTTGAAGCTTATAAAAGTATTTTAAAATTATTTTATTACACTTTTAAATAAATTAAACACATTTAAAGTGTTTTTACACTTCAAACTTCATGCAATCCCCATAGGTAGTCTCAAAGGCATAAAGGCAAAGTTGGTTTTTTTATCATTAGAAAGGTGTTATGAGATGTTTTAGATGTCATGAGTATTTTTTAAAGAAAATAAGATCAGTGGGAAGGTCAAATTGGTACTTTTAAGAGTATGTACAAGGCATGGGAAACCTTAGATTAGCAAGCTTTGGGCATTTCTGAGAGATTTAATGATGGGAATTTAATTAAATTTTGTAACGTCGATACCCTATAAATGTACAAGGTTAATAAAAAGGTATTAAATTTATATTATATGGATGTGTATGGATTTTAGAAATGAGGGTTTTGAATAGGGTTAATTAGGCCTAAATGAGGCTAGGTTAATGAAGAAAGTGATAGTTAGAGGTGGAGTTAGGATATAAAATTTAATATAGACATGGAAAAGGATATAGTGTACTTATAAATGCCATTATAATATATTGATCAATCATAAATTTTCTATATAAAGAAAAATATTGTAAAAAAATGCTATAAACCATGAGAGAGAATTATGTCCATAAGGTGTGAAATGAGAGTATGCTATTGTTTGAGTACTTGAAGGGGGTTATACCAGGTATGCTATGATCATATAAGACGAGATGTGACAAATGGTTGAGCTTTTAAAACACAAACCAAGATTTGGTCCCTGAGACCTAAAAAAGGTGCCTATGAAGGAACTAGAAAGAGATTGAGAGGATGTTTGTGAATGAGACATTAATGGAATGATGTAAATGATGTATGGATAGAGATAAATAAGATCAAGTTATAATAAGAGTGCAAATAATAATTACTAGGTGTAAGAAGCTAAATTAATCCCAAAGAGTCAAAAGAGGAGCTAGCTTGTGAAAGAAGATTCAAATCAAACCATAGCAAGTGAATGCCATCAGTTGGATTTAGAAAAAACTAATGATGTTTTTTTAGACTTATCCTCCATACTTCTTCATGAAAATAAAATCATAATTCAAATTCAATTAGTAATATTCTTTATTTCTTATAAGGGTCTGATTTGCAACATTATCCTAACAAGTTATTCTAAATCTCATAACATTTGTAATCCCTAAAATTATTTCAAAACTAATCATTAATAATATTCTAAACACAAGAGATTCAAACATGATTTAACTCATTGGCTTTCTTGAAATATTCATGTACAAAAAATAATGCCATGTATGAATGCCATATATAGGCATATAATTTCAATAATATATGCATTGTCATATAGGCATACAAAAAATTACACCATGTCTAATAACATAGTATATCTAATGTAAAGTGAATACATAATATATTCATGTATAATGCCAAAAATGTGTACATTACCATATAGGCATATAAAAAATTACATCATCTACAACACCATAATCATCAAATAGTGTCCCTCTCTTTGCCTTATTTGAAGAAGAATTTCCTTGGGATGCCCTACTTGTAGATGGATATATCCTAAATGCCTTAGATTATTTCAAGTTTCAATTGTGGGTACAATTCTCATAAATCACTTGCTAAAACTATTCAAATACAAAAATTATTATAAATTAACAAGTATACATGAAACAAAGTTAAGAACTCATGTTTTAAATTATTATAAAAAAATAACTTAAACATGCACTTGTTGTAATCTCATGGTCCTCCTCAATTTTCCATTCATGCTCGAATGGGTCAGTGCCAAGCTCAACTACATGAAAAATCATGTTATTAGATGAAGAAACTTGAGGAGTTATCATCGTAGTCATCTGAATCAGACTAGCAAAAGTCTTATGACATCCCTGCATACACAATACATCTATGCATATAAGTTTTATTTACCAAAGTATATATAAAAAATATTAAAATAAAATTACTAAATTATAATTCAAAATTATAAGTGAATATATATACCTTATTGAGTTCCTATGCAAATGACATTGTAGCTATAATGTTTGAGTCTTTTTCAACTCACAATGATGGAGTAATGTCCACCCTAGTCATTAGTTAAACAAAGAACCTAATAATTAATAAGTAGGAAAATAAATTGATTAAATAAGTTTCTAACAAACTTAGTCTTGCATAAGATATGAAAAAATGTAATGATTAATGGGAAGCATGAATGTGACAAGTGTATATGTGCAACATGTGACTTGTTTAACATCACACTAAAGGCAATAAATGTAAATTTCATGAGGGAGAATGACAAGATAATGAGGGAGGATTTTTGAGTGAAATTTTTGAAATTGAGTTACTGAATGTAGGTTAGGTGTTGAAACATCCTTGATACATACCTATAGAGATTAGTTTGGATGCATGTATAGATTTGTTAAGGTGGATTTCATATTTTGACCTAAATACTTGGTCATTAGGTCTAATTATCTTAAGGTAATGACTTGGTATAGTTGAGTACATTCCTATGAGTATTGGTGTTATCAAAAATCCATTATAAATAGTCAATTTTATAAGACAAGTAACCTATATAAGTGTTTATTGAAAAGTTTGTTAACTAAGTTTTAATTAGGTTAAAACACTTAGATTGATATGTTAATTTTATGGGGGACATATATACTTGAGCCTTTTAATAATGTCTAAAACCTTATAAAATAGGTCTCATCAAAATCTAAAGAAAAATATAGAAAATAGAACTAAATATTCTATAGATAAGAGTGAGTAGACAATCTTCTTTATGAGTGCACGATTTTGGTTGCCTTATAGGTGAAAATAGGTTGATTATATATCCTTATATTTCCCTCAATTTTTTCAAGGGAAGGTATAAATGTGTACAGTAAAATTAGGTTGAGTTCAAAAAAGGGTGTTATATTCTTATCAACACACAATATTCATTTTAGGGGGACTTTCTTGATGAAAGGTGTTATAGTCTTATACAGTCAGCATGTCACTCAAGTGATGAAGGTTCATGGATATAGATAAGACCTCTAACACAACTAGATATAGTAGGTATTTTGGACCCCTAAGTAGGTGGTGGTAGCAAAATAATTAACTCCATCTATATTTATGGGGTTGAGGTCCCCTATTTTGTATATGGTCATAAGGCTTATGCCATATACATATAAGCTAGTTTATAGTCAACACTCTCCCAACAAACCAATGGGATATAATGGATTATCTCCTAACAAACCAATGGAATTGATTAGGCACAATGGGATTAGGAGGCTATTCCATCTAAAATTATAACTTCATAGATAGAGATGAAATTATTATGCCCAGATGGAATCAAGATGGGAATTGAATTGCTAAATATGATCATTTTAGATATTGATCATAGAGATTGAACCATTATATGTGATTAAATGATAACAAGGAATGAAGTGCTTGGTTATGAGGCTAGCATTTAAAAGAAAGGAGTGGTGTGTATATTGATGAAGACATGATATACTCAGTTAGGAAATTGATATAAATATATTATACCAAATAACTTCTATCAAATTAATTCTATATGTATACATCCAATCCTATTGATTGGGATTGACACACTATGGGAAATACATATAATGGGATATAAATCAAATGTTCAATTTTCTATTTTAGTTATTGAAAACATACTTGAGATAGAGGATGAGTTTCTAACTAGTTACACCATTCCATGTTAATACATCAAACAATAAAAAGTCCATCAAAATAATATTAATTATTTTATATTTTCTTACACAAAAGCTATCAATGATGAAATTAAGGTGTATGAATGTACATCTATATTATATAAGATTCACTTGCAATTTTACCTCTATAAATGTATATTATGTCTTATTGACATGGATAGATGTATTAGGGGTTGGGTCACTACCTAGTTGTGATGTCAAAGGTAATGTCTCATCCTAAAACACAAAAAAACATAAATATTATTCAATTTAAACATGTAAATTAATTTTTACATTTTCCTTTGCAAATATAACTTAAAAATTTAACATTAAATTTATATAAAATATACCTACATGTGTGTGCTAACAACTCATTAGTGAAGACCATATCCTCTAAGCCCCATGAAGGACCACCATCATCATTTTAAGGTCCAAAGCATATAGCACCACAACATCTACATAGGTGGGGTCAGGTATGACCACTAGCTAGATTATCTTGAGCATTTGTCTCTAAAAGTATATTACTAAGTACACTAAGTGCATGAAAAGTGTCTATCTTCACAACCTCTATCACCATAGAGGGAATCTCCAGATGAAGTGGCTTTTGGGTAGGTATCCTTGCAAGCTAATTAGGTACATAATGTGCACCTGATTGATCTCACATGGATCCTTTCCCTTAGCCTTAAAAATCACCATAATCATAGTAGTTTGGAATTTGAATAAGAACAAACTCACAATAGAGTTTCCCCAAATAGTGAAAAGGGACCTCACGGTTATTACAAGGGGGATAGTCAAACATCATCCACCATCACTTCCAAAAATTGGCTTTAATCAAATTATGTTGGCATTAGTGGATTGGGAAATGTTTGGTCATTATGGGAAATGGGGCATTGGTTGATAGGTTGATAAATAAGGCACAAATTTGATCTTTTGTTATATTTTTATTCTTCACCTTAGATGTTGATAATTTGTTAGCATAATAATCCCCATAGCTATCCCTATATGACATCCATCTATCAATTTGACTTTTTATCAAGTCAACTTAAGCTAATACTAACTCTAGGTTATTGGAAAAATAGGTGCAATTGGTGTTTATGGAAGTGGGCTCTCTCATTCTCCTAATTATGTACTCAATTCCAATTTTTTTCTCCATTATGTGAGTAATTGTATCCTCCTAACTACCTAGGGGATATATTAGAGCTATAGGAGGGTCAGGTAGAGGGTTAGGAGGGTTAGGTAGAAGGTTAGGAAGGTTGGGTAGAAGTTTAGGTAGAGGATTAGGTAGAGGGTTAGGCAGAGCATGCTGACCTATTCGAGAAAAATTAAAAAAATTAAACTATGCAATTTACATTCAAAAAAATTGATTTAATATACAAAAAACCTACTTCTTCTTTACGAAGGCATTGTCAATCTCATGAATGTAAGCTAAAAAGAAGATCTGCAAGCAAAAAAAACAAGTTGTAGGGAGAAAACTATATTTTAAAGCAAAAACATGATCATAAAGAACTAAAACGTGAATGAGAAGCAGGAAAAAATGAGAGGAGTAAAGGTTTTTTTTGTTTTGTAGTTTTATAAATGTGTACTTGTTATGTTTAGCTATAAGAATGTGTACACATTCCTATAATGCATAGACATTCCTATAAATAAACATGACATGTATGTGTTATTGTTATAACATGTACATGTTATGGTTTGGGAATCCCAAGACATAACATGTATGTGTTATAGCAATAATGTGTATGTATTATGTTATAATGCATATATGTAGTGGTTTATATCCATAAAATTATCCCCTAACTCTATGAACATACCCATGTATATTTTTTCATTAATCCACCATGTTTTTTGAAACCACTTAAAACATAAATAAAATTTTATCTATCAATCATTACTATTTGATAATAAAAAATGCATCTAAAAATACTACCAATCAATAGGGTCCTCAACATAGTTTTAGGCTTTATGATAGGTTCATCTATATGGAAACATGTATAGATTTTTAAAAAATTAGGAAGGTGTAGAAAATAGGTATAATAGAGTTTTGATAAATTGGAACAAAGTAGGCTATAGAGTCTCTGAAGTGTTGACCATATTTTTTACTATCATTTCTATAGATCCTTATTTTTAGGTATTTAATCCTAACATTTTTCAATATAATTGTTTAATCTATCTAAAATGTGCATAAATCATTATTTTTAGGTATTCAATCTTAAACATGTTTAATATATTTTTTTACCCTATTAAAACATGTGATTTATTTATGTTGACTTGAGCCTTTTACCAAATTATTGAAATAGTCTACCTAGATTATTGTATTATGTTTTTCCCTATTGGAGTGTACTCATCTGTGATGTCAATGAGCCTTATGCTGAAGGAGTACACACATGAATATTGTTCAAGCAAAAAGTGTTTTCAAATTTTAACGCTAAAATTTTATAAAAAAATACATAAATATAATTCCAAATGATCTGCCTGTAAATACTTCAATGAATTTTTAATCAAAATAGTATAATTTTTTAAAATGTTTGTCAATATTAGGAAGGCCATAGGTTGAACTAGGTAGTAGTTATCCCTGCTATAAAACATATTTCAAAAGGTAAAGAGGTCAAAGGAGTCAAGTGGGTGTATAAGACATAAATGGGTAGACTCCTTATTTAGTTTAAATTATAAGCAAAATAGTTGCATAATAACTACTTTGTACCTTTTTTGATCATCTTCATCATTTGACAAAAAATAAACAATTGTGTAGATTTATCTAATAAATCATGTAGTTCAAATTTCCTTCCTTCTAAATGAATGAGCATGAATAGTTACTCAAAATTCATCTCAATTATGCATAAAGTGGTGAGCCATTATAATTCAAAAAAAAATTTAGTCCCATCCATGATAACAAAAAGCATAATATAATATAATAGGTATTCTCCCATAGCTTTATGCTATGGCATTTACCAGAACAATTTATTATACACCCTCTTGTAATTAGGATTTGAAATTATGGATTTGGGTAAATGAAATAGTCTAATTGAGTAGCCAACTTACTATTGATGAATTTGTCTGTACTCGAAGAGTAAATAAATATAGTCAAATTCTATTTCTTGAGGAAATTGACCACCTTAACATTTGGAGGAGTATTAATACTTAAAAGTACATGATAGGAAATAATAGGTTGAGAATATTCATATTCATACTCTGATCCATCCAAACTATTGATGTGTGTCTATGTCAAGGATGTAATTTGAATATTAGAATAACATTTATTATATTATAGGGACAATAGGAATATGGTAGTGACACTTTATAGCTTCACTCAGTTTTTATGGAGAGATTATGTGGTTACAGCTTACCACCTTCTAGTCTACAAATAGACCCTATTGTAAGGCCAACAGGAATATGGTAGTGACACAATCTACCTAAATCAGTTATGATGTAAATTGGTTTATATTTTTTAGTATAAGCCCAAACTCTTAAACAAATAAATGGATATAAACAATTAGCATTAATCTAAAGTGATTCATGTTTAAAAAGCTCAAAAGGAGGGAGTAAGGTAGGTCAAAAAATAAAGTTCCCTTGAAAAAACAAAGACCAACAAATATCCTTTGATCTTTTTTAGCAACCCAAATAACACCTAGTTGAAATTAGACTACTCAGATATGATTCATATGTGGACATTGGAATGATATAAGGCTGTGGGATGATTGTATCTAGACCATACCTCTAGATGTGAGGCTAACTCCTTTGAATATGTGAATTTAGGATCAATTACTAAACCTATTAGATGTTGGAATGAAAAGAGTAAAGAATAAAATGAAATTATTCTTCAAACATAACAATATCCTCTGAACATTGAAAATATGTAAGACCTTATTTTTTAATTGTCTTGATTGTCAACATATTTTTTGAGTCCCTTAAGTAACTATAGGTGAAGACTTCATGGAATTTAATATTCAATTGTGTTTGGCTCCTTGAGTTCACCTCCAAATTCCATAACTTAATGTGTGTTATTACCAGATTACCTTGCAGAAAAGAAACTATTATCCATCTAAAAGTGTGATAATCAGAATTCTTAGAACACACACAAGAGAACACTACAGACAAACTCAAAAATTATTTAGATCCTTGTATTCTTTCTAATAACAACTATATTTTTGTTAAAAATGAGGGGGAAACCATTATAGTTTTATCAGTGATGTCTCCAAGGTGACCAAGGATGTTGATAAGGTGTCATGTATGCTATAATGACAATGACAAAGTGTGCTTCAATGAGATTCAATATTCTAACATGGTTACTCAGCGTTAAGCTAAGGGAGGCATTTTATGAATGATATTGTTGTTATGGACATGTTTTAGATACCTTATGGGGTGTCAAAGATGCTTAGAATGATTATGGAAGTGATTAGATGTCATCTTCTTGTTCATTATTTTTATGTAGATGTTTTGGTCTAGTGGTAGGAAATCTGAGTAGGTAGTTTGTTGATGTCGCCATTTCAATGTATGGATGAGTCCAAGGTAGTTTTTCATATGGTTTTGATCACATTAGTCCCTAGTTTGAATTTGAATATTCAAATTTACAAAGGTAAAAATGAGCATTTTGCATTTCATCCATAACATTTGATCTAGTTTGAATTTATTGATGGAGTAAAAAATAAATTTATAGAGGACTCCATATCACTTCTAATAAAACCTGATTATATGATCTAAATGTTTGTATAGTCAAATTTATTGAGCTCCAAAGTTGACTGTGTTTGACTTTATTCTGGAAGTGACTCGAGAAGGATAGTTGAGTTCATTTTGATGTTATTTAGATGTTTCATGATAAATTATCTATTGGAAAGTGATGTAGACTCCATGAGGATGATGTGTGTGAAATTTGGAGGTATTATCAATCCATATTTAGCATGAAAAAATCTTAATAAGTTGACTATGTATTCATTCATATTAGTCTATGTAGAAGGTCTCTATTGGAGTTGATTGAGCATACATAGAGGTGAGAAAAGGTGTCTATGATCATTTGATGTTAGAAAATTTCTCTTGTAGTTTTAGGATAAGTGAAGAGTTTTAGGATCACCCAAAAGGATAGCTTGGATGCTTTGTGTGGGAGTGTTTGATGTCTGAGTGAGCTTGGTGGTTGATCTAAGAGATAGATCAGTGTGTGGAGTGTGTGTATGGTCATTTGGTCATGTTTTTGATGTAGTGACAAAGTTATTGTTGAGGATTGAAGAGTGATCCAAAAGGTGGATTTATATGTATTGAGTGTGCATAGTTGAGGAGTGGGGTTAGTTGGGATATGTAATGTGTCCTAATTGATCTTTGTGTGTTAGTTAAAGTATGTAATGTGTTTTATCCAATAGGGTGTGTTGGGTGATAGAGTCATTGCTAAAGGTGAAGAATGATAATCATAGTTCCATCATCAAGTGTTGAATACATAAATTTAAAGGTGGAATTTTTCATAGGTGTTATTATAGTTGCTCAACATCTAAGGTGGTTGTTGCCTCTTTGTAAGGTGAAACTTGCTAAAAGTGTAGTTGTTGTGGTTGCTTAGCTACATAGATATAGTATCACGCTGTGGGATTATAGTCTCACTAAATAAGGGATGATAGTTTATTGATTAGTTTTATCTGGTCTAAATTAGTTTTTTTATTAAAGGATAGTAGTCCAATTACAGGTTTTAGTGGGTTTTATTCCCCAAAATGGTTTCCCATGTATAACTAACTTTATGTGCTTAATCTTGCATTATCTCTCTTATTCATTGATATGAATGATGTGTATGCTTCATGAATAATTATGGTAATTAATTAAGAGTTTTAATGAGTTTGTAAATTTAATTTGGGTTATCTGGGCTCACTGATTCACCCCCCTTTGCCTCTCAATGCTTTTACCTCTAATAATTGGTATCAGAGTGGGTTATTTGGAGTAAGCTTAACAACTTGAAGGAGATTTTGAGTAGGTATAAAGATGTCTAAATAGTTGAAGGTATAAAATCAAAAATTTAACTCTATAATCAAGGAACTTGAAGATAAAATATGTATTTTGAATAAATATGCTAAAAAGGATGAGAAAGCTATCAATGGTCTCAAGGGTCAGCTAGAAGATGTCAAGACATGTTTGTATTAAAAAAAGGACATCATGTTTAATAAAGAAACATTCCATGTGGTATATTTATATTCATGTCAAGCTCTTAGGTGGGCACATCTAATTTTGGTTGGTTGCAGGAGTTCCATGCATCATTCTCGTAGGCAATCGAAATTAGCATCAAAGTTATTACCAAATATAAAGGTGTCATGGTTATATCAAATCCCTTGCAAGGACCTTTATAATCAACATATAAGGTATTCCAAGGCCCTTAAATGTGTCTATTAGGAAATACCTTGAAATAAAATTAAAATCATGTGCATGTTCAACGATCCCCTAGGAGATATCTTGAAAGAAAATTCCAATAGTGTGGATTAGTGTTCTTACCAAATAAAAAGTTATCATGGTTATATCAAATCCTTTGAAAGGACATTTGCAATCAATGTGGAAGGTATTTCAAGGCCCTTTGATGTATCTCATAAGAGATACCTTGAAATAAAATTCCAATCATGTGCATATTCAAGGTATTTCATAGGAGATACCTCAAAAGAAAATTCCAATTGTGTGCATTAGGGTTCTTGTCAAATAAAAAGGCGTCATGGTTATATCAAATCCATTGAAAGGACCTTTTCAATAAAAACATAAGGTCTTATAAGAAACTTTAAGGTATATCCTAGGATATACCTTGAAATAAAATTTCAATCATGTGCATGTTTAAGGTATCTCCTAGGAGATAACTCAAAAGAAAATTCTAATCCTGTACATCATGGTTCTTGTCAAATAAAAAAGGTGTCATGGTTATATCAAATCCCTTGAAAATACATTTGTAATCAACATAGAAGGTATTATAAATACATTTAAGGTTATATACTAAGAGATACCTTAAAATAAAATTCATATCATGTGCATTTTCAAAGTATTACCTAGGAGATATCTCAAAAGAATATTCCAATAGTGTTCATTAGGGTTCATACCAAATAAAAAGTTTTCATGGTAATATAATTTGTTTTACAAGGAAATTTGTAATAAATATAGAATGTATTCCAAGGACCTTAATTATTTACCTTATGAGATACCTTTAAATAAAATTCCAATCATGTGCATGTTCAAGGTATCTCCTAGGAGACACCTCAAAAGAAAATTACAATCATGTGCATCAAGGTTCTTATCAATTAAAATGGAGTCATGGTTATATAAAATCCCATGAAAGGACATTTTAAATAAAAATGGATGGTATTCCAATTCCCTTTGAGCTATATCCTAGGATATACCTTGAAATAAAATTCTAATTATTTGCATGTTAAATGTAGCTCCTAGGAGATATCTCAAAAGACAATTCAAATTGTGTGCATCAGGGTTCTTACCAAATAGAAAGTTAACATGATTATATAAAATATTTTACAAAGAGATTTGAAATTAATATGGAAGGTATTTTAAGGTCCTTAATTTTTTACCCTGTAATATACCTTTGTAGTTAATATGCATGTTTAAGGTATCTCTTAGGAGATACCTCAAAAGAAAATTTGAATCATGTGCATCAGGGTTCTTGCCAAATAAAAAGGTGCCAAGATTATGTCAAATCCTTTTCAAGGACATTTTAAATCAACATGGAAGGTATTCCAAAGCCCTTTAAGGGAGATACCTTGGAATAATATTCCAAATCATGTGTATTTCAATGTATCTCCTAAGAGATATCTCAAAAGAGAATTCCAATAGTGTGCATCCACGTTCTTGCCAAATAAAAAGTTTTCACAGTTATATCAAATCATTTTCAACGACCTTTTCAAAAAAAATGGAAGGTATTCCAAGGCACGTTGAGGTATCTTCTAGGAGATACCTTGAAATAAAATTCCAATCATTTGCATAAGGGTTCTTTCCAAATAAAAAGGTCTCATGGTTATATCAAATCCTTTACAAGGACCTTTGAAATTAACATGGAAGTTATTTCAAGGCCCTTTGAGGTATTTCCTAGGAGATATTGTATACAATAATAAATATTAAAGTCACGGCTTGAGAATATATAAAGTATTAAACCAAGTGATATAGATTAAAGTTTTCAACATTATAAAATGATTGTGGCACAAAAAATATCTGACGAAATAAATCTCTTAGGGAAATTGTCTTGAGATAATTATTTCATAGGCCAAAATGATGATAAAAACCATGTAGGGTCTATGAAAAAAGGCCAAAGGGCACTAGAAAAAGGTATAAAAGGCACTTTTAAATGTCTAAAGGGCACTTTTAAAATCATGGAAGGGCACTTTCAAAAGGTCTAAAGGGAACTTGTCATCGGCGAATGGGCCCAAGACAAAAGTCTCAAATTATAAGTTCTGAGTGTAAAGGTCCATTCCAAAAACATGGAAGGATAATCAAAGATGGAAAAGGGCCATTTAGAAAAGGCTAAAAGGAAATTATCTAAGGTAATTATATTAGCCAAAACTTTCTAAGGGTAAATTACACAAAGCCCGAAGGGTATGTGCCTTTAGGGTTGTTTTTTAGACAAAATTTCATTGATAAGACTGTTTAAGGATTTTTACATAGGAAAAAATGTCCAATGACAAAATTTTAAAGGGTCATTTTGAAAGGGAAAAGGAGTAATTTAAAAAATCCCAAAGAGTACTTTTGGAAAAATTACTGTTGGAAAAATGTATTGAGAAACTTTTTATGAGAAAGATGTTACAGACAAAATGTATGAAATAAATATAGAATTTCATAAGTATTAAAGGAATTATTGATCAAAATATCAAAAAAGATAAGTGTAAAATATAAAACCCAATAATTAGAAACATAACAAATGGAATTTTAAAGGATGAAGGGGGTCTCGGACATAAAAGGGACCAATCATGGATCACTAGACTAAGGTTTTGTCATGTTAATAAACATGAATAAGCCTTAACATAAAATTTGAACTAAGTCTATGGCATATTCATATATTGGTTCCATGTAAAATCTAAATAAAGGCTCTCACTAGATTTTAATGTGTGCCTATACAAAATTAGATGAAGGTTCTCTTGTTTACGTTATTTTATTTGCTCTACATTTGTAGACATGATTATTATATCTACTTATAAGGGTGAAATGTTAAAGTAAGTTTGAGTTCTTACTTGTTTTTCAATGTGCCCCTTCATAAACTAGACTGCTTCATCTAAGGCATCTAGTAGTGACTTTCATGTAAATGAAAATTGTACTCCTTCTCTGAAGGATAAATTCACTCTTGTTCCTATTTTAAATGTATCTCCTAAGAGATAAATTGAATGGGAAATCCACTCTTATTCGTACAATTCATTTAGAACATTTGTTCACCTAAAAATTTTGATGCGAAAATGCCAAACAAAAATGTTTGAAGACCCAAAGTCTCAAATAATAATTTCAAAGACCAAAATCTTTTAGATTAAATATTCAAACAAAAAATTCAAAGACCAAAATCTAATAAAAGGGCCAAAACGTCTAAAAACCTAGCTTGAGATTATGAATTATCTAAGGTAGCTATTGCACACACACAGAAAACTACACCAATGAAAGCACTAATACACATCTAAAAATATGAATCAACTTGAACTCAAATATCTTAATCAACACATTTACCAATCTTTCAATATATGTTTCACATCTACATATTATCATCTCGATCAAAAAAATCATGAATCTATTTAAATCTATTGTACACTAAAGATTATTGAAACACACAACCATGGAAATAACAACTAATTGCACATAAATTGGAATTAAATAGTCAAAAACTTCATTGATGATCAAAATTGATGTTGCTCTTGTATTCAAAAATCTATGATAAAAATATAATTTGGATTACAACTGTATTTATAAACTTACAGAATGGGTCACCTCATCCTCCAAGTTCATGTAAGGTTATTACATGAAGTAGTTAAAACATATAGTTCTAACTATGGTATAAAATCATATAAGAGACAACCTATAGTTATCAATTACATAAATTAAATTTTCAAAACTATGCAATGTGTGCATGTGTATAAAATATAAACTCAATTTTATAATTAAAATTATCAAACTATAAATATATCCACTATTAAAAAATCATACTTGCATAAAATCTTAGCCTAAAGGTTGTGTCATACAAACTACTACATGTAGTTTGGTTAGTGTGGCAGTTGAGATGGAAGTAACAAAAGTTGTGGATGTCAGAGCCTCTCCATCTTGTTTCTTCTTAGCCTCATTATCTTGATATGCTTTATCTATTTTTGTATGTTTCTATTAAATAATATTCAAATCCAATATTGGTGGTTGATAAATTCTACTAGCCTAGACGAGGATTCTTGCATGTTCTACCTTAGTCAACTGAAAGCTATTCTTGAATATCTTGACCTCAGTGACATTTTTCCTTGTGGCATATAAGTCTACATCTATCTTCTTCAATGTTACACTTGGAGACGTAATTTGAATTTATCCACCACTTATTGTACAAGCTAATCAAAATTGATCATGTTGATCAATTTTCTTATGGAATCATTTACCTTCGATAACTTCAAATCATGCAAAATCTAGAGAAGTTTTACCTCATGACCTTAGTACTTAGGGATCAAGGCCCTATCTAACTTCAACCATTCCTTGGCCTCCTCCTACCTTATAATTACCAAATTTAAAGCATTATATGCCTCTAATATCATCATTAAATCTATATGACTATATAACTTATTGCCTATGTATGTCACAAGCATTTTCAATTTAGAACTATCCTTTACTAAAATATTTTACAACTAATTGGTGTTATTCACATGGGGAGACTTTTTTTCCTTCATAAACTCCATTGCTTCTAATTAATTGTAGCATCTAGAGTCTACCTCTTGGACTTCTATTTCTATACCCACAAGAATGTGTTCTATTTTTTGCCATTCCTTCAATTTCTCAACTTGGGCCTCTATCTCCTATCGATCCATCTATTTTCCCTCATGTATAGAAATAATGGCATCTTAATGAGCATGTGTAAGGTTCACTAAATTTTTAATGTAAAAGGACTCACTTGTTGTATGTTCTTCCTATTAGTGAATGAGAACACTGCATTCCTTTCTTCAAGGATGATTTTAATACCTTAATCATCCTCCACCTTCATTTTTCTCATCCTCTATATATGGTCATATGATGGATCAAATAGAATGGAAATAAATGGAATCTTGATGATCCTAAAACTAGGCATTTGAGATGCCTTGCTTCCTTAATCCATTACCCATGGAGGAATGTCTAATTGTGATACATCAAAGGTTGTAACTAAAACCTATGCCTCAATATCCTCTTGAGATGGTAATTTTTTTAGGCCTTGACAAGGACATCAGAAAAGGAAGTCTAGATGATTTTGGACCAATCCACTCCTCCAAATTGAGGGAGTGGGTGGACTGTAATTAATTATGGCTTGGCCTTTCATCCCCTAATGGATCTTATCAAGGTGGTATCTTAGGATGAGGTGGTGGAAGGGATGGGAAAAAAACTCTATGTGGATTGGACATGGAGTTACAAGGCAGCTAATTAAATTTGTACCTTCTTAGAAACCTTCTTTTTATTTAAGGCTCTAATAGTGAATATACCTATAGGGGTATAGGGTATTTACTTGGTGTGTGGGATATAATTGGTAATGGAAGTGGGGAGTCTATCAATTTTAGTGGTAGTAATGAAGGTGGAAGTAACTGCTTCTGCACTGGGTGATCCCAACACAAAAAAAATTGAAACATGGTAAAAAATGGGTATAAAAGATAAAATAAAACTTACAAAAGGCTGAGTTTCTAGAGAATTTACTATTATGGTTTCTATCTAAAGGTTCATGGGCTTAGCTACTTATAACTTTTTTTCCTCATCAAAATCATCCTCAATGTCCTTAATTATCACCCTCTATTCCTATTCCAATGCAATAGGCAAGCCTTGTCATGTTTATAATGTAGGATTACCTGTAGGAGTCCTTGGCTTCCTCGTATAAACTAGTAGGGTCTTTATTTGTGTGGAGGGGCCTTGTTACGTTGACACCATTTCTTCTAATTTGGATATACTAAGAGATGAATAAATATGTACATGGGGAATAATAGTAGACACTTGAATGGTGCTCACAACCAGCTATTCTTGTGTTTGCTCTTCCTCATCATAATCAAAATTGATGGGATACCCTACCTATGCTCCTCTACTTGTTATTGGATCAATCAACCTAGGGTCTCTCTTAAAATATTTTAGTTTTAGTTTTAAAGGGAGTCCTTAGGAGGAATAAGCTACTTGGTCTTTGGATTTCTCCTTGGACTATCCCCTATAGAACTCAAAATGCTTCCATTCCTTGTATAGACCTTTCTTGTTGTCTAATTCTCTAGCAATGAACATGGGGTCATCTTGGATAATTTGTAAATGATATTATTTTATTTTAATAACCCTAACTCTCTCTGAAACATCCTCATCACACTTTACATTAATAAACAAATAATCATATGGATAGGGAACATCATTGTAAGGGATGTTGACTCATTGTATGTGATTTTGAATTATCCCATGTGGATCCCAATCTGTGTGTAGAATAATGAAAAAATGATAACTCTTGTGCTTTCTTCCCACCTATTAAAAACTATTCCTCATTGAACAAATGATTCTACCAATTGTTACCAAGTAGCCAAAATACAATGCTTTATTATACTTTGGCAAGTCCTCTTCAATATTCTAACATAACTGAAAGATGATTTCCTATTTAGTTGCTTTATTTGGTACAAATGTGGGAAGACAAAAAGGATTAAATTTATTCCCCCAAATCATTATTAATGTGATATTTGGGTAGACGAAATAAACCCCTTTTCCTATCAAATTCTTTTCAATATTTATCCCAATGTTAGGCATGGGTGAGTCATGAATGTCTTTCCAAACCTATAGATAGACACCTTAAAAATTCCTAACCATATGCTTGGTATAGGAATCTATATGCATAAACTGATAATGGTCACATATTTTATTCTTCTCATATTCTATGGTTGGAATCCAAAATTTTCCAAAGTCCCTATAACAGGTTCCCATGACTGCATAAAGCAAATAAGACATTGTATAAAAACTATAATAAGTTATGGGATGATTGTACTTGTTTATTATCTACTCTTGATGGTATAATTTGATTATCTTGCCCAAGGCATACACAACATCATGGTTGAGAATCATATGTAATAATGGCACCCAGTCTAAATTAACAAAATGGATACTTGGTATAATATACAGTCAATTTAAGAGTTATATGCCAATTTATATGGCCATTCTAAATTTGTCAATAGGAACCACTCCCTTTTATTTCTTCCCCTTGCATGTAATGGTTTGGTCTAGGAGCAACCACATAGAGAGTGTCATCTCAATTGAGATTTATGTGTTGAATTACACTAGTATATGTTTTTCAAAATAAGCATCAGGTATGAACAAAGATAAATACCTTTGTAATTTGTGTCCTAAGATGCATACAACAAAAATTTTATATCCAAAGTGATAATGGAAAGCATCCTATGATATCCTTCCTGAGAAAAATAAATCTTATAGAAGGTCGATGCATGGCATCACCTCTAGTTTAGTAGCAATAAAATGTAACCTTTATCAATTAAAATCTATTATTTCTTTGATGAATTATCTATCTATGAGTTTCATATCATATCCTATTGAAAATACATCCACCAAATTGATGGCATCCCATAATTTTAAATAGTTATTGTACATGTCCTTAAATATGGTGGCATCAAACATTATATCCATAAACCATTAAAATCCCTAATTGAATAAGGGGATGGTGTATTTTTCCCTCTATACATCCTAGATGAAGACACCATTGTAATGTATATTCCATGTGCTTCTTGTAGTGTTCTTCTATGTGCTATGTATGTTGTGTAATCAATATGGCTCCAACTTGGTCGATGTTTTACTTGCAATTCTCTTTGTAGATGGCAGCTAGGGATATTTAATACATAGTATGGTATGAAACTTTTGATGTAAGTTATTTTAAAAGTAATAACAATTTTCCCAAAATAATAGACCACAGATAAAAGTTTTGATGATAAATACAAGTTTATTCAAGGGAAAGTGGATGAAATAAAAATAACAATGAAATGGTTTCTAAGATAAATGCTCAATCAATGCAATCATCATGGATTTTTTTTAAAATTGGGTTCCCATACATGCTAAAGGTGACACACATGCTTGAGGAGTGTCTCATAAGAGATTTCTAGTGATCCTTATGGGGGATCATTCAATATGGAGCACCTAGAAATGAACTTTAAGGGGATTAGGGTAGATAAGTGTCTATCAATAGATATTTTAAAGTTAAGGAGGCCAAGGTGTATAAACTTGGCATGTAATGGAAGAAAATTTTTCCAACGGAAATATTTTTTTTTGGGGGGGAAACAATAATGAAAGGGGAAACAAATAAAAGATAATGGGAAACATGCAAATAAAATAGAGCCTGACTATGTATCCCCAATAATATACATTGTCGAGCATTATAGTACCTTCATGGCTACTTTGAAGGTATCTCCTAATTGACACCTTTATGCATAAAGGAACCATTGAAGGTATAAAAATTCCCTCCAAAGTATCTTGTAAGAGATATCTTGAAATACAGTTCTAATCATGTGCATTTTCAAGGTATCTATTAGGATACCAGTTGAAAGTACTAAAATCACATATTTGAATGTCTCTCCTATGAGATACCTTATACCTTAAAAACATGAATTATGGTACACTTGAAGGTATTACAAATCCCTTCAAGGTATCTCCTAGAAGACACCTTTAAATAAAATTCCAATCATGTGCATGTTGAATGAATGTTAGCATATTTTCTTGGAAATTCTCTAGAACATGCAAATTATAGGTATAGCTTGCATAGCAAGAAGTGGAAAAGAATCATAATAGCATGAGTGAATTTAAAAAATCTTCAATTTTATAAACCAAAAAAAATATAAAGATAAACTAACATGGCATTAATAAGTATGGGTCATAAAAAAAATAATACAAGATAAAATAGGCTAAAATAAAATAGAGTAAATAATGCACACTATGCTCAAGTAATAGAATCTTAGGAAAAAAATAACAAAGCTAGTCTATTAATCTCTGTCACACATCAAAAAAATATTACATTACATCAGAGTGATATATATAGATTTTTACATATCTTTGTGTCTTCACATTATAGGTTTCTACCATACAAAAAGAAAAGAGTCGTGGCATTCTTATATTTATCCCTTGGTTAACAAGGTCAAAGACCTCCAAAAGATTATATAGATGATAAAATGATACCCTATGCACATGTGTCTATCAATTATACACTTATGATTTTATGAGGACTTACTCTACATCCAATAGTCTATCATACATAAGCTATTATTTCATTCGAAGACAAAATATGAGGACCTACTCTACATCCAACACTTGGCTATCTAGGTTGCAGCTTCCCAGACAACACCTTTAAATCCAACATTCTCTTCTACAAAATTGTTCTCTTCAAATATTTTAGTTTTATTTTTAAAGGGAGTCCTTGGGAGGAATAAGATACTTGGTCTTTGGATTTCTCCTTAGACTATCCCCTCTAGAATTCAAAATGCTTCCACTCCTTGTATAGACCTTTCTTGTTGTCTAATTCTCTAGCAATGAACATGGGGTCATCTTGGATAATTTGTAAATAATATTATTTCAATTTAATAACCCTAACTCTCTCTAAAACATCCTCATCACACTTTACATTAATAAACAAATAATCATATGGATAGTGAACATCATTATAAGGGATTTTGACTCATTGTATGTGATTTTGAATCATCCCATGTGGATCCCAATCTGTGTGTAGAATAATGAGAAAATGATAACTCTTGGGCTTTCTTCCCACCTGTAAAAAATTATTCCTCATTGTATAAACCATTCTACCAATTGTTACCAAGTGGCCAAAATACAATGCTTTATTCTACTTTCGCAAGTCCTCTTCAATACTCCAACATAACTGAAAGATGATTTCTTGTTTAGCTAATTTATTTGGTATAAATTTTGGAAGACAAAAAGGATTAACTTTATTCTCCCAAATCATTATTAATGTGAAATTTGGGAAGAGGAAATAATCCCCTTTTCCTATCAAATTCTTTTCAATATTTATCCCAATGTTAGGCATGGGTGAGTCATGAATGTCTTTCCAAACCTATAGATAGACACCTTCAAAATTCCTAACCATATGCTTGGTATAGGCATATATATGCATAAAATGATAATGGTCACATATTCTATTCTTCTCACATTCTATGGTTGGAATCCAAAATTTTCCAAACTCCCTATAATAAGTTCCCATGACTGCATAAAGTAAATAAGACATCGTATAAAAACTATCATAAGTTGTGGGATGATTGTCCTTGTTTATTATCTACTCTTGATGGTATAAGTTGATTATCTTGCCCAAGGCATACACAATATCATGGTTGAGAATCATATGCAATAATGGCACCCAGTCTAAATTAACAAAATGGATACTTGGTATAATATATAGTCAATTTAAGAGTTATATGCCAATTTATATGGCCACTATAAATTTGTCAATAGGAACCACTCCCTTTGATTTCTTCCCCTTGCATGTAATGGTATGGTCTAGGAGCAACCACATAGAGAGTGCCATCTCAATTGAGATTTATGTGTTGAATTACACTAGTGTATGTTTTTCAAAATAAGCATCATGTATGAACAAAGATAAATAACTTTGTAAGTTGTGTCCTAAGATGCATGCAACAACAATTTTATATCCAGAGTGATAATGGAAAGATTCCTATGATATCCTTCCTAAGAAAAATAAATCTTATAGAAGGTCAATGCATGGCATCACCTCTAGTTTAGTAGCAATAAAATGTAACCTTTATCAATTAAAATCTATTAGTTATTTTATGAATTATATATCTATGCGTTTCATATCATCTCCTATTGAAAATACATCCACCAAATTGATGGCATCCCATAACTCTAAATAGTTATTGTACATGTCCTTAAATATGGTGGCATCAAACATTGTGTCCATGAACCATATATAATCTCTAATTGAATAAGGGGATGGTGTATTTTTCCCTCTATACATCCTAGATGAAGACACCATTGTAATGTATATGCCTTGTGCTTCTTGTAGTGTTCTTCTATGTGCTATGTATGTTTTAATGTATACCATTGATGACACTTTGTTTTTGGGGAGGAAACAATAATGAAAGGGGAAACAAATAAAAAATAAAGGGAAACATGCAAATAAAATAGAAACTAACTATGTATCCCCAATAATATACATTGTCGGGCATTATAGTACCTTCATGGCTACTTTGAAGGTATCTCCTAATTGACACCTTTATTCATAAAGGAACCATGTAAGGTATAACAAGGCCCTCCAAAGTATCTTGTAAGATATATCTTGAAATATAGTTCTAATCATGTGAATTTTCAAGGTATCTATTAGGATACCCGTTGAAAGTACTAAAATCACATATTTGAATGTCTCTCCTATGAGATACCTTATACCTTAAAAACATGAATTAGGTACACTTGAAGGTACTACAAATCCCTTCAAGGTATCTCCTATAAGATACCTTTAAATAAAATTCCAATCATGTGCATGTTGAATGAATGTTAGCATATTTTCTTGGAAATTCTCTAGAACACGCAAATTATAGGTATAGCTTGCATAGCAAGAAGTGGAAAAGAATCATAATAGCATGAGTGAATTTACAAAATATTCAATTTTATAAACCATAGAAAATATAAAGATAAACCAATGTGGCATTAATAATTTTGGGCCATAAAAAACATAATACAAGATAAAATAGGCTAAAATAAAATAGAGTAAATAATGCACACTATGCTCAAGTAATAGAATCTTAGGAAAATAATAACAGAGCTAGTCTATTAATCTTTATCACACATCAAAACAATATTACATTACATCAGAGTGATATATATATAGATTTTTACATATCTTTGTCTCTTCACATTATATATTTCTTCCATACAAAAAGAAAAGAGTCATGGCATTCTTATATTTATCCCTTGGTTAACAAGGTCAAAGACCTCCAAAAGATCATATAGATGATAAAATGATACCCTATGCACATGTGTCCATCAATTATACACTTATGATTTTATGAGGTCTTACTTTGCATCCAATAGTCTATCAAACATAAGCTATTATTTCATCTGAAGACAAAATATGAGGACCTACTCTACATCCAACACTTGGCTATCTAGGTTGCAGCTTCCCAGACAACACCTTTAAATCCAACATTATCTTCTATGTAATTTTCTAGATCTCATATGGTGGAATGAAATTAGGTTCATCTATGATATGCACAATAGTTGGTTCAACCTACAAGAGTTTCTACTTGAGTTATTTCTAATTATTAGTATTTCCCTAGTAGCCATTTGATCATTCAATATAGATTTAGCTTTATCTATGATTATAAACTTTGGTTTAATAGAATTCAACATTTTTTTAAGTTGTTTCCTCTAATCAAGCATTCCTTATATAATCTACTTAGCCTGATGCAAATTAGTTTCCAAGACCTCTACATATTCCTCTAGAATTTTTTAAATTCCTTCCATCTCAGTATGGATATCCTACCCTTGGGTGCATATTTTATGTGTGATCACCTAATCCTTTGTTAGGTAAGTTAGAAACATAGTGATTTGTTTTTCCTCAAGCATTACTTGATCACCAAGGACATGTGCAACTAGAGTAGGATAAGAGCCATTGACAAGATACCTATCCTTAGTAATCTAATTTTGTTCTTCTACTTTCTCCTCATGTAGCTAAAAAAAAATATGTTCCAAGTCTAAAGCCTTTTATGCAATTAATTTTTGGAATGCATCTTCTCCTTCAATTTCCTTGGATAATGGTAGCTGTAAAACATCTAAAGACTTATCCATGGAAGTGGAAGTAAGTGAGGTGGATCTCATTTATATAGTGTTATCTATGGGTCCATCCATTACATATACATCATCTATTTCCATATCAAACTGTGAGTGATTGAAAGATTTGGACTTGATAACTATGATACATGTATCCTTGTGTATTATCATGCCCCTAGACTTCACCTGATGGGCACTACTTGCTATGTATAGCTCTCTAAAATATACCAAATTTTGGAGTAAAGGGATTAAAGGCCTTACCTGATTATTACTATATTTTTTATGCATTAATGGTTGTATCGAGATCCCTTCCTCTGATAGATATACAAACTATGTAGATGATCAACCATCTTCTATATATTTTTTGGAGAATTTCTTCCACAAGTTCATGTTGAGTTTCTTCATGACCTAAAATATCCATAATAATAAAGGGAGGGGTTTGTGCAATATTATCCAAATATTCACTACTTACCTTATTATACAGATGGTAAGTGTGCACTTCTTTTTATAAAAAGAACTCATCTTCCACTTTTTCATAAACCTTTTGATTGATATGTTCGATCATGCATTGAATAACTTCCTATTCATCAACCCAAAACATTGAGAGATCATACTCCTAAGCTATCCTTGGCACATGTGGTTTGTTTAAACAATACCTGGTTTGCTTGGATACTTTTCTTATTAGTGGTAAGTTTCTTTGTGCATGTCCCTTTCATTTGCATTTTTCTTCCTGTGGAGGCGTTGTAGACTGCAAGGGTAAGGCATGTCGTTTCATAGATGCTTATGATTGTTCTTGTTCTTACTAGAATTATTGTGTAACTAGGTCTCTTTGCATCCATACTTCAGATTTTGATTCAACAATTATGATGAAAAAGGGAATTAGAGTTTCAATTAGCATGGCCAACTCATTCACCTTGATTTGAATATTACTGTATAATATGGTTACCGATGCATGTTGCCCCAAATATTACATGAAATGTTTTGAAATTCAAGGGTGTGACCTGATCAAAGCTACATCCTTAAGCCACCATGTGTTAAACTACCCTAATTACTAATAGTATTGTCATTTCTTAGTCTAAGTGATTCCTATGAGGGTAGTAGCAGGCCAAAAGTCTGTAGTAACATTAACTTGGCCTAACGAGGACATCCATTAGGTGAAGCATAACAAAAAAACCAAAAATTGATATTGGAAATTTTGTAAGCTCCTTAAAAGTACCTTTTTGATATTAATGGTAAGCTTAGATGTGAAAAAATTAATCCAATTAAAGTTATTATTCTCTTGTATCATGCGATACACCATGTCAATTACTCCTTTTGTTCCCTTTTTGGCCTACTTCATTTTCTACCAAAACCTCCTTATAATACACTCTACCAAAATGTGCATTATAATGTATGCAATGTAATCAGCTAGGGTTCCTCTACCTACCCTAGTGGGAAATATCTCTTAAACATATGCATGAACTGGTAGTGTGGTGGACTTATATAGAAATAATGATTTTCCATAATTTAGGAGGCCTATGGCTCTCACCATGGTCTGTACACTAATCCAAATAGTTATATCTCTGGACAAATGAATATCACCTTAGTTATATATGCTTAAAAATTAATTTATGACCTCATCTAGTCTCTTAAATGTATGTAAATTTATTAGCCTCTCTACATCGAAACCCTGAAGCATATGTTGAAGTACAAAAGCCTCTGTTTGTGCACCTAGTTGTGTTGATAGGGTGAAGAGGGTAACTTCGGTCATTTCCACAAAGTTGAAGGGATCTATGTCATTTAATTTTTATTTTTTGAATACCAAACCTAATCCATATTTTTTCCTTCTCTATATTTGTGATCATGATCAACAACTCACTCCTATCTATGATAGAACCTATAATCTACGTTATTTGATTTCTTTATTTGACTAAAATTTGGGTCTTTTTTTTACATAGGAGTATATCAAGAGCATATAGTAGAATACTCTTGTTTACCAAAATTTGTAATGTTTTCTTGTTTTTCCTCCCCTTTATTTTATGGTTTTTGATGTCTAATTTGATCTTACCAACCTCTTTAAATGCACTGACTGCCTATGCATGAGTGCTCTTTCTCATATTCAATATTTTGGTTTTGATGGTGACATTTTTTAATCTTGAAAATATATAAATTACCCCATATCATGTGTTGGAATCCATGTGATTAATCCCAGCTTAATCTTCCTCAAACAAGATGTAATCTTTCAAAATACCATGTAATTAATGGTCTTGCATGACCGTTAGTAGTCCTACCATACCTGTCTTGTCATAGCCACTTTCCTAGATATTGATCTAAAAACCATCACAAAAAAAGTGTTGATGGGTAGGGGTTACCATCAAATTTAACCTATGTGAGTCCTCATGGTCCAAAAATTATATGTATCTTATTGGGAGAGAATAAAAAATGTGGCCACAAATTAGAAGTCTTCGTTCCTTTTGCTTAAGACATGTGTCATCATGGTGGTCCTCTATAAAGAAGAGAGTTATTCTTTAAATAAAATTAATGACATTGGCTGAGGGAGGTGGGCCCTATTTTTAACAATAATTATAGAATCATTTCAAAGGAAGACATGCATCACCATAGTGCTTCTTATGCATCCCTAAGATTTCATACATTAATCTCAGTCTGTTAGTCTCTAGATGAAGGGATGGAAACCCTTGGCATAGACATGGAGAGTCACTCACCTGGTGAACTTGAAAATTTTATCAAGTGTTGAAATTTTGTGGGTTTGTGGGTGCATGCCACATGTCCTTGACTACTGAAAATTAAATCCTTAATCTTACTATCATGGGTAAACATGAAGGTATTACAAGTCCCTTTAAGGTGTCACTTAGTATTATATTTAAACCTTTAAGGGTACTGATATGCATGATTGAAATTTATCTCCTAAGTGATACCTTCAAATGTTTGGGTCTACAACAGAGGTTAAAATCATATACAAGATCCCAAAATATAGAAAGATAATTATTTTCCATAATTTTGATCAAAACCCCCATTACTCAATATCATTTTATATTATAAATAAATACCTAGTTGAATATCAACATAATTAGCTATTTTTGTCTACGTGGTAATTCAGCTTTTATGCAGGTTTGAAATGTATCTCCTAGGAGATACCTTCAAAGTAGGATGAAGCAAGAATTGAAATATGTAATATATGATATTAAATGATATTAATTTTTTTTATTGACATAAATCTTTCCATTAAAAAAAATGTTATACATTACCTTTTTAACAATTTTAGTTGTTAACATATCCCCAGGCTTATATTCTGCTATAAATATAGATTTATCTCCTACATAAAATTACAAATTGGAATGATTTTATAAATAACTTAATCAATAAATCCTCTCATGTATTTTGAAAATGTCTAGGTTAAAAAATCATACTTCAATGGCTTTCTAATTTTGAGACTATACTTCTCTCATAAATAATGGTAAGGTCGTTAGTGAAGGAAGAATACACAAAGTGGCAAGTCTAAATGCTAAATATCAAGAACCCATAAATCTCACTTCCACATGTTATAATGAGGAAATACCTATTTAATATGTAAGTTTTAATGTTACTAAATATTTTGATTCATCTTTATCAATTTTATTTCCTGCATATTTTGTGGATAATTTAGAGGATGTAGTTGATATTTTTACTATATGGAGCACAATAAAGATGCAACACATTAGAGACAAGTGTTTTATAGAGAGTGACATGGAATAAAGAGAAAATAATGTGAGCTTAGTTTTGTATATACAACTATTACAATAAGAACACCCTTTCCTAGATTCATTTGTTTGATATATCAATGATCCTACCACATTTCAAAGCCTAAGAAAAAAATTCTTGGGAAAAGGGTAAATTTGTTACACAAATGTATAGTTCTTGAAAATGATGAATAAATTTATTTTATTTATGTTGAATTCACACAAACGATAGATAATTTTGGTTGCATTACTATCCCAATATTATAAAATTAATTGGGACTTCCCATTAGGCATGTTATACAACATTATGAGACTTATAGTACAAAGGTAACTAAAACATCTATCGTTAGATGGCTATCTAGCAAAATAGTGGGCATTGAAACTTGTAGTGCAATCAATTAACCATACATGACACTGAATGAGAAATAAATTGGAAACATTTGGGATGTAGTGAATAATAAAGTCACTCCTTGCTTGACATTCCTAGTGTAAAGGCATCCAAAAAATTAGCTCATGCCTAAAAATACTGAAGCCAAAAAATAAGTTAGCCAAACACATCACTAAGCCAAGTGGAGTTTTATGAAAGCATAGATAGTGAGATTTCAATAATGTATGTGGATAAATGTTGCACCATAAATTTTTTTCATTTGAGATTCTAAAATCTACAAAGATAAAGTTGCTTGATTCCACCACAACAGATAGGAGTCAACATGTCTTGGATGCCCTTTATACCAGTTTGTTTAAGGAAAAAAAATTAGCATTTACATTGAATCTATTTGGAAGCTTACTTTAAAATATATGGATTGAAAATAAGTAGCTTTTTTGACATTCAAAATTTTCTTAAAAATGGGGAATAAAATACATTTCATGTAGTGATATTTTGACAAAATCCACATAAGAAGAGAATGGAAGATAATATTTATTGAACCAATTGGTGGATGATTTTGCATATGTTTCTTCATAACTAGCATGCCAGGTAGATATAGACAACCCATAATAAAAATTTTGACATCTTCCCACATATTTCACTAAAGAATTTATGAGGCACCACATCAATGTACAATTAGCAGATATGGAATTTGAGCCAATATCCCATCAAAAATTCAATAACATGTGGATAACTAATTTTAATGATGTGACCATTGCCATGTTTGATGAATTTTCTAGGTGTAAAACATTCATCTTATTGACTCAATATAAATGCTCTAGGTCCCTCTCTAAATATTAGGAAGAGTGTATCAATTAAGAATTTATGATGCTCTCAAATCAAATACTTTCTGCAAGATAAATGTATTACACACATAAATGACTATCAGAGCAATATCTTGAAGAATGCCTCAATGTCATTCATGACAAGGTGGAACATCAAAAAATATTTATACCAAGGATAGTGACAAAAACCAAAGTAGTTACTTATATAATATTAGAGTTGTCAATGATAGAGATTATAACACATGGTCATGGTGCACGCAGATAAGGGCATTTTTTTAACCAAACGTTCTTGGAGGGTCTAACTTTGCTATCACCTTATTGAATAATTGCTTCAGGGATATGGAAATAACCATGTTAGATACTTATGTATCTTTACCATATAAACCTAGAAAATTAAAATATCCATTATATGATTCACTTTTTTTTAACAACTGCTACCCTGAATGCAAGAAATATAGAGAAGAAGCATAATCAATTGGTGCCTTCAGGAAACTTCCTTCTAGGCTATACCTTCAACTAGACAACTATTGTGGGGATAATAAGAATATATACTTCCATCCATAATTATGTTTAAAAAATTTAAAACCTTATCTGAAATAAATGTTACATTTATAAATTCACAAAATCATATTTTTTTGTACAAGTATGTGTTGCAATATTTATCTCTCCTTTTATACAAAGGTGTTTTCCTCGATATCAAGGTCTGATTTCTCTCTGTAGGACATACCTATGAGGACATCAATGGCACATTTGGAAACCTATCTAAATTCATAAAGAGTAAAGATGTATGGAGTATGGTAGAGATGATGGACACTTATAAGACATGTGAAAATACAAGAAATTTCATGTCATATTTGTTTGAAGAGGTAGTGGATATCAAAGAGTATGTTAATAGTTACCAATATAAGGGAAGAAATAAAATTGGAGGATTGACAAAAAGTCAATAATTTCTTCTATGTATGGAGCAAAGCCAGCCCATTATGCATTGAAAAAACTCTTTAAGAGATAGAATTTAGTCCTCCTTGATTACATTATATGGAACAAAATAAAATGGTGAACCAAATGTTCTAGAAGGTAATCCAACAAAAATATATTTAAAATACTTGAAAAATAGAGAAATGTCTATAGATTCGATTATTGCAAAAGACTCAGATAGAAGTGGAAAAATAGTGAAAAACAAATTAAATATATCTTAAATAAATGTGTATAGCATTTCAATGAATTTAGTTTGATTTAAAATAGTAAGTGGAAGGATCTAGCATATTACTTCTAAAACATCCATTACATAATGAAAGAAGACATGTTCCCTTCTAAAGTTGATTATATAGGATATTTTTCGCCTATAACTTTCCATGACATACCCCTACATAGAGATATGCATAAAATGGTTAATTACAAAAATATTGGTTTTAGAATGGCATATAAATATACATATATTGGTCTAAGAAGCAAAAGAACAAAAATTACATTTTATCCATCTCAAAATGTGCAAATTAGTGATATGTTATTTGTCATACTTAATGATTTATAGGAGTGAACTACAAAGTATGCGTTTTTAGAGGTAAAAGCAATAGTGAGATAATATAAACAAATGAGGATATATAATGAAGGGCCAATGTAGCTTAGTTCACCCTAGTTCATGCAGGGAAAAAAGTCAAAATAATCTAAAATTTAATTAGGTTGCGTGGAAAGAAATGGAATCGAAATCGAACTGACACGTGTTTACCATCTATAATCATAGATAGTATCATCTACACTTGGAAAGCAAATAAAAATTGGAGAGGTCATACAGTTGTTCTCACTAATTTTTTGGAACACATTGTAATAGAGCATTTGAATGCATCATCGCACTAGGCACTAACAAAATAAATGATAAAAGGATTGGGAAATTTCAAATGGTGTTTCCTTAATTTTGTAATGACAAATATGAATGTTTTATTTAAAAATTTAGTCCATTTTTAAGAATCTATAATACTTTATTATTTTATTTATTTATTTTTATTTCTAGTGGCACTTCACATACTGGGTCTTGAAAAATACACTTCAACATTTGAGTTTTATATTTTTTACTATGACGATTTAGTATTTCAATATTTATGCATCTATTTAATAACATTTGATTGTTGGAACATCCACTTCACATTTTTTACATCCTTCAAAATGGTCTTCAAAAAATGGTTTTCATAATTTTCAAATATGATAATTTACACTTTAGCTTTTGTATTTTATAAAATACACTTTGGCATTCCCATGTATGCAAAATTGTCTTTAGGATTTACATCTAGGAATGTCCCACTTGCATGTCAATATTTTTTCTTTGGCATTTATGTATCAACAAATATTATTTGGATTTTTTGTTTTTCCAATTACACTTCATACAAGCACTCAAGATTTTGCCATGTGGCACAATCTTGAGGACTCAATTATGTAGAAGGATGACCAATCCAAAAAAAAGTCTTGAACAATGTGATCACCTAAGATTGAAAACTATATCACAATCTCGATAACTTAACTATGTGGGAGATTATATTAATAATATAAAAATATAACATCATGTCGACACATGGTAGGTATATAAATATGAGATAAAATTTAATGGTCATAAGGACATCACCTAAATCAGATTGAATAGATAGTTCCCTATCCAATCAACTGATGACACATGGCATCCTAATCATCTCAGGTGTTTTAAATCACATATCACTCAAGCACCTTATCACTGTATAAATTATTTTTCCTTTAAGAAATAAACTTCCAAGTCTTTTTATCTATAAAATCATGGTTTTTGAACTAGTTTGAATGGCCACATAATTTATACTTATTGTAAATATATAATATATATGTGATTTATTTGTAATAAGTCCAAGTAATTCTTAATGAATTCCAATTTATCTATGATATTTTTTAACTACTACTTATTTATAATCATTTTAAATAATTTAAACTTATCATAGATACATTAGACATATATGATTTATTTGTAGTAATTCTAATTTAATATTGATACAGTCCAATTTAATATTGATATAATCCAGTTTATTTTTGATAGTTTTCAAAAATTTAGACTGTCAATAAGTGTAAATTATTTGAAATAGTCCTTTCTTATAGTAAGCCATGATAAATAATGCAATAAAATCAAGAACATACTTGGATTACTCTATATTTATTCCAAAGTCAGACTTAGAAATTTTAGTCTTGATGTGGTAATGCAATAATCCCAATTTGGTCATTGCGAACCTATCAAACAAAACAATTTTCACTACTATGATGGTGGATGAAGAACTCCCTACGATGAATAGGCCATCCACACAAAAAAATAAAATCAATAGTGAATCATCATACTATAAAATGTAGACATACACATCAAAATAGAGTTTGATGAATCCAAATAAATGAAGAAAGGAGTCCATCATGGAATATAAAACCCAAAGAGCTTATTTAAGGCCATAGATAGATTTTTGAAGTTTTAAAATTAAAGAGTAATATTCCACAAATCCTTGTGATTACTCCATGTATATTTCCTCTTTGAGGTAATCATGAAGAAAGGAACTATTTGTATCCATTTAATGAACATCCTATCAATGTGTTGCAGTAAAAGTAAGAGAGTCTACTTGAGTTAATTTTTGAAACTAGGGTGAAATTCTCGGTGTAGTCAATGTTAGGTAGCTGAGAAAAAACACTTTACTACCAAATGTGATATGAAATTTACTATGGATCCATCTATTATAAATTTATTGTTAGACCCACCTACATCAAACAAGTATTCTTCCCTTAGGAAGAGGGACTAAATCCCAATTATTGTTCTTCAACAAGGAACCATATTCCTCTTCCATAGTAGTATCCCATTTAGGAGTGCTTGATGCTTTAAAAAATTATTAAGGATTGGACTCATATGTAATGAAAACACGCAAAGAAGATCAAGTAAAGCCTAGTAATATAGATAAATCAATAAACAATAGCATAGAATAGTTTAATGTAAGTCTAGCGTAATGGTTAACAATGTAAAACATAGATGATACATATAATTGACAAGTTTTTGTATTTTTAAAATATTATATTGTTTTTGTATTTTAAAATATTTGAGCTATGTAAAGTCAATGCTAGAAAGAAATTATGTACAATTAATACTGTGAAGAAATAATATTAACCATTGAGTCTCGAATGAGATCCCAATCATGGTATACTATATCGAATAATGGAATCATGCATGATTTTGAAGCATGATTGAATGGATGAGAATATGACTTTGTATTTTGGATTCATCATTGGTATCTTGAAAATCATAATAACTTGTATTATTACACTCTTCATTATCATCTTCATTTTTAACCAATGGAATGTTAGTGTTGATTGTTGTTAAATCTGGATATTTTCCTTTGATAAATTATGTTTGTGAGTGATTTGCCTTAGGATATTCAATAAATCCCAAACCCTAGAGAAAAACATTATCATCTACTAAAATAGGAGTAGTAATGCCTTGAGCATGCTTGCCTAACCATTGACCTTGATAATCAAATTATTGTAGATATCTTTGACCAAACCCATACTATTTCAAAAGTTGAGCCTCATTTTGGATAGGTAGATTTGCATATTTTTCATGTTTGACCTATGTTTGTGGTACTATTTATTACTCTAATTTTTCTTATTGATCCTTTCATTGTTTTGAGATCTACTTTTGTAACCATTTTTGTATTGTTTTTCAATTTGACCCTTTATGAATTTGTTCTTATGTTGTTGTGGATTTCTTGACTAACCTACCTTGTATAATATTCTAATTAAAAATTATATGTTGGATTGAAAATAATTGAGTAGGTGAAGGTGCATATACATGATTGGTACTAGGGTAACCTTGAAGCTTTTGTATTGTAATCTGATTTTTCAATGTTATGTTATTTTCATGTAATATTTGATTCTTTGTTTATAAATCTCAAAATAGCTTTCTCGTGATATTGATTTGATTCCTTAGAGTCTCATAAGTGCAAAACTTAGTTGCTTCTAATTAGACATGTAAGCACATATGTTGAAGAGGTTTTTAAAAAGTTGCAGGCTAAATGTATGCATTACGAACAATAGTAGAGGATACCTCACCTTTTGGAGGGGTGATATTATGGACCTAGTTAGAGGGAAAGTAGTTATCACCCTCTTGAGGGAGAGGGGGAGAAGGGATTTCCTTCTTATGCATAAAATATGACATTAAAACAAGATTACCCATAAAGGAATATAAATCTAGGTATAAAATATGCATATAGACTAAAATACATGTAAGTGAATTATAAATTATATGATAATGTGATTTCAGAGAACATTCCACATGAAAGATAGCAAATAAGAGATAGAAAACATGAATTTGTCCATGTATGCATAAGAAACTATGACATGTGTTATGACATTTCTGATATGTTTAGCATGATAAACTTGTATAAATTTTCTTATGAGAGATAGAGAATATGCATAAGAAATATTGAAATCTTGTGCAAGTTTAGCAATCAATTTTATAATATCATCCCTTATTATAAATAATAAGCATGAAATGTAAAGGATGAAGTTTTTTAGTAACGTATGATAGACTTCATCATTCATGTACATGATAGGGCTTATTCTGTTTCCCTTATTATTTTCAAGAAATGTAAGAAATATTTGTAAATAATTGAGCATCATGTTTGTAATTTAGTTACAGATGTAAGGTGATACCTCGAAGAGTAGATTAGGAGATAGTACATGCTACTAGGGATTTTTCAAAAATATTATTTCCAAAATAATATGAACTTTTTAATTTGAATTTGATTTTTTGAACTATGTATGAATAAAAAAATTTGAGAAATAATGGAAAATTACATGATTTAATGAGACCTAGTAGATGCAACTAGGTTTTTGAGATAAAATAATTTTTTGGAATTACTATGAATTTTTGAAATTTTAAGTGATTTTCTTATTTTAATATTCAATCAAAATTTATATAAATTAAGTGGAATATTACTTGATAATTACTGGGATTTAGTTGATGCAACAAGGGTTTTGAAATGATTTTTTTTCAAATTAATGTAATAATTTGAAATTTTTGTTATTAATTTTTAGAATTGAGCTTGAAAAAATTATGAAAATATTTCTAAAATTAGCAATATAATTTTCCTAGTGGTTTGAAAGTGTTTGTATGTAAATAGGACCTAATATGTGCAAACTACGGTTTAAATGAATTACTGCAAATATATAAATTAATTTTTAGATTTTTTTTAAATTCAATAAAAATTAGGAAAATATTTCAAAAAATTAGAAATAATTATGCCTAGGGTTTTTAGAGTTTTTGTACAAAATTTTGAAGTAAGTCAAGTTCACCAAATGTTTTATTGAATTAGGGAAACTATAGGGTTAATTTCCTAAATAGTAAAGGGGATTAGATTAAAGAAAAGATTAGTAAATATATGTTCCTTAATTAACCTACTAATTTATTAAATCTAGAAGTGCTTAATTGATTTCTAAAAATAGCAAACGAGGGGACAGATAGTAAAACATAACTAATTCTAGGTTAAGACAGAGGACATAAAGGCTAAAAATTATTGATATGGATGGGCAGACTATTGAAAATAGGATCTAGAAGTCTTTTTCCTTCCTGGACAGGAGCATCAAAAATGGGACACCTAGAGGTCCAACACTGTAGTCCATGTTTTGGCACTATAGTCCTTAGTGTCTAAGTTTTTTAAACTTTTTTGGTTTATTCATTTACTTTGAGAGACCATATGCCTAAAATATCAAGTCTTAGTTATTCATGAAGCTTCATGTGTAATTAAATTGGTCTTCAAGGGTCATAATTCCTCTTCATGCTTGATAGGTGATCTCAAATCCAACTAGAAAAAAGGGTTAGTGTGTAAGATGCACTGAATATGTGATCACACCCCATGTGTGGGCACGTGACCTACATACCAATAATTCGAAGAGGGACCAAAGCCAATGTAGTTCTCCAAATTTGAATGTGTATTATAAAATCTTGTTTATTAAATGAAAGTGTTTACAAATTTGGGAAAGATTGAGATGACTTGTATTTGGTGCAGGATCTTAGATAGGCTAGAAATAATAGTGGTTGGTTGTATGCAGAGAATATGAAGATTTTTATGAGTGTGCTTTAGTATATTTTTAGCTTGTGTCTTTTGAATGATTACCAGCCCTTCTAAATGACCTTTGAATGAGATTTTATAGGGAAACTAGTGATCTTGGGTTATATAAACTCGCATTAGGTCAACAAGGGAAAATATAAGGATTCGATAAAATTTGACCATTTGAGGCTATTATGGATTTGAACAACAACACTAGAAAGTTGACGACCTAGGTTGCAACACTATAGTCCATCTTATGGAACTATTGTCCAAGGGGAAAGGTAACCCCAGGGATAGACCTATGCCTAGGAGAAGAGTCTAGGACAATAGGGGCTGAATTTAGAAGGCTGCAAATGACTAGGAAATAATGAAAACGTGCCTAATTGGGTTGTGTAAGTGAGTAAGAGAGACGTATGGTTTAGGTGTCACAATTCATGCTCAAGTTGCACAAATTGTATTTCAGTATCACTACAAATAACTTCAAATCATGTAAGATCTAGAGAAGTTAGACCTCATGACCTTGGAACTTAGGGATAAAGGCCATAACTAACTTCAACCACTCATTGGCATCCTCATTCCTTATGATTACCAAATTTAAAGAATTAGATGCCTCCAGTATCATCATTAAATCTAGATGACTGTATAACTTGCTGCCTATATATGAAACAAGTATTTTCAATTTGTCATTATCCTTAATTAAATTATTATACAAATAATTGATATTATTCATATGGGAGGCCATTTCTACCTTCATAAACTCCATTTTTTCTAATGAATTTTATCATCTGGAGTCTACCTCTTGGACTTATATTTATATACCTACAAGAATGTGTATTATTTTTTCATGTTCTTTCAATTTAATAACTTGGCCCTCTAGCTCATGTCAATCCATCTCTATGCCCTCATGGATAGAAAAAATTACATACTAATGAGCCTAGGTAAGGTTCACTATATTTTCAATATATGGGGACTCACCTAGTTGTCTATTCTACCTGTTAGTGAGAGAAAACACTTCATGTGTTTCTTCAAGGATTATTTCAACATCCTTATCATCCTCTACCTTCATTTTTCTCATTCTTTGTATACTATTGGATGGTGGATCAAATAGAATGGAAATAGAGGGAAGCTCGATGATCTTGATGCTAGGCATTTGAGATGTCTTGCTTCTTAAATCCATTTCCCATGGAAGGATGTCTAATTACGATGCATCAAAAGTTGTAACCAAAACCTCTACCTCAATCTCCTCTTAAGCTATATATTTATTTTAGGCCTTTACAAGGACATCTTGTAGGAAATTCGAAATGATTTTAGACCAATCTACTCCTCCAAATTGAGGGAGTGGATGGACTATAATTAATTGTGGCTTGGCCTTCCTTTCCCTGATATAACTTATCAAGCTAGTATCTTAGGTTGATCTGGTAGAAGGGATGGGAAGAAAAATATATGTGGATTGGACATGAGTTGTGATATGGCTAATGTATTATGTACCTTCTTAGATACCTTCTTTCTCTTTAATGATCTAATAGTGGAAGTACCTATAGGGATATAGGGGATTGGCTTGGTGAGTGGGATGGAGGTGGTAATGAAAGTGGGTAATGGATCAATTTTTGTGGTAGTAATAATGGTTGAAGTAACTAATTCTACCCCAGGTGATGCCAACATAGAAGAAATTAAAACGTGGCCAAAAATGGGTACAAAATATAAAGTAAAACTCATAAAAGGTTGAGTGTCTACAAAAGTTGGTACTATGGGTCATGTATAAAGGCTCATGGCCTTGGATAATTCCAACTTTGCTTCCTCATCAGAATCATCCTCAATGTCATTAATTTTTACCCTCTCTTCCTGTTACAATATAGTATGCAAGCCTTATGATGGTTACAATGTAGGACTTCCTTTAGGAGTCTTCGGCTTCCTAGTGGGGAATTTATTTGTGTGGAGTGGCCTTATTATGTTGACACCGCTACTTCTAATTTTATTATCCCAATATATGAATTAATTTGTATATGGGGCATAATAATAAATACTTGAATGGTGCTCATAGCCAATTATTCTTTTGTTTGCTCTTCCTCATCAAAGTCAAAATTGATGGGATCCCCTACCTATGCTCTTTGGCTCATTCTTGGTTGAAGAAACCTAAGATATCTCTTCATAGTTTTTAGATTTAGTTTCAAAGGGAGTCCTTGAGAGGAGGAAACTACTTGGTCTTTAGATTTCTCATTGGACTGTCCTCTGTAGAAGTCAAATTGCTCCCATTCCTTGTATAGATCCTTCTTATTGTCTAATTCTCTACTAGTGAATATGGGGTCATATTGGATCATTTGTAAATGATATTCCTTAAATATGATGACCCTAATTCTCTCTAAAACATCCTCATCATGCTTTACATTAAGAAAAAAAGAATCATATGGATAGGGAACATGGTTGTAAGGGATGTTGAATCATTGTATGTGATTTTGAATCATCCCATGTGGTTCCCAATCTATGTGTGGAAGCAAGAGAAAAGGATAACTCTTGTACTTTCTACCCACCTCTAAAAAATGCTTGCTCATGGTATAAAGTATTCTACCAATTATTACAAAGTGTCCAAAATACAAGGCTTTCTTCTACTTTAACATGTCCTTTTCAATACTCCAACATAGCTGAAAGATAATTTCCTATTCAACTAGTCTATCTGGTATAAACTTTGGAAGACATAAAGGATTAACTTTATCCCTTTAAATCATTATTACTATGAAATTTGGGTAGAGGAAATAATCCCCTTTTCCTTCCAAGTTCGTTGCAATATTTATCTCGATCCTAGGCATGGGTGAGCCATGAATGTCTTGCCAAACCTGTGGATAGACATCTTCAGATATCCTAACCATATTCTTGGTATAGATGTATATATGTATAAATTGATAATGGTTATAGATTCTGTTCTTCTCATATTTTGTGGCTAGAGTCCAAAATTCTCTAAGGTCTTTGTAACATGTTCCTATGACTACATAAGGTAAATATGACATCATAAAAAAACTATCCAAAGGCATGGGATGAATTTCCTTTTTGATTATTTTCTCTCGAAATTATAAGTTGATTATCTCACCCATGGAATATGCAGCATCATGGTTGAGCATCATATGAAATAACGACACCCAGTCTAAATTGAAAGAATGAATACTTGGCATACCATAGAGTTGATTTAGGAGTTATATGTTAATGTATATGCCCATTCTAAATTTTAGGGACTGCTCCCTTTGGTTTCTTCCCCTTTCACGAGATGGTTTGGTTTAGGAACAACCACGTAGAGAGTGATATCTCAATTGAGCTTTGTGTGTTGAATTTTACTAGCGTGTGTTTGTCAAAATAAGCATCAATTATGCACAAAGATAAATACATTTGTAAGTTAGTTCCCAAGAGGAAATCATCCTATGATATCCTTCCTGAGAAAAACAAACCCTATAGAAGGTCAATACATAGCATCACCTCTAATTTAGAACTAGTAAAATGTAACCTTTGGCATTTAAAATCTAGAATTTCCTTGCTTAATTATCTATCTGTGAATTTCATATCATCTCCTAATGAAAATACATCCACTTAATTGATGATGTCCCATAATTCTAAATAGTTCTTGTACATGTCCCTAAATGTGGGGCCATCAAACACTATGTCCATGAACTCTATAGAATATTTAATTGAGTAAGGGGATGCTAGATTTTCGTCTCTATATGTCCTAGATGAAGAAACCATTGTAATGTATATGCCTTACGCTGCTTTTAAGGTTTTTTTATATGCTATGTATGTTTTGTAATCAATTTCACTACTAATTGGTCAATGTTTTACTCGCAATTCTCTTCGTAGAGGGTAGCTAGGGATCTTTGATAAATAGGATGGTAGGAGACTTTCGATTTAATTTTTTTTTGAAAGTGATAACAATATTCCCAAAAAAATAGCCCATAGATAAAAATTTGAAGAGTAAGACAAATTTATTTAAGGGAAAGTGTCTGAAGCAAAGGGCTTGATGAAATAGTTTCTGAGATAAATGCATGATAAATGATCATCATAGAAAACATTTTTAAATTGGGTGCCCATATATTATAGAGGTGACACACATGCTTGAGGATTTTCTCATAAAATATTTGTGGAGATCCTTATGGGGGATCATTCAATATGGAGCAACCAAAAATTAATTGTAAGGGGAGTGGGTAAATAATTGTTTATCACTAGATAGTTTAAAGGTAAGGGGACCAAGGTACAAACACCTATCATGTAATGGAAAAAACTTGTGTCATAGACACTTTTTTTGGGGAATCAATAACAAAAAAAGGGGAAACTAACAACAAATAAAGGGAAACATGAAAACAAAAGGGAAACTAACTATGTATCCCCAACAATATACATTGAAGGACGTTATAGTACCTTCATGGCTACCTTAAAGGTATCTCCTAATTTATACCTTTATCCCTAAAGGAATCATTGAAGTTATTAAAAATCCCTTCAAGGTATCTCATAAGAAATATCTTGAAAGATAATTCCAATCATGTGCATTTTTAGGGTATCTATTAAGAAACCCATTTTAAGAACTACAAACACATGTTTGAATGTCTCTCCTATGAGATACATTATACCTTACAAACATGAATTAGGGTACACTCGAAGGTACTAAATATCCCTTCAAGGTATCTCCTCGAAAATACCTTTAAATAAAATTCCAGTCATTTACATGTTGAATGAATGTTAGTAGATTTTCTTTAAAAAATTATAGAACATACAAATTATAGGTATAGCTTGCACAGTAGAAACAAGAAAATAATCACAATAGCTTGAGTGAATTTTAAAAATATTCAATTTTATACATCACAAAAAGTATTAAGATAAAATAAGATGGTGTTAGGAAATATAGATCATAAACAAGATAATACAAGATAGAACAAGCTAAAACAAAATAGAGTAAATAATGCGTACTATGAAAAAGTAAAATAATCTTAGTAAAACAATAACATAGCTAGTCTATTGATATCTATCACACATAAAAACAATATTACATTACATTAGATTTATATATATATATATATATATCTCTTTTTACAGGGCTTTGTCTCTTCACATTATATCTTTCTACCATACAAAAACAAAAGAGTCATGGCATTATTATATCTATCACTTGGTTAACAACATTTAAGACATCTAAAATATAATATAGATGATAAATAATACCCTATGTACATGTGTCCATAAATTATACACTTGATATTTTATGAGGCCCTACTCTACATCCAACACTTTCTTGGGTAACTAGGTTGTGGCTACCCAGGCAATGCCTTTATATTTATCATTCTCTTTTACAAAATTTCTTATATCTCATATGGTGGAATTAACTTAGGTTCATCTATGATATGTGTAATAGCTGGTTCAACCTATGAGAGTTCAAGCTTGAGTGTTTTCTAATTAGTAGTGTTTCCCTAGTAGCCATTTGATTATTCAATATAGTTTTAGATTTATCTACCATTATGATCTCTAGTTTAGTAGAATACAAGGATTTTTTTAGGTGCTAACTCTAATAAATCATTCCTTATGCAATCTATATAGCTTGATGCAAAGTAGTTTCTGGGACCTATACATATTCCTCTAGAATTTTGCAAATGCCTTCCATCTTAGTGAAAATAGCCTACCTTTGGGTGCACAGTTTATGTGTGTTCACCTAATCCTTTGTTAGTTGAGTCACAAATGTAATGAGTTGTTTATCCTTGGACATTACTTGATTACCAAGGATTTGTGTAATAAGAGTAGGACAAGAGGCATTGATGAGCTGCCTAGCCTCAACAAATTGATTTTATGCTTCTGCTTTATTCTTTCATAGTTAGAAAATAATATGTTCCAAGTCCCAAGCCTTTTATACAATGGATTTTTAGAATGTATATTCTCCTTCAATTTTCTTGGATAATGGCAGCTATGAAACATCCAAATATCTCCATGGAAGTAGAAGTAAGTGGGGTGGATCTCATTCGGATAGTGTTATCTAGGGATCCATCCATTACATATACATCATCTATATCCATATCAAATTATGAGTGATCCAAAGATTTGGATTTGATAAATGTGACAAGTTTATCCTTGTGTCTCATCGTACCCTTAAGCTTCACTTGACGGTAACTACATTTTATGGCTAGCTCTCTTAAAGATACATATTTTTTAGTAAGGTGATTAAAGGTCTCACCTGATGATGACTACATTTTTTGTGCATTAGTGGCCGTACTGAGCTCCCTTCCTTTGGTAGATATATAAACTATGTAGATGATGAACCAACTTCTATATATTTTTGGAAAATTTCTTCCACAAGTTCATGTTGAGCTTCTTCATGACCTACAATATCTACAATAATAAAGGGAGGAGGTTACATAATATCAGCCAAATAGTAATTGCTTACCTTATTTTACACTTGTCAAGTGAGCACTACTTTATATAAAAATAATTCCTCCTCCTCCTTATCATAGAACTTTTAACCGATGTCTTTGATAATGCATTGAAGAACTTCATGTTCATCAACCCATAACATTGTGAGATCATACTCCCAAGCTATCCTTGGCACATGTTGGTTGTCTAACCAATACTTGGTTTGCCTAAATCTCTTTCTGGTTGGTGGTGAGGTTCATTTTGCAATTTCCTTTCATTTGAATTTTTATTCCTATGGAGGAACTAGAGACTATTGGGGTTAGGCATGTAGTCATGTAGATGTCTATGGTTGTTCTTATTCTTATTAGCATTGTTATGTAGCTAGGGCTCTTTACATCCATACTTTAGATAGTGCTTCAACCATTTTGATGAAAAAGGGCATTAGATTCATAGTTAACATGGCCAAATCATGTACCTTGATTTGAATACCATTGTAAAATTTGGTTATCAATGCATGTTGCCCCAAATATTTCATGACATCCTATAGAATTTGAGGGTACAACCTGACCAAAGGTAGAGCCTCAATCCGCCATATGTTAAACTACCCCAGTTGCTCATAATATTACCATGTCTTAGTCTAAATGATTCATATGAGGGTAGTAGCAAGCCAAAACTCTACATTAACATTAACTTAGCCTAGCGGAGACTTCCATTAGGTGAAGCATAACAATAAAACCATAAACTAATATTGGAAATTTTGTGAGCTACCTAAAAGTACCTTTTTAATATTACTGGTAAGCTCAAATGCAAAAAACTTTGGCCAATTAAAGTTCTCATTCTTGCATATCATGTGATACACAATTTCAATTACTCCTTTTGTTTCTTTCTTGGTCTACTTCATTGTATACCAAAACCTCTTTGTAATACACTCTACCAAAATGTGCATTACAACATCCTCAATGTAATCAACTAGGGTTCCTCTACTTTCCCTCAAGGGAAAATTCTCCCAAATGTATGCATGAATTGGAAAAGTGGTGGAATTGCATGGAAATAATAATTTTCCATAATTTAGGAGGCATGTGGCTCTCACCATGGTCTGTACATTGATCCAAATGGTGATATCTATAGATAAATTAATATCCGCTTGATTGTATATGCTTAACAAGTTATGCATGACCTCATCTAGTTGCGTAAATGTAGGTAACTTTATTAGCCTCTCTACATCAAAACCTTGAAGTGGATGTTGAAATACAAGATCTCCTTCTTGTGTACCTGGTTATGTTGATAGGGTAAATAGAGTAACTTTGGTCATTTCCATAAAGTTAAAGAGATTTGGGTCATTGAATTTAGTTTATTGAAGACCTATCCCAATCCCTATTTTTGATTTCTTCACATCTGTGAGTGAGATCAACAACTTACTCCTATCCATGACTAAACCTATAATCTATGTTATTTGATTTATTTATTTAACTAAAATTTGGGTCTCATTTTTTCCACATAAGAGTATATAGAAAGCAAATAATATAATACTCTTGTTCACTAAAATCTATAATTATTTTATGTTGTTCTTCCCCTTCATTTTATGGCTTTTGATTTTTAATTTGATCTTACTAACCTCCTTAAATGTATTGACTGCCTATGCACAAGCACTCCTCCTCATATTTAATATTTTGGCTTTGATGCTGACCATTTTTATCTTGAAAATCTTTAAATTACCCCATAGCATGTGTTGGAATCCATGTCATTAATCCCAACTCTATCTTCCTCAAACAAGATTTAATATTTTTAAACACCATGTAATTAATGGTCTTGTATGACCATTGGCAGTCCTTCTACCATACATGTCTTGTCATTGCCACTTTCCGAAACATTGATGTAAAAACCATCACAAAAAAAGTATTGATGGGTAGGGGTTACCATCAATTTTAACCTATGTGATTCCACATGGACCAAAAATTATATGTAACCTATTGGGAGAGACTAAATAACATGGCTGCAAATGTAAATTCTTGATCCCTTATGCTTAAGACACATGTCATCATAGTACTCCTCAAGAAGAAGAGAGTTCTTCTTTAAAGAAAAGGCATGCCATTGGCTGAAGGAGGTGGGCCATAGTTTTAATAATAATTCTAGAGGCATTTCAGAGGGAGACATACATCACCATAGCACTTCTTACACATCCTTAATATTTCATACATTAATTTCAACATGTTAGTCTTTGGGTAAATGGGATGGAAACACTTGGCATAGTCATGAAGAGTCAGTTAACCAGTGAGCTTGAATTTTTTTTTTTAGTTTTGAAATGTTTCAGGTTCGTGGGTGCATGCCACCTATCCTTGACTATTTCAAATTGAATCCTTAATATTAATGTCATGGGTACACTTGAAGGTATTACAAGTACCTTCAAGGTATCACCTAGTACTGGCTTTAAATCTTCAAGGATACCAATGCGCATGTTTGAAAGGTATCTCCTAAATAATACCTTCAAATTTTTAGGTTTATAGTAGAGGTTCAAATCATATACAAAATCCAAAAATATAAGAAGCTAATTATTTTCTATATTTTTTCTTAAAACCCACATTGCTCAATATTATTTTTTATTTCAATAAGTACATGGTTGCATATTGACTTAATTAGCTAATTTTCTCTATGTGGCTATTTAGCTCTGATGCATGTTTTAAATGTATCTCCTAGGAGATTCCATCAAAGTAGGTTGAAGCATGAATTGAAGTATGAAATATATGATATTAAATGATATTATTTTTTTGGATTAACATAAACCGTATTGTTAAAAAAAATGTTGTACATTACCTTTTTAACATTTTTAGATATTAATATATCTCTATGCTTATGTTCTACTATAAATATAGATTTATCTCCTACATATAGGTATAAATTGGATTGATTTTATAAATAATGTGATTAAAAACTCTTCTCGTGTCTTTTAAAAATGTTCAGGTTAAAAAATTGTACGTTAATGGATTTCTAATTTGGAGACTATGTTTCTCCCATTAATAATGGTAAGGTCATTGGTGAAGCAAGAATACATAAAGGGGCAGGTCTGGACGATAAACCTCTAGAATGCATAAATCTCACTTCCACATGTTATAATGAGGAAATACCTATTGAATGTGTAAGTGTTAATGCGACTAAATTTTTTGATCTAACTCTACCATTTCCATTTCCTACATCTTTTATGGATAATTTGTGGGATTTAGTTGATAGTTTTACTATATGGACTACAATAATGATGCAACATGTCAAAGACAAGTTTTCTATAGTCAATGACATGGAACAAAGACAAAATAATGTGAGTTTAGTTCTACATATACAACCATTGCAACAATACAACCCTTGTGTGGATTCATTTATTTGATATATTGATGATCCTAAAACATTTCAAAGCCTAAGAAAAAAATTCTTGGGAAAAGGGTATATTTATTACATAAATAAATAATTCTTCCAAATTATGAAAAAAATTCTTTTGGTTATGTTGAATTTGTACAAACGATTGATAATTTTGGTTGCATTCCCATCCCAATGTTAGAAAATGAATTAGGAATTTACATAAGTCATGTTATATAACAGTGTGAGACTTGCAGTATAAAGATTAGAAAAACATCTATCATTAGATGGCCATCTAATAAAATAGTGGACACTGAGACTTGTAGAGCTATCAATTTACCATACATGACACCAAAGGATAAATAAGTTGGAAACATTTGAGACATAGTGGATAATGAAGCCACTCCTTGCTTGACATTCCTAGCTTAAAGACATCCAAAAAAATTAGCTCATGCCTACAAACACTTAGACCAAAAAACAAGTTAGCCAAACACTTCACTAAGCCAAGTAAAATTTGATTAAATCATAAATAGTGAGATTTTAACAATGTATGCAGATAAATGTTGCACCAAAAAATGTTTTCAATCAGAATTGTCATTTGAGATTCTCAAATTTACAAAGATAAATTTACTTGATTCTACCACAATAAATAGCAGCCAACATGTCTTCGATGGCCATTTTTTGGTTTGTTTAAGAAAAATAAAAGAAAAACTATCATTGAATTTTAGGGTATAGAGATATATTTGGAAGCTTTGCCTAAAATATATGGATTGAGGAGAAGTATAAATTTTGACATTCAAAATTGTCACAAAAATGGGGAATGAAACAAATTTCATGCAAGGAAATTTTGACAAAAACCACATAAGAATAAAATTTTAGCTAAATATTTGTTAGACCAATTGGTGGATGATTTGACAGATGTTTCTCCATAACTAACATGCCAGGTAGATATAGATGACTCACAAGAAAATGTTTGACATCTTTTAACATATTTCACTGAATTATTTATGAGATATCACATCGATGTACAATTAGAAGATATGGAATTTGAGCCAATGTCCCAACTAAAATTTACTAACATGTGGAGAAATAATTTTTCATGATGTGACCATTTTCATGTCTGATGACATCACTAGGTGAAAAACATGCATTTTATTGACTCAACAAAAATGCTCTAGGTCCCTCTCTAGAAATTAGGAAGAGTGTATCAATTAAGAATTCATGATGCACTCAAATGAAATACTTTCTCCAAGATAAATGTTTTACACACATAAACAAATGTTAGAGTAATACCATGAAAAATGCCTCAGTGTCATTCATGACAAGATGAAACATCAAAAAACATTTGTGCTAAGGACAGTGATAAAAATCATAGTAGTTATTGGTAGGGATTATAACACATGGTCAAGGTGTAGTTAGATATTTGTATTTTTTTAACCATTAATTCTTGGAGGGTCTAACTTTACTATCACTTCATTGAATAATTACTTTAGGGATATGGAAACAACCATGAAAATTCTTATGAATCTTTACTATATTAACCTGGAACTTCAAAATATCCATTATATGATGCATTTTTGTCTAACAATTGCTACCCTGAATTCATGAAATATAGAGAATAAGCACAATCAATTGGTGCCTTCAAGAAACTTCCTTAGAGGGTATACCTTGAATAAGACAACTATTGTGGGGACAATAAGAATATGTACTTCCATCCATAATTATGTTTGAAAAAAGTTAGACCTTATATGAATCTAATGTTACATTTACAAATTCACAAAATCATGTTCTTTTGTACATGTATGTGTTGCAATATTAATCTCTCCTTGTATAAAAAGTTGTTTTCCTCGATGTCAAGGTCAGATTTATCCCTATAGGACATACTCATGAGGACATCGATGGCACATTTGGAAACTTGTCTAGATGCATAAAAACTTCATGAACATCGATGGCACATTTGGAAATATGTATGGAGTGTGGCAGAGATGATGGACACTTATAAAACATGTGAAAATACAAGAAACTTCATCCCATATTTGATTGAAGAGGTAGTGGATATAAAAGAGAATGTTAATAGTTACCAACTGAAGGGAAGAATTCAAATTCGAGGATTGGTAAAAATTCAATACTTTCTTCTATGCATGGAGTAAGGTCAACCCATTATGCATTGAAAAACTCTTTAAGAGATAGAATTTTGTCCCTCTTGATTACATTATGGGGAACAAAGTAAAATGGTGAGCCAAATGTTCCAGTAGGTAATCTGACAAAATTACATTTCAAATACTTGAAAAATAGAGTAATGTCTAAAGATTCAATTATTGTAAAAGACTCAGATAGAAGTAGAAAAAAATTGAAAAGGAAATTAAATATAACTTGAATAAGTATGTATATTAGTATAATGAGTTTAGTTTGACCATAAATAGTAAGTGGAAGGATCTAGAATATTAATTCTAAAACATTCATGACATAATGAAAGAAGATATGTTCCTTTTTTAAGTTTAGTATACATGATATTTTTGGTCTAAAACTTGCCACGACATACCCCTACATAGAGATCTACATAAAATGGATAATGATAGGACTATTGATTTTAGAATGGCATCTAATGATACATATGTTGGTATAAGAAGTAAAAGAAGAAAAATTGCATTTGATCTAGCTCAAGATGTGTAAATTAGAGATATGTTATTTTTCAGACTTTATGACTCTATAGGAGTGAACTACATAGTATGGGGTTTTAGAGATAAAATAAATAGTGAGATACTACAAAAAAATACGGATATAGAATGAAGGGTCAATGTAGCTTGGTTCATCTTAGTTCATGCAAGGAAAAAATGCAAAAGAAATAGAAAAATATTTAGGCTACTTGGAAAAGAAATGGAATCCAAACCCAACTGACACATGTTTACCATCCATACTCATAGATAGTATCATCTACACTTGGAAACCAAATAAAAATTAGAGATGTCATATACTTGTTTTCACTGATTTTTTGAAAGACATTGTAATAAAATTTTGAATGCATCATCCCACTAGTGATAAAAGGATTGGGGAATTTGAAATGGTGTTTCCTTAATTTTTGAATGAGAAAGATGGATGTTTTTTATAATATTTAATCTATTTTTGATAATCTATAATGTTTTATTATTTTATTTATTTATATTTGTTTCTAGTGGTACTTCACATTTTAGGTCTATTAAAATACTCTTCGGAATTTCAGTTTTATATTTTCTACTATGACAATTTAGTATTTCAGTAACTGTGCATCTATTTAATAGCATTTGATTGTAGGAACATCCACTTCACATTTTTGTATCCATCAAAATGGTCTTCAAAAAATGGTCTTCATAATTTTCACATCTAAAAATTTACACTTTGGCTTTTGCGTTTTACAAAATACACTTTAACATTACCATTTATGAGAAAAGGTCTTTAGGTTTTAATCCTAGGAATGCCCTACTTGTGTGTCAAGATTTACTCTTCTGTATTTACGTAAAATATTATTTATATTTTTAGTTTTTCAAATTACACTTCATAAAAACACTCAAGATTGTGCAATGTGGCACAATATTGATGACTCAGTTGTATAAAAAGATGACCAGTCCAAACAAAAGTCATAAATAATGAGATCCCCTAAGATTGCAACACATGTCACAATCTTGATAACTCAACTATGTGTGAGATTAGATTAATAATATAATAATAGAACATCATGATTGACATGTGGTATGTACACAATATGAGATAAAATCTAATGGTCATGAGGACATCACCTGAATTAGATTAAATAGATAGTTCACAATCCAATCAACTGATGACACATGGCATCCAAATCATCCCAGGTGTTTTAAATCACATATTGATCAAGAACTTGATTGATTTATGAATTACTTTTTCTTAAGAAATAAACTTCCAAGTCTTGTTATCTATAAAATCATTGTCTATGAACCAATTTGAGCACTTGCATAATTTGGACTTATTCCAAATATATAATATAAATGTGATTTATTTTTAATAAGTCTAAGTAATTCTTGGTGAATTCCTATTTATTTAAGATAGGTTTCAACCACTAATTATTTATGATCATTTTAAATAATTTATAATTATCATAAATACATTAGACATATGTGATATATTTATAATAAGTCCCACTTAATCTCGATATAGTCCAATTTAATCTTAATACATTGCAATTTATTTTTGATAGTTTTCAAAAATTTGGACTGTTGATAAGTCCAAATTAAATGAAATAGTCCTTTCTTATAGTAATCCATGTTAAACCATGCAATAAAATCAAGAGCATACTTGGATTGTGCTATTTTTATCCCATAATTAGACTCAAAAATTTCAATCTTGAAGGAGTAATGCAATAATCCCAGTTTAGTCATTAAGAACCTATAAAACAAAACAATTTTCACTATTGTGATGGTGGATGAAGAACTCTTTGTGATGAATAGATCATCCACATAGATAAATATAATTAATAATGAATCATCATACTATAAAATGTAGACATTCACATCAAAATGGAGTTTGGTGAATCTAATTGAAAGATGAAAGGAGTCCATCTTCGCATATAAAGCTCAAAGAGCTTATTTGAGGCCATAGATAGATTTGTGAAGTTTTATAACTAAAGAGTAATCTTCTACAAATCCTTGTGATTACGCCATATATATTTCCTCTTTGAGGTAATCATGAAGAAAGGAACTATTCACATCCATCTAATGAACATCATATCAATGTGTTACAGTAAAAGTAAGAGAGTTTGATTGAGTTCATTTTGGAAACTGGGGTGAATTTCTCAATGTAGTCAATGTTATGTAGCTGAGAAAAAACTCTTTGCTACCAAATGTGATATAAAATTTACTATGGATCCATCTATTGTAAAAAAAAATTGTTAGACCCACCTACATCGAACAATTATTCTTCCCTTAGGAAGAGGGACTAAATCACAATTATTGTTCTTCAATAAGGAACTGTATTCCTCTTCCATAATAGTATCCCATTCAGGAGTGTTTGAGGCCTCACAAAATTATTATGGATTGGAATCATATGTAATGAAAGCATGTGGGGTATATTGGAACTATGAAGAAGATCACTTCATGACTAATGTATCTGCAACCCATTGGCTATCACTTTTTAGAGTTTGTCTAGCCAAAGGAGGACCAATGCTTAGAAATTCAAAATGGGATTCCTCATCCTATCAAGATATTCTAGGATAAGGAGGAGGTGATACCTTATCACTAATATCATCATCATAGCTATAGTAAAAAATTGGATCATTAAAATTTTACTCACACAGATCTAAATTATCAAATTTGTCATCAAATCCCATTGTGTCCAATCAAGGGGGATAGGTGTCAAGTGTGGAGTGTGAATGATCCTCTTTAACATGAAGACTCCTCTCAATGAATAACTCATGAGTGGTTACACACACACTCACACACACACACACACACACACACACACACACACACACACACACACACACACACACACACACACACACACACACACACACACACACACACACACACACACACACACGCACGCACGCACGCACACACACACACGCACACACACACACACACACACACGCACACACACATTCAACCACTCCTCTTTAAAATGAACACTTCCATTGGTCGTATAAATTTATTAACACATTTTTTTTTTCCAAATTACATGCCATGATACTTTTACCCAAGCCAAACAGACATAAACATAGTCATATAAGAATATACATACCAATCTAATACATAGGAACGTGTATACATAGAGACATCAACATAGAGAGCAGGCTAACTACAACACCCATAGACTTGGTAATACTCACAAATTAGCAGGCCGATGGGATTAGATAAGAAAAATATAATTAAAAAAAAAAGACACTATATATTTAGTTGGCCACGATAAATAAAAGATAGGCTGAATACCTAATTTATGCCATATTAACAAAAGAGCAGGTCATTTGTCCATATACGGGTCATAATACCTTCTATACGGGTTGATTAGTAATAGACAAGTTTGTTGGATGAATACACTTGTAATAAGTAAAATACAGTAGGTCGATTACCATATCTCAATGTATGATTCTTAGCAGGTCAATCTCCTCTATACTCTCTTCGTCTTTGTTCAATTTCCATTTTCATCTCTAAATTATCTCCTCTTTGGTGTAAACGTGGTATAGGATTGAAAACTTTATATAATGTTTGAAAGGTGGTTTCATAGGTTTTAAAGACCATTTGATAACACTTAGTTTGTATCAAGCCCTATAATAACTATATCTGTATGGTGTGATGTAAATGTAAAACATCAATACAAAATATTTTGTTGAACCGTCAAATTTAATAATGCAAATAAAAAACGATATCCAGCCACATTATCATCAATATCATTAACAAAATTAACATCTCAAAAAATCCCTACATGAATCTAAGGTGGGTTCCTAACCGTAACACATCTTTGACCTAGAAATCTCAACATCGAACTATTTCAATTGATAATTATTAAAAGAAAATAATATCTACACACTATTCTTCGTTTGCTTACATATAATAATTATCAAAGAAGGTCCCGCTCCCAAATGGTATATGACACGTAAACGATTTTTTTGAAGGAATGTGCACAAAACCAAAAGAATATTAGGCACATCAACTTAGGCGAATAAATTTTGTTTTCCTTGTCACATTGGTTTGTAAATGATACCCTATTCATGTCTGCCAAAATCCCCAAGCATTGTTTTTTAAAGAATAGAGACATTAATACACGTGGATGTGTGACCAGTTCGTGCTCAACGAATTCAATAATGAGCTACGCTTATAACAATGACAATTTCGTAAACATTAGAATAATCATGATATTACTTATAATCAGCCGCCGTTGAATAAAGATAAAGAATGCAAGAACCACGAGGCAATGAAACTAGCTGTCTTGTGTTAATGTGAGACCCGCCTTCCTCCTAATGATTCTGTCATTTCAATTAGCCGCCTACTTATTAGCAGTAAATGCTACGCTAGGTCTGCTACATTTGAATGTTTTAAAATTAAAGTCGAGAAAGCAGCACATAGTTCGGTAACATTGACTGAGTTTGGTCAAATTCATGAGGTGAGTTGGCAGATGTATCACATCGACTTAATCTCATTTAAAAACCTCCTCTTCCATTATAATAAACGAAGCAAAGGTGGTGGTGTTCTGTTTGTTCTGATTTGTTATATAATTGCAATTAGTATTCACGTCTTTTATAATGAAAATGATTCCTGCTGCTGTTCTTTTGCGGTTAATGGTGATGTGCTAAAGGTGGGTTACTATCGCCACACATGTCCTCAGGCTGAGGAGATTGTAAGAGAAAGTGTGGCCAAAGCTGTGAGAGCGAATCCAGGGATGGCAGCTGCTCTGATAAGGATGCAATTTCACTAATTTCAACTGCATTTACAGCTTTCATGGGAGTAGCAAGGCGACCTTGTAAATATATTATTGTTGACAAACACTGACATATCTACGGCAGGGTTGTGACGGATCAATCCTTTTCGACTCCAAAGGAGGAAATGTAGCAGAGAAAGACTCGCCTGCCAACAATCCAAGCTTTTCTGGCTACGACATAATTGATGAAGGGAAGTGCAAACTGGAAGCAGAATGTCCGCAGGTGGTATCTTGTGCTGACATTGTGGCATTCGCTGCAAGGGATAGTGCCCACCAAGTATGTATTAAGATTAAGATAATTTACTTAATGTTGAGAACGTCTGGTGTATAGGGCGGACTATATAATATGAATTTGGATACTCAGGCAGGTGGATTAATCTGGGCGGTTGAGGGCGGACGAAGAGACGGAAGGATATCTCGCGCATCAGACATCCCAGGGAATCTCCCTCCTCCCTTCTTCGATGTAAACCAGTTGACGCAACTCTTTGCTACAAAAGGATTATCGCAGGAAGACATGGGTATTCTCTCGGGTACATATGCTTGTAACGATTCATCAAATTCTAATTCAATCGCATCACTACAGATCAGATGTAATAAATAAAGTTAATTTTCTACAGGGGCACATTCTATCGGTGTTTCTCACTGCGCCTCATTCAGTGGAGATCGTCTGTACAACTTCAGTGGCAGGGGTGGACAGGAACCTTCCATGGATCCTCACTATGCACTTCAGCTCAAGGCCAAATGCCCCCTTTCATCATCGTCTGGTGTTGTTGTTCCATTGGATCCTCTCACACCAACTAATTTTGACGTAAAATACTATGTAGATTTACATCTCAGACGTTGATGTCGAATGATGCCACATCCAGACTAGTCAAGATTAACGCCAAGTATCCCACCATTTGGAGGAAGAAGTTTGGGAGAGCAATGGTAAAAATGGGTGCAATCGATGTGCTGACAGGATCGCAGGGAGAGAAACGGAAACAATGCCGCGTCCCTAACTAGTGAATTCTGCGACTACCCTAAAAGCCATTATAAATACATTATGTTTGTATTGTTGTTTTCATTATATGGTTTATAAAAAAAAAGAAATGTTTAGGGGAAACAAAAAGTTTGCAATTGCAGATATCAATCTCTATATAAAGCCATGGATATCTCCCTGGAATTTTATTTTTGCCCCCACGATTCAACACCCAAAATGATAATATTAAATCACCACGAAAACGAAAACAGGAAGGGGAAAAAAAAAGATAAGTAATGAAGTAAATGGTACTTCGATCTCTCGACAAGTCATTCCCCCTCTATATATACAGAAAAAAATGAAATGTAAATCTAACGCCAAAGATATTAAAAAAACAACATAAAACAAATAAATTGAATGCGAAAGCTCACCTTAGTTTGTACGTTGATAGGGGTGTATTTATAGGATTGAGTGTATTCTATTAGCGATTTACATTCAGTTTTATAGGATGAATATGATCAATGTCTCACGCTTTTGATATGTATCATATACTTGTGCCATCGCATTAAAGTGTTAACGTGTTGTTATCGATAAGATGATTCCTATCAGTAATGTGGTGGAAGATTTGGAAGCATAAGAGTTCAATAAATTGAATCGAATCGATGACATTAATAACTTTTTAGACAATTCTAAGTGTGTAATATAATTGAGTAGTCAATATTGTTGTGAATTTAAGGTGTGCCTTTAATTTTTTTTAGTGTAAAAGATCATTTGGATTTTTTAAGTATGTTATATGGTTGTATGTATTATTTCTATTTTTTTTTTCTTTTCTTCGTGTTAAATAGTATGGAGTTATTATTTAAAAACCTAGATGTCTTGGTCAAAAAAAATTCTTGACTCCACAAATCCACTTCCGAAATGATAATTATACAGATATGGATGTCCTGATTAGAATGAGTGTTGTATTATGTACTTGATCGATGATCGCATTTGATGTTGGAGAGCGAATACCATTGCATTTTTTCAATCCTGAAATGCGATGCATTTCGGATCAGCCACGTCAAAGCGTGTGAGTGTGAATGGTTGAGATGCATTGGTTCATTAGTGACCAGGTGAAAAATACAAATGAACTTGAGTATTCAATAAGTTGAATCAAAGAAGCAGGTACCTTTTTGTATCATAGAAATATTTTTTTTAGATATTTATTTTTGTTGCCTTAATTACAATGAATATTTTATATACTAGATTATATTATATACGTAGGGATATATAAGTTTACTTGATATATTACTAACCCAAAATAATTATAACATTAATGATATAGTGAAATAAATATAATCTATATAAGAGCTCATTATCTATGAGATCAAGATTGAAATCATTCATAGAACAAGTTTGATTAAGGATTTAAAACTACAAAGAGTTTTTGATCTATTTTACTACTTTAGAGAAGGTATTTCATGGGTATTTGTATCTAAAGTTTTAGTTGGGCTTATTATATGTTTTACCTTATTATTTACTATGTGAATTTAGTATGACATAAATTTAAACTAATTATTTTTGTATAAAGTATAACAATAAACACTAATATGACTATGAAATATATAACTTGATTTTGAAAATTGTACTTGATATAAATATAAATAACTTAAAGCATTGAGATACATAGTTTTTTTTTATTATTTACATATTTTGAGACTAAATACATGTGAAAAAAGTGGAAAAACTAGATCAAGAGTCATACATATTAGAAATTGAGTATTTGGATGTGCCTAGACATATTCATAAACTTTTGGATGGGACCAAATACAATTAATATTTAAAAGTTGTGGAATCTATTTGGATAGATTTTGATTCTTCATTGTAGTAGAGGTGATTATGAGTTATTATAATTTACATCTCTCTCTCTCTCTCTCTCTCTCTCTCTCTCTCTCTCTCTCTCTCTCTCTCTCTCTCTCTCTCTCTCTCTCTCTCTCTCTCTCTCTCTCTCTCTCTCTCTCTCTCTCTCTCTCTCTCTCTCTCTCTCCCCCCCCCCCCGTGTGTGTGTGTGTGTGTGTGCGTGTGCGTGTGTGTTATTCTAATGATACTTAAGTGCTTAGTTCCAAAATCTCTCATCTTTTCAACCATAGGCCCACTTTCAAGACTAGGTATAGGTCTATAAAATGTGAATAAATGTGGGTTTCTCTAACACCAAAACACTTCCTAATGAATGGTTAAGTGATACTCCAAAGAGGGAATTTAAACATCATGTAGTTAATCATTTTATGTGTATGACTGAAATATTACTCCTTCAATAAAATTAATTTGTGATCTAGATTTTGACACTTAAAAAATGAGAGTTTTATAATGTAATGGCATATAAGTTCACATGTAATATTACATCAACAAATTTTTTATGCTAGTCTATTCATTTTTTCTAAGTGTTGGTTTCATAAGTATCATATTGTTCATGTCTTTTATATACTTTTTCACAAGTCTTCTATGTTGTGCAAACCTTATTGGTAATGTTTTTATTTAACTTTGTGTGGGCATATGTTTTTTTTAATATTGAGGTGTGAGCACAGATATGATTATAATGTCTAGAGTGCATTTATTGGACACAATTATATTTATTATTTTGTGAATAATATAACATATCTTTCTGCATGATATGATTCCAATATTTTGTATAAATTCAAAATATTGTATAAATTCAATCATTCAGGGATTTGCATAGTCTTTTTACAACTATGTGACATCTTCTATAACATCAGATCTTTCAATATTTGTCACAGGGAGGAGATATTTTCCACAATAAGTCATTCAATGATTTATTATTCCTTTGGGGCATGTGTAACAATGTCGAATAATATATGGTAATTTCCTTGAGTGGAAATCGGGATCATACCCTAAAGCTAAATAAGTTATGGTTGAAAAAATTAGAAAGTCCTACAACTATGTGTTACTTTAATTGAGTGCATATGACCTTATGGTGTGTTATGAAAGGAGACATTGTTATCTATTTATAATTTAATCCATTTGATCAATTGAAGAAGATAAGGTCTTTTTAATATATTCTTGGGATGCACTAAGATGTGATGTATTAACATATAAAGTGTTAGTGCCTCAAAATTGTGATAAACATTTAATATTTATGAGACAGTATTATGTGTTAAAAAAAATTATTCATTGTAAAGAAATTCATTTAAGTATGTGGGGCATTAATCAAAGTAATGGATCTGATCCTGTTCATCCTCATCTATCATTGTTGTTCCATTGGATCCTTTGACACCCATTAACTTAGATGTAAAATAATTTGTAGATTGCATCTCAAGCATGGATTGCTGAAATCTGATTAGATGTTGAATTCAAATGATTCCACATATAGACTAGTTAATATTAAAGCTAAATATCCCACCATTTAGATGACAAGGTTTAAGAGAGCAATGGTAAAATGGGTGAAATTGATATAGGATCATGGGAAGAGATAAGGAAACAATACTTTCTATCGAACTAGTTAATTTTTTGACTACCTTATAAACCATTATAAATACATTATCTATTTAAAAGCAAGGATATTTCCTTTAAAAAAAATTATTACCTGCACGATTGAATACCCAAAATGGTAATATTAAAACACTATCAAAACAACAACACAATGGACCAGAAAGATAAAAACACTATAAATAATTTCATACATGGTACTTCTATTTTTTTTAATAAATGACACCACCCCACACACACACAGATATATATATATATATATATATATATATATATATATATATATATATATATATATATATATATATATATATATATATATATATATATATATATATATATATATATATATAATTTAAATCTAAATTCAAAAATATTTACAAAAGTAGAATTTTATGTTGAAGCCCAAATTAATTTTTTATGTTGATAGGCATACACTTATTAGACCGAGCCTTGCTTTTTGCACTAAATCAACCTTTATTAACTTTTAGAAGATAAATATAATCAATGTATCATGCTTCTGTTGTGGTTTTTACATTGGTGTTGATGCATCAATGTGCCATAGTGTGGTCACTTACAATGTGATCCATGTCAGTGATGTGGTGGAAGATATAGAAGGGTAAGATTTTAATAAACTTAATAAATGACATTAATACCTTTGTAGACAATGTTAAGTGTGTTATAGATTTGATCAATTGATACTAATGCAAATTGAATGTGTGCCTTTAATTTTTGTGTGGAAATAATCATTTTAATTTTTTTTACATGTTATATAGTTCTATGTATTATTTCTATTTTTTTCTTCATATTAAAAAGCACATAAACATTATTGAAAACCAAGGATGTCTTGTTGGAATTTCACATCCAAAATTATAATTAATCATATATGTGTATCTATATAATAAATAGATTTGAATTATGTATCTGATCGATAACCACATTAGATGTTATAGGATGAATACCATTGCATATCATTTCTTTAAGTATGGTTCATGTTATATCATCCTCATCATATCTTCTCAGGGTACTTTATGGGGATGCATTGCTTCATCGATGAACAAGGGATAGATATAAAAAAGAGAGTGATTAATAAGTTGATTAAAAGGAGAAGATACCTCTTTTTATGGTGGAACTTTTTTTTTATATTTATTTTTTTGCATTATATACAATTAATATTTTATATGTTATATTTTACTATGAATGTAAAGATGTATAGGTTCATTTGAGATGTTATTAATCCAAATTAATTGCGGAATTAATAATATATTGAAAAAATGTAATCTATATAATATCTCATTATCTATGATACAAAATTTGATTGAAGATTTCAAACTAAAGAGAATTCTTGATCCATTTTACTTATTTATAGAAGGAAATCATGGGTATTTATATGGACAAGTTTCATCCAGGCTTAGCTATGTTCTACCTTATTTTTTACTCATGTGAATTTAATAAGATATAAATTTAAAATAATTCTTATTGCATAAAGTATAGAGATAAAAACTATTTTGAGTATAAAAGATACAATCTAATTTTGACAAGTGTACATTCTATTAATACAAAATACCTAATGGATTAAGACACTTAGTGTATTTCTATTTTGTATAGGTTTGAAACTTTAAAAAAATGACCAATAAACTCAATCAAGATTTATTCAAATTAAAAACTACTTATTTCAAGATGTGCTTAGACATATTTGTTAACTTATAGACAAGATCAATTGCCATTACTATATAAAATCTGAGGAATTTGTCTAGGTGGATTAATATTCTTATTTCAGTACAGGGCAATGTGACTACTTGTAAATTATAAATTTGTGTGATTTTTAAAGAATACTTGTGTATGTAATTCTAATAACTATATCCTCATATTTTATACCATAGTTCCACTTTCTACAATAGGATTAGGTCTACAACTTTTGAAAAAAGGTGGATTGAGATGACACCAACCACTCCCTAATAAATGGTTGAGTACTACTTTAGAGAGGGAATTCAACCATCATGTAATTAGTCATGTTAGGTGTATGTTTGAATTTGTGCTACGTCAATGAATGCAATATATAATCTATCTTTTGACTCTCATAAAATGATAAATTTATAATGAAATGAAATTTGAGTTCATGCTTAGTCTTGTGTCATTGAAAAACTTATGTTGGTTTATTATGTTTTCTAGGTGTTGTTCTACACATGTTTCAAATTGTGCATATCTTTTTTATATTTTTTACAAGTTGTATACATTGTAAAAACTTTATTTGTAATTTTTTTTACTACCTTTCCATGCACTCTTATATTTTTTAATATGGAGTTGTGATAAAATGGATTTTTATAATGTCCAATGTACCTTTTATTGCACATAATGTATTCATTATTTTTTGAATATAATTACATACATTTAAATAAGATATGATGCCAGTATTTTGGATAAAATCAGTTTTACAAGATCTTTATAGTATTTTCATAATTATATGAGATCTTATCTAACATTAGATCTTTCACTAATTCCTACATAGGTAGAAGAGTAGATGATACATCTACAAGAGTAGATGATACATCTTGTAGGATTTTTTCTTCACAATACAAGTCATTCAATGATTTAAAATTCATTTGGTTACACATTATAATGTGCAATAATATATGGTGATGTCCTTGAGTAGACATGATGGTCATGGCCTAAAGTTTTCTAGCATAATTTGTGTTCCAAAAATTATAAATTCCTATGACTATGCATGACTTTATTTGTGTACACTTGATTTGGGTATATATGAACTTATGATGGGTGATGAAAGCTATCATTTCTATGTATTTAAAATTTAATCCATTTGATCACAGGAAGCATATATGGATTCATTTAATATTTTCATGTGATGTATAAATTTGTGATGTGTTAACCTATAATGTGTTAGTGCCTAGGACTTGTGATAAACAATTAGTATTTATGACACTAATGTGTTTTAAATGTTGTTATTCATTTTAAATAATTTCATTTAAGTATGTAGGGATTTAATCAAAGTATTATAATTAATTAATAATTATACCATTTTTCTAAGTGGTATGTTGCACATGGAAAGATTGTGATATGTCAAGAAGAGATTTACAGATTTAATGTTGTAAAGTATTTCATTATGAAATTATGGTATAATTATTGCCATTATTTATATTATATTTTAGTTTTTAAAATATAATAAATATATGATTAGTGTTCATACATTTATTATATATTATTTTATGTATTTTCAGGGTTGTGTAGTTTAAGGCAGTGTTTAACTGAGACCTCTAACTATGGTTATATTTTTTTGTATTAGAGAAAGATTTTAGTTTTTGTTGGTTATTGTTACTTTCCACATTTGCTAGTGTGCTTAGAAAGTATGTATCCAAAAATTCTATCAATATTGTTGGGTAGAAGGTGTAATTGAATTTGATGATCTAAATCTTTAATATCATCATTTAGTATCTAGATCGAGAGCTCAAAATAAATAGAATATAGAGTAGGATTAGGTAGTATAAAGGAAAGAGAGGCTAAAGTGCTAAGACTTGTAGATTTAGATAGATTAATGAGAGATATACTAACTTAAACAAAGGATATGGATTTAATTTAGCATTGATATTTTGTGGTTATAGATGATGAAAGTGACACTAAAGTTATGGTAGAAGAACCTTAAAATCAAGATGCATAAGAGGGGGTTTATGACCTTGAATATTAATTATTGAGAGTTATAGCGAGAATGAAAATAAACCAAAAAACATATAAATATTATCCTAGTGAACCTTCTTGGTGAAACAATGTTAAAAAATACTAATTATCATATTTATCTGGTCATCATAGACATATAATATAAAGAGTACTAACTACAATCTTAATCTAATAATCATAAAACTTAAATAATATATATGTTACTAGTCTGATTAGATACTGTACATGCCTTATAATCATTTTTTTTAATATAAAAGGTGAGATAAATCCCCCTTTTATAGATTTGATATAAATATATGAATCTCACATGAGAAAAAAAATAGGCGTGCCATATATAAGATGGAATATAAACTATCTGTATAATACATAAAAAAAAAATATGTTTGGAAACTTGTTTATAGTATAAATGTTTTCCCATATAGTCCCATGATATGAGAAACATAACATATATGATAATCATTAAAAAATAAAACATTTTAAAGCACAAGTGTAACCTGACCTTAATAGATACATATTTCTATGGAAATATAGAAAAGATAGCTGAGACATTTGAAGGATATAAATAAAGGTAACTATAAATAAATTTTCATAAGTAATGATGCATGACAAGATTAAGAAACATAAAAATCAAAACATAAAAGTTCAAAATATATATTAAAAAAAAAAAAACTTATGAAATAAATATTGAGATAAAAGTAATACATTCAATATTTGATAAAAATTTAAATTATGATAAATCACTATGTATCGATATACATAAGAACATTAAATACCCACTAAAGCATCGAAAGAGTAGAAATTTTTGAATACTTGAGTACTACTACGATGAAACATGATATGCCATAATAAGTTAAAAAAAACTAAAATGATCACTAATCTTACTATTTAGATGTAATTTTTAGAATAAAGACATAAATACACATGGATGTGTGACTAGTTCATTCTCACTTAATTCAATTTTGAGTTATATTTATTAGAGTAAGATATTTATTATTTCATTTATTTATTAAATGGATAACTCCTACACATGTAGCTTTAATTTATTTAGGTGTGATAAAAGGTTAAGGAGGTGAGAGGGTAAGTTCCACCTAGAATTCAATGAAGTACTATTATGAGTTCCATAGTGAGTTGTAATCAGTCTCTTAGTGAGTTTTCCTGTGAGTTAACTTTCCCTACTCTTTCTTTATATTCCTCTTCACAAAAATATTTTAATAGAATAAATAATTGGTAACCAAGGCAATTTAATACATTAAGGAATTGTTAAACATCTTGTTGTATATTTTTTAATACAAAATTCTTTGTGTGCTTGTTCTACCAAAAAATGACTTATTGACCTATTCTAACATAGTATTAGAACATTAGATTTTAATAATGAACATCAATTTATCTATTGATTTTTATTTTGTATTATCTTTAATTTACTAAGAGGAATTTGTATATTGCTTAGAATTAGCACTTTCATGTTTTCACATTGGCATACAAGGGATTCTTGCAGATATGTGGGTTTTATATTTGGGCCTATTGTGAGAACTACGATTTCTTCCTGGCTTACCTCTCATCTTGCCTCTAGAATGCCCTCCAAGTGTAATGCAACAATTATTAGATATCTCTCAGCCTCTAAATGTATCTCAGACCCATCCACCGTTACAACTATGTTAGCATAGAGTCATGCGGTGTATTGCTCAGATCTTAAGCGTTGACCTAAAATATAGATGAAATTATTTTTGTAGATTTGTTTCATCCTACTCACATTTTTAGTGGTATACTAAAATGATTTTAGACTTGCCTCAGCCTCACCAAGGCATCACCCTCCTCTCTGGCAATGTTTCGCATTTTTTTTGCCTTAAACAAGTGCAAAGAGGAAGAGGTCTGTTACTGCATTTTATTAAGACGCTACAAACTTCATGCAATTATAGGTGCTTCACCTATTAGGGATCATATTGGTAGTGGAATTATTACTTTTTATTCCATTATAACATCTATGCATGGGCTAAACAACATTTCCTCTCACATATGACACACAGGTTATGACCCTTCTAGATCCTATCAAAAGCCTTGACATTTATTTACATTAGAAACCCTGGTGATCCCACTTCTATATTTCATGTTAGTTTTCATCCATGATTAGACTAAAAAAGGCAAAATTATTAGAGAAATGTCTTAAAATGTTTTATTTTTGGACCTACAAATTTTGGGATGTCTGCATTACTCAACACTTTAATTGAAAAGTAGTCTGTTGAAAGGTACATGCCAATAATTGGTGAAGCACTTTTATAGATATGAAACACTTGCCTTTGGTGTTGTCTCCATTTTAATCCTCATGTACCCTCATCCACCTTTTTTCATATTCAAAATGGATCTCCATGGATTGCATGATCTGGTCAACTATGTATTAAATGCCCTAGTTTTTAATCCTTGTGTCTTGCATCTCACCTTTCTCCTACCCTACTACATGCTGTAGTTCATGTTATCTTTGTTTCATAGTGATGAGTTTATAGCCATAAATTATAGAGAGTAGAATGGTAGGTGAGGGCACCCTGATCTAAAATGGTTTTTCATTTCAGCGTGTTTTCTCCCTTGGTGATGCTTATTTTCTCTTTGCTAAACCATAAAAAGGAAAACCAACAAACTTAAATCTTCCCTAATAACCTTTTTTATTATTAAATAAGCCCTAAAACAATTAAATCATGTTTTAGTATAAAATCGAAATAGATTTATTAAGGCTTTTGCTTAATTAGTTATTTATTTGCCTCTTAAAGTGAAGCAACAAAATAGGGGCACATTTTTTGACTTTATTTGATCTGTAAAGGACCGTGGTTTTGTTTTGATTCCAATGAGTGGTTACACGACATGTTTGGTACTTAAACTCTCAATTTTTATAACTTTTAATGCAATATTTATTGAATAAACCTTATTTATAGGAAATGTATTGTATTATAACTTTTTATCGGTAGCTCAAAATTGAGCACCATATTTTGCAAAAGTTCATGTTTTTAAAATTTTCACGTATTTGTCTACTTTGTTTTGTAAAATTCATTAAATTAATAAAGTTTCATATTCATGAGGGGTTACCTATGCTATGGATTTTATTATTTTCTACATGTTTATCTATGTATTAATTGCTTTCATCTGTATGGACTATTTTGTGACCTAGTTCAAATTCCATCTCTAAAGCCTGCACCAATGTTTTCCCTTACTATGGGAGTTCATTTCTCACTTGGATGTATTATTGGTTGTGTCTGACATCCCATTCATGAGCATGCTTTAGGGTCTAATTATAGTCTATAATATGTAGTTATGTATCTCTTGTGCATCTTCTCTTGGTTACGTTGACCCCATTTGATAGACTCCAGATGAGTGGCATTATTTTGTCTTTAATGATCCTTATTGGGAAAGATAGTTATGATTTGTGGTGTGCTTACATGAAACATTTGCTGACATACAAGAATTGTATTCCATTCCTATATGGATAGATTCCTACACCCATTGATCTTGTTAGATTCAATAAGTAGGCTAGTAATTGTGACAAGGTTTTTGTTACTTTGTTTCTACATGTTTTCAAAAAAATTGTTTCCATGTGGAACATACAGAGTGTCCATTGGAGCATATTATAGATTCTTTTCGATGATCCTGCTAAGATTTATGTCGCACCTCCTTCTTTTCATCTTATTGTCTCTTCTAAGATGGTTGTTCTCTCTCCTCATCCTTTTATTTCTTGTGAATATACATCCATAGTCAATAGTGCTCTTCCTTCTATCAAGCCCCCACTACATGATGAGATTGTGGTAGACCTTTGTTGTCTCATTGCAAATTCTACCGATGTCCTTGTGCAAATACTCTTTAAGAGCCTTGAAAGACTTGCATTTTAGAGGACTTTATTGATTTAAGGAAGATTATACACATTGATAGTATTGATGACTCATATATTCCTATGGTCATTCATCTTAGAGATTTCAGTGCTTTATTTATAAATCAGTCTTCAATTTTGATGATTATTTAGCCTTGCTCTCCACTTTCCATGGACATTCTTTTAACAGACATTCCATGTTTATCTTCTTCTCTGGGTGTTTTGTCTCCTTCATTATATGTTTTTTCATTTTCATTTTCTATAGTTAGTCATATGATACCTATTCAAACTTTGGCACATTCAAGCATTAGAAGGGAGATATTTGAGCATTTTTTAGAGATATACATCTTGATTCTTACAAAAATTCCACTTGAGTGGGAATTCAATAATTTTATAGCTCGTGGCTTCTTTCTTCTAAAAGGAAGAGACAACATTTGTTACAAAGGGACCTACTACAACATTTGACATGCAATATTCTATACATACATTCTCTATATTCTTTGTCGAGGCACATATGCTTCATATTTTTTAGGATATTGGGATCATCACTATGTACTTGGGTACCTAAACAAGCCTTATTACCAGGACCCAATTTTATAATCCACTTAAGCTATGATTAAGGGGGGTTGAGGGATATTGGAGTGGGATTTCTAGTCATAGCTTCTTTTCTTTGTCTATCTTTTGGGGATAATTTTTTTCCACAAGGTTTTCTCCTTTTACGCCACTTTTGAGAGTTGCATTTTACGTGGGTACCTCATTAGTTATTATTGTCGAGATCCATCTTTTATTTTCCATTCACCTAAGCTATACTTAAGGGGGATATTGGTGTAGGATATTTATTATTCTATTTAACTAGTAAATAGATAATCCATACACATGTAGCTTCAACGTACTTAGGTGTGATAAGAGGTTAAGTAGGTGACAGGGTGAGTTCCACCTTGAGTTTCACCTGAAGTTCAATTCAGTGCCACTGTGAGTTCTCCTATGTGTTTCATAGTTCATTACACTTAGTCCCACTATGAGTTCTCCTATGAGTTTACTCCCCCTACTCTTTATTTATATTCCTCTTCACCAAGCTATTCTAATAGAGTAGGTTATTCGTAAACAAGGTAGTTTAATACATCAGACAATTATTGCACATCTTTTTGCATATTTCTAAATACAAGTAGGGCCACTATTGAAAAAAAATTTGTGTGCTCACTCTACCAGAAGATCACTTACTAGCCTATTATAATAATACCCATAACCAGACAAATATTGATGCCTCCTTAAATAGTGAATTTTAAGACTACCCACAAAGCCACTATAGAACATTATGTTTGTATTATTGTTTTCATTATATTGTGTAAATAAAAAGAATATGTAGGGGAAGCATATAGTTTACAATTGCAGACATCAATCTTAAAAGAAGGTTTTCTCCTTCAAACATTATTATTACCTCCAAAATTAAACAAGCAAAATTATAATCTTAAAATGAAACAAAAACAAAACCTAAAAACATGATAAATAATTTCATACATGGTACATCCATTTCTCTAGATATCAGTCCCTCTTTCTTTCTTTCTTTCTTTCTTTATATATATATATATATATATATATATATATATATATATATATATATATATATATATATATATATATATATAGAAAGTAAAATGAAATGAAATGTAAATTTAAGTCTAAAAAATGTTAAATTTATGTGAAAACTGACCTTACTTTTTATGTTAATAGGCATGCACCTATTGGTCTAAGCATTGCTTCTTGTACTCAATCAATGATACACATTCAAATTTAGAATATAAGTATGATTAGTGTCTCATGCTTTCAATGTGTGTTGTACATTGGTGTTTCCACATCAATGTGCCATTGTGTGGTCACTGATAATGTGATCCCTATCAGTGATGAAATGTAATATTTCGAAGGATAAAAGTTCAATAAATTGAATCAGTGACACTAATACTTTTTAAAACAATTTGAAGTGTGTTCTAGAATTGAGCAGTTGATATCTATGTGAATTTAATGTGTACCTTTAATTTTTGTGTGGAAAGGATCGTTTGGGTTTGTAATTATGTTATATTATTTTATTTATTATTTTTATTTTTCTTCTTCATGCTAAATTGCATGTAGATGTTACTTAAAACCAAGGATATCTTGTTGAAATTTTTTCTCACCACCACAATTTCACATCTAAAATGATAATTATATATATATATGTGTGTCCCTATTAGAATGATCCTTGAATTAAGTACGTTATCAATGACCGCATTTGAAGTTGGAGGGTGAATAACATTGCATTTCCTTTCTCTTGAAGTGTGATGCACATTTGGGTGGCCATGTCATAATGCATGCGGGTGAATGGTGGGGATGCATTGGTTCACTAGTGACTAGGTAAAAAATAAAAAAGAGTGATTAGTCAATTATTTGAATCAAAAAAACATGTACCCTTTTTCATGGTAGTAATATTTATTTCTAGATATTTATTTTTTAACATTATTTACAATGAATATTTTATATGTTGGATTATATTATATATATAAATATGCATATTTTCATTTGATGTGTTAACCCAAAATAATGGTGTATTTAAACACACACGCACACACACGCACACACACGCACACACACACACACACACACACACACACACACACACACACACACACACACACACACACACACACACACACACACACACACACAGATCATTATCTATTAAATGAAGTTTAAAATCATTATTACAACATGTTTGAATAAGGATTTAAAATTGAGGGGATTTATTGATCTATTTTACTACTTTAGAGAAGGCATTTGATGGGGATTTGTATGGACAATTTTTAGTCAGGGTTAGGATATGTTTTTCCTTATTATTCACTATTTGAACTTAGTATGTCATAACTTTAAAATAATTCTTATTGTATAAAGTTTTATAATAAATGATAATCTGATTGTGAAAGATAGAATCTAATTTGGACAATTGTACTTGATATAAATATAACAAACATATAGGATTAATATATTTAGTGTGTTTCTATTAAACACATGTTTTGAGAATAAATAAAAGTGGAAGGAAATTATATCAAAACCATTTGGAGTAAAAACTATGTTTTTTAATGTGTTTGGACATATTTGTTAGCTTTCGGGAAAGACCGACTTATATTAACATATAAAAATTAAGGAATACATTTGGGTGGATTTTGATTCTTCATTTTAATAAAGGCAATTGTAAGTAATTATAGTGTGTGTGTGTGTGTGTGTGTGTGTGTGTGTGTGTGTGTGTGTGTGCACGCGCGCGTGCATGCGCACGCATGCACCTGTGTGCATGTGTGCATGCATGCATGCGTGTGTGTGCACATGTGCATGTATGTGAGCTTAAAAATAAACTTATGTACATAATTCCAAAAATTATCTCCTTCTCTTTTAAACCATACATCAACATTCAATACTAAGATTAGATCTATAAATTATGAAAAAGGTTTTTTGAGCTAACACCAACCACTCCCTAACGAAATATTAAGAGATATTCTAAATATGGAAGTTAAAACTCATGTCGATATTTATGTTATGTGTATGTCTAAATTAGTACTCCTTCAATTATTGTAATTTGTGATATAGACTTTGAATCTTAGAAAATAACAACTATATAATTCCATAGAATATGATTTCATATGTAATCTTGCATCAACCAAAAATTTATGTTAGTCTATTAATATTTGTGAGTGTTATTTTTCACAAGTTTTATATTATGCATGTATTTTTTATAGGTCTTCACATGTCTTCTATGTTTTTCAAACCTTATTTCCAATGTTCTTTACCATTGTGTGGATGTTTGTATTTTTTAATATTGATTTGTGAGCACATGTATGTTTATAATATATAACGTGCCTTTTACTAAACATAATTGGATTTATTGTTTTTGAATAATATTACATAACTTTATGCATGATATGATGCCAATATTTTGTAAAAAATTAGTCTGACATGGATTTGTGTATTCTTTTTAGAAGTTTGTGACAACTTGTAGAACATCATATCTTTCAACATTTCTCGCATAAGTATTAGAGTGGATGATACATATTGGAGGATTTTTTTTTCTACAATAAGTCATTCGATGATTTACTATTCATTTAGGGTGTGCATGACAATGTCTAGTAATATATGGGAATGTCTTTGAGTAGACATGAAGATCAAGGTCTAAATTTTTCTATCATATGTTTTGGTTTGAAAAAAATTACGAATTCCTATGACTATGTGTGACTTTATTTGTGTGCACTTGATTTGGGTGCATATGACCTTATGATTGTGTTATGAAAGGACACATTGCTATCTGTTATAATTTAATCCATTTGATCATGTAAATTATATATGGATTCTATTATATTTTCTTGTGATTTATTAAGTTGTAATGTTTTAGTGCCTCATAATTTTTATAGAATTTTAATATTTATGACACACTAATGTGTGTTAAAGGTTTTTATTCATTATAAATAAATTTAATTATGTATGTGGGTCTTTAATAAATTTAATGGAGTTGGATAATAGTTCTATGATTGTTTCAATAGTATGGTACATAAGGAAAGACTATGAGTTAGCAAGAAAATATCTATAAATTTGATGTTGTAATGTATTTGATTGTAAAATTGCATTATCATTTTTCTTGTTGTATTTAATCTTGTTTAAATAGAATAAAAATATGAGTTGTGTTAATACATTTTATTTCATATTCTTATGTGTATTATGAGGGTTGTGAGCTCTAAGGCATTTCTTAATTGAAACCACTAATAGTGGCAACATCATTTTATATAAGATGAAGGATGTAGTTTTTGTTGGTTATTGTTGCTTTCATCATTTATGAGTCTGGTTAGAAAGTAGCTAAAAAAATATTTTAGCGAGAATGTGGTGTATAAAGTGTAAGTGAAGTTGATGATTTAAATTTTTAATATCATCATTTGGTATCTAGATATAGATTTCAAAGGGAATGGAACATAGAGAAAGCATAGGTGGTAGAAAGGAAAGAGTGGTTGGAGTGCCAAGACTTGTAGATTTGGATGGATTAATGAGAGATATACAAATATTAATTGAAGATATGGAGATAATTCGATGCTAATATTTTTTGGTTGTAGGTGATTAAAGTGTGCACTAAAGTCATGGTAGAATAACCTAAAGTGGATGAACCTAGATATTGATTCTTGTGAGTTGTGGTAAGAATGAAAATAAAATAAAACATAAATATATAGTATGCTAGTGAACCTTCCTAGAAAATAAAATAAAACATAAATATATAATATGCTAGTGAACCTTCCTAGTGAAATAATCTTAAACAAAATTAATTTTCATCTTAGTTTAGTCATTGTAGTGACATAATCTAAATAATGCTAACTATCATCTTGGTATAATCATCCTACTCAAGTCATCTAAAATAAGATTTAAATAATATATGAGTTACCAATTTCATTAACGACTTTTACATGCTTTATAAGCATATTTTTTTTAGTATGAATGGTGGGATATATGCCCCCCTTTAGAAATTTCATGTAAACATGTGAATCTCACATTAACAAACGAAGTGAGATGCACCATATGTAAAATATCATATAAACTACCGATTTATAATATATAAAGATGTATCTCAAAAAACAAGTTTTAGTATACATATTTCCCCATATAGTCCCATGATATGAGAAACATAGCATATATTCTTGATCATTAAAAGATATAACATTGTAAGATATAAGATTGTAAAGTGTAAGTACAACATGTTGACCTTAATGGTTGCATATGGAAATTTAGAAAAAATGGTTGAGAAATTTGGAAGATATAAATAATATTAAATATAAAATTTTTGTGATAAATAATGACATATGGCAAAATAAAAATAAGGAAAAAGATTTAATATTAGAAACCAAATAAAAATATAAAAAACATTAAAAAAATTTACTGATAAAAATAATACATTTGATTTTGTTTAAATTTTAAAATGACTATAAATTACTATGAGAAAAATATAAAAGAAAATTAAATAACCACTGAAACACCGAAAGATTAGAATGTTTGGAATACCAATTTTATATATATATATATAAGTAAGTTAGAGAACCGAAAATGATCCGTAATGTTAAAATCCAGACGTATTTCTTAAAATAAAGACAATAATGCACGTGTACGTGCGACTACTTCATTCTCGCCATCTTTTATTTTTGAGTTATGCCCATAACAACGATAATTTCATAAACTTTAAACCTTAATGTTATATATAATCGGATTCCTTTGAAGCAAGGTAAAGAATGCAAGAACCATGAATAAGAGATATTAACCGTCTAGCGTTACAGTCAAAGCCGCTTTTCTCATAATGATTCTGTCATTTCAATTAGCCGCGCACGTTAAATCATTTTATTAGCATCAAATGTTACGAAGCATCTGCTACACTTAAAAGGGTTTGGTCAAATTCATGAGCTGAGTCGGCATGCTGATCACATCACGACTTAATCTTATTAGAAATACCAGGTCCAATGGAAATCTCCTCTTATCTCATGTTGTCATCATACACGAAGAAACATCTCATGTTGTCATCATACATGAAGAAACGGTGTTGGTGTTCTGTTATCATATCATTGTAATTAGAATTCCCGTCCTTTATAATGAAAATGATTCCTGTTGCTGTTCCATTGGTGGTTTTTTTATTATATACGAACATTTTGGTTAATGGGGATGGGTTAAAGGTGGGTTATTACCGCCAAACATGTTCTCAGGCCCGCAGATATGAATTTTTTTTAAAAAATATAAGAGGTTAGTAGGTGGTCACTTCTTCATGATGTCTTACTTACAGGATGCTCTCATGGCCATGTTATATGTTCATAATGGATTACTCTGGAGCCCATCCCCAGATTACATCAAGAGCAGGGTATGTGACTTTTATTCTTTCTTATACATATTTCTTACACTTCTACTCATACATAAAAAAATATTGTTTGAATTGTTAAGAACATATATCCTCAAGTTTGGAGTGACATTCATAAGGAACCACTATACTAAGTCTCAGATAACATCAAGAATACAATGTGGCCAAGAAGAAATATTGGCTTTATTTGGATTATATAGTAATAATGATGGAATAAACCAAGGTATGACCCTTGTGTTTTCCCAAATACATTCCTTTGGGATCATTGATGAAGGCATGAAGAAGAAATACAAAGGCCTTTTCCATGTATCTTTGATCCTAGGCCGAATGAATTACACCAACAAGAAGTACTTTGGTGTTGTGGGAGGCATAATGGACCTATACTTATTGATATCTCTACCACATCAAGATTGGACCGACAACCACCCTGAGCTAATGAAGAAAGAGGCCTAGGTCTCAGAGAGAAACATCCAAGTCCTTTAGGGACCAACAAATCGATTTTGGCTAGATCAATAACTAGGATAGTAGAAAGGGAAACACCCACATTCGACTGGAATTGGAACTAGATGATTTTAGTTAGACTGAAACCTAGCCTAGACTATTGGATCAATATTCCTAGGTCCCAAGGAACCATTAGCGTCCTCAATGCACCAACAACTCGATTTTCGTTGGATTAGGGACCGGCCAAGACATAGATGGATGTCCAGATGTACAAAATCTAACGAAAAGAGAGAATTCCTGCAAGGTCCCCAATGGGACCTGAATCCAATAAATCATTGCTAAAGATAGAGTAATAAAACCACACAAATGATAAAAGTAATAAGTAGGCCCTCAAATCAAAACAACCCAGTATTTACCTGGGTCCAGAACTAGCCTAGGCACGGAGGGGGCCTAGGTCCACATACCATTGAAGGTTGACTCCATAAGGAATCCACAACCAATCTTACCAAAGAAAGCTAATACATGATGAAATATTGGACCAACCAAACCCCCAACAAGGAAAAAAATAATTAAATTTGAAACTTTCAATAATTTTAGAGAATCCCCATTTAACTAGAACCATCGTGTTACCCATGGGGCAGTCTATGTTCCCAAAAGGATCTCGGACACAAACTAAAGTACTTAATAAGATAAAACATCCATGAACATGAAATATTATGGAATCTGGAAGGAATTCCGAGGTAAAAAAAAAACAAATTCTTACTTTTCAATGATCGATTACTGGCAAAGATGAGAACCAAGGATTCTTTCTTGGAGATAAAGTAATAAAGGTTTGGTCCAAAAAAGCCCTCTTCATGAGAAAATTTCATGAGACAAATGCATTTCTTTCAAGTCTTGTTCATGAACTTGAGTAATCTCCTTCTATGCTAGCTAATATTGAGATCCATGCAAACTTTACAAGATCATGGTATTTTAAGAGTAATCCCCATGCTAACACAACATTTAAACATACAATCATGAAATCAATTATTGATACCAGAGGGAACCAAGATTATCAAAGTCATGGAAAGGGTGAGCCACTCACCGAGACATTTCATCTAAAACTATTTAAAGCCACCACAAACACCTAGCCATGGGGGTTATGGTGTAATAAATAATGTTGCTGTTTCTAAATTGGTAGATTCAATTGGTGTTTCTTATTACACTTTGTTTAGTAGAGATTTCATGTGTAAATTCAGTGGGAGGGGTGGTCAAGACCCTTCCATAGATCCTTCAGTGGGAGGGGTGGTCAAGACCCTTCCATAGATCCTCACTATACTCTTCATCTCAAGGCCAAATATCCCGTTAATCTTCATATAAATTTGTTGTTCCATTGGAACCTCTCACACCCATGAATTTAGACATAAAATATTATGTAGATTTACAACACAAGCGTGGATTGTTAAAATTTGATGGACATTGATGTCAAATTTTTCCACCTCAATACTGGTGAATAATAAAACCAATAATGCCACCATTTGGATGAAGATGTTTAGGAGAACAATGGTAAATGTTGTTGTAATTGATGTGTAGACAAGATCACAGGGAGAGATAACGAAACAATGATACTTTCATAACTACTGAATTATTCCAGTACCTTAAAATAATTATTAATGCATTATGTTTGTATTTTGTTTTTTTGTTTCATTACATTCTTCAAAATTAAAATTAAGGGGAGTAGATAGTTTGCAATTGCAGAATTCAATTTTTCTTTAAAACCAAGGATATTGAATTGGAATAATATTTTGGCCTCCAAAATTAAACACCCATAAGGATAATATTATACTTTAAATAATATCATACATGGTACTTCTATTCTCCTTCCATAAGTCAGCCCCAATTAATTTTATATTTACATATATTAAAATTGGTAAGCCTATATATAATAATATCGATAGGTGTCCACCTATTGGATTGAACCCTATATTTCATACATTATTGATGGTTCATAATTTAAGTTGGAGGACAAAAACAATCACATTCACCTACTATTTAAACATGATGGGCAAAGATATAGTTACATCTTTAGATTGAAGGGTGACTAATGGGGATTCATTTCCCTATAAATAACCAGGTGGTAGTTATGAAAGTTTGACAAGTTAATAAATGTAATTAATGACATTTATTATGGTTTTTAAATCAATGATAATGTTTTTTTGTAAAATATATTATTAACATATTGTTCTATTTTTCCACTGGAACATCCATTATACTTAATTAGTAGGACATCAAAGGCCTACATTTTTTTAAAGCTATATGTGTATACACTAGAGATTGGGAATGGAATCATTGTAATGTGAGTTAAGAATGAATCTATTTATTTGCATGAATGTCAATATAATATTTTTTATACCAAATTTAATTATTGACAATGATATAAGGTTTCTTTGTAATAATGTTTATGCTAAAAAATATTTGTGGATAGTTTTCTCTATCCTCATGAAGGAAAGCATCAGTTTACAAAGGCAAAAATTATAAAATTTTTAATGATTTATTGTTGTGATTTGGGTTATTTTCCAATACTAATGGAATATTTCTTTGTTTATAAATATGATAATAAAGGTTAAGAGTGGGTTTTACATAGTTTTTAATGTCATTGTGGGTATGAAAGGTCATGTAGTGTTGATAGCTTTTTAACATTATTCAGATTAAGGTAAGCCCACTTTTCAAATGGTGTAAAACCCAACCCTGACACATCTAAATTTTTGGGTCTTCCCTTGGCTTAAAAATAATAAAAGTAGACACAAATCATTAACCAAGCCAGAAGGATCCAACATAAGTAAGAATGATGGAAAAGACAACAACTACATTTGACTGGTGTGGGAACTAGCTGATTTTAGTTGGACTAAAAGATATCCTAAGGTAATGAAGGAAGAGTTCCAAGTATCAAAAACAAACATATATATCCCCTAGGCACCAACATTTTGATTTTGGCTGGATTTAAAACTAGGATAGTAGAAAGATCAATACTTACATTTGACTAGCCCAAAAACCAACCAATTCTACCTTGACCAAAAACTATCCTAGACTAATGGAATAAGAGGCCTAGATATATAGGAACAATTGGGGTAACTATGGGATGAACACCCTAATTTTAGTTATATTAGGAACCAAGCTAGATATAGATGTAAGTCCATGTTTCTAAGAAGGAGAAACCACCACTTTTTACTAGTGTGAGAACTGGTTAATTTTAGCTGGACTAAAAATTAGCTTAGATTAATATATTAATAGGCCCATGTCTCAAATCAACCATATGATGAGAAATAAACATGAAGGTATAAAAGAACCAATCTAAGTAGTACTAACTAAAAAACATAATTGGTTTCTTAAAGGGACCCAAACCCTATAAAACTAATTAAAATAAAGAACACTGCATCTGAGCATACAATCATGGATTTTGACTAGACCCCCAAACTTGATCAAGTGAGTAGTTGATTGGAACTAGATCCATAATGGACATAAAGGGAGGCCTGAGTGTCCAAAATAAAGAGACTTATGGAGTTTTCATAAATCCCCACTTCTATCTGATGATTAGAGCATGTAACCTCAACTTAAGGGTAAGGATAGGAACTTGAAAGGAACCCATGTACAAACTAGGAAATATGGGTCTTAGGTCGTGCCCCATAAACTAAAGAAGACTAATTTTATACTGGTGTAGGAACTAGCTTGGGCTAAGAAAGATGGAGGCCCAGGCCTCCAAGAGGAACTTTTTAGAAGGAAAACTTAATTAGACTAGTCTTCCAACAAGGAAAGACTTAAACACACTAGAAAATCTAGAGATCTTCACCAAATCCACTGGTCTTAAATAGGAAAAAAGACTTACTATTATGGTTTTATCTCTACCTTCTAACCAGAGTTAAACATTGCATTTTACTCCTTAGAACTGTAACAAGTCCATATTTAAGAGTTCTAAAAATAGATCAAATGCCTTCAAATGAAACCCAAACCATAACTTATCTTCAGTAAGGGGTGACCCCATAGATTTACCATGGTGAGGGTTTAACAATAAGTATAAATCTTAAAAAATAGTCCATAACATAGAGGAGGTCCCTATCAAAGAAATCTACTATAAATAACTTCATCAGGGTCGGCTTAGCGGCCAAAAAAAAATATATCCATTAATGCCTTGGCCCATTCAAATAGAGCTCAATGTCTACCTTAAACCTACACCAAATATTTCCATATTCAGATTTTTTTACTAGAAGTGGACTCAAAATAGGGTATTTAAATAACTCCCCACAAAACTAGATGGAGACCCTTCAAAATCCCTTCCATCAACAATGAGACTATTATTATGGGTTAACATCCAAGTAGAAGTAGTATAAATACCATATAAAATCAATAAAAAATAACTATGGGTGCCACTAAGGTGGTTAAGAGAAAATAATTATTAAAAAAGATCCATAGAATTATATGTTTATATTATACCCTATGTCTCCAATAAAGGGTCAGAATCAAAGTCGACAAAGCCCACAATAATTACCTTAGCCAAATAAACCATGAGTTTAATATTAGGCCAAAATCATCTACATCATATACATGAGGTAGTGGATAAATTGAATCCATGAGTTGCCTATCTATGGGCCTCCAAAAGCTGTAAAAGGCACTAAAATGTTGAAAAATTACTTTCATAATCAAAGATAACTAGTATCTAGCTAAGATCTGAACTCTTTCTCATATTTGGGACATCCTCATCATCATCCTCACCACCCTCTTCCTTCATAAAATTTGAAATCTATCCCCTATTTCTCCTCCAACTTGCCATGAATGAGTATTGGTTGATTTATATTTGTTATGATTAACCTAAATTTGACATTATTTTAGCTTGTTTGCATTTTTTATTTAGTTATTTTATTATATTTTATAGTTTAAAATATATGTATAGTCATATCTATCATTTCAGTGGAAAGGGTTGGCTTTCAAGTGTGAGATACACAATGGCTAGTGTTTATGTATTGCTATCAATCTAGTGTATCTATTTAGGTACTCGATAGGGCATAATAATGGGGATTAATAGTATGGATATTAATCTATGACCAATAATAGGTCTTATTGATAGGGCATAAGGATATGGATAATAACTCAATACCGATTTAGTTGATAGCTAGATAAAAATCTAGTTGATAGCTCTCTATAAATATAACTTATATTAATTTTGTGTGTGTGTGTGTGTGTGTGTGTGTGTGTGTGTGTGTGTGTGTGTGTGTGTGTTTGTGTGTGTGTGTGTGTGTGTGTGTGTGTGTGTGTGTGTGTGTGTGTGTGTGTGTGTGTGTGTGTGTTAGATAACTATCTATGAATCTAGATAGATAGATAAAAATATAATGATTAGGTCAAGTGGAAACCCTATATATATATTATGTATTGTGAGTGAAAATAGAGTGAGTACCAATAGCCAACCAACTTATCTAAATCTAAGCAATCACTATATTACTTTGTTCAATGGTGATAGATATTTATATCCTATCTATAAAGATGTTGGGTGGGGGGTCTACTCTATATATCTCATATTAAATCATAGAGAGGGATAGGTATATGATTACGGTGGACTCGATTGTCACCAATTAATAGGAGTCACCTAGATAACCAAAACCTAGATGCTCCATATTTATCTATATTTTTTATCTATCCCTTTTATCTATATAGTATGTTATGACACCCTCACCTCCCCTCTTTATGGATATGATAATATGCCAATATATTGATCCCCATATATACATAGGAGGTCCCCAAATATAGATAGGAGGTCCAAATATAAATAAGAGGTCCCCATATATAAATAGTTCTCTAAGTGGAGAGGAGCCACTAGACCCCATCCTCTCTTCTAGATGGTTAAAATATTCCCTAAAATATATATACAAGGACCACTCATATATGATGTCTATAGATAGGGCTAAAAAATAACTCTATATCTGTTATTCGTTACCCTCAAATATATATAGAAATAACTCTATAGATATAGTTGAAGTTGGATTGATCAATTATCTGCTATATCCACCCCATCCCCATATATACATAGAGATAGAGCCTTGACCCTCCCCCCTGGCAAAAACTCAATCAAGAAATCAATTGATCCACTAAATTACCATTCCATCATTATGTGGTAGAGGTGGTCAAGAGCTTAGAGTATAGATGCCTTATAGGTATGGAAATCTTATGCCTGATAGAAGCATATATCAGGAGGAAAAAATTAATATATATTCCAAGAGGACCCCTATATCTCTATCAAGGAAAGGAGAAATAATTATATATGTCTATAAGTTCATAGTATGACGGGGGCCCACCTCTATATGTATAGAGTATAAAAGAGATGGAATATGGATCAATCTACATATATAGATATGTAAGTTCATCAAAACATTTTCCTAGTTTTTTATTGATAATAGTGAATATTGGAAAGGGGCTTCTATGGGAATATTAAGGCATAATTATTTTTCTATCTATGCATGCATAAACTATAGATTGAAAATGTAATAATTATGAGGTGATTTAAGCATGACTTAGTATCTTTACATGAATGTGGTCAAAATATTTTATTTATATGATTTTTACTGATGACATTCATAATGTTTTATTTTACATCAAGGTTTGCGGTAGATAATACCTTTGTATAGTTGTCTCTATCCTCATCACAAAAGCATTGGTTTAAAAAGGTAAGAGCCACAAACATCAAATGGTTTTTTGATTTTTTGGGCACTAGTAATGCAATATTTATTTATTATTTAATATGAAAATAGATATTGAGAAGGGGCTCTAGATAATATTTAATACAATTATGGATTTGAAACATCATGTAGTTTTTCTAGTTTGATATGCATAGATTCTAGTTTGGGCATGTATTCATTATTAACTTATATTATTTATATAATTTTGTAGTAGAGAAAGTATGTATAGTTGTCTCTCTCATTATGGCAATCTTTTTGGGTTTGCAAGGTTCAAATGCATAATTGTCAAAAAAAAAAATTATTATTTAATATGATAGTTGAGATAAGAAATGGATTATTGCTTTGATTTAGTCACATCATAAAACCCAAGGGCTAATAATGGAGATGCATTGACATGCCAGAGACCACATGATAGGTCAATAAATGTAATTAATGATTTCCTTTTCATAGGTTGTAATATTTTTATTTGAAATTTATTACTTTTTTTTCCATTACGGAACTTTCATTTTACTTATCTAGTGTGATGGTAAAGGCTTTAATTTTTTGATAGATTTATGATCATGTGTTAGATATTGGAAATGGAATAATTATGGTGTGGATTAAGATTGAATCAACTTATCAAACTAATTATAGAGATCATATTGTTTGTCTATGTTCTATTTTTGATGTAGATATAAATTAATTTATAAGGTTTGTAGTTGAAAATATTTGTGTATATCTCTCTTTATCTTCTTGGTAGAAAGCATCAATTTACAATGGTGAGAACCATTAACTTAAAATGAATTTTTTGTTATGGTTTGGTTTATTTTATATTTTTAACACAACATTTTTTATTCCTTGTGACAACAATGGATTTCTAAATCAGTTTTAAGATAGTTTTCTCATATTGGGTTTGGAAATCTATTAGGTTGTCCATGTAATCATTTTAAGCTAATTTATATTTTAAAAATAACATGTTAGAAAATATATGTGTATTGTTATCTATGTCCTTATGTCAAAAAGTTTGGTTTATAGGGGTGATAGGCACAAATAGATCATTTATAGATCTTTTTATAGTTTATGTAATAATAGGTTGTCGGTTTGAAAATATGTGTAATTTTGATAGATCTATATGCATATACCATAGATTGGGCATAAAACCATTGTCAATAGAATGTGGCGATATTTTTTGTTTATCTCAATTATATTACTAACATTGATATCAATTGTTTTAATCAGGTTTATGGATATCAAAATCAACCATCTAATTTTAATATTTAGTGAGGGATGTAAATTACATCACATATCTTCTAGTATAGTTGATGAATAGATAATTAAAAACTTCAAAAACCGAAACATATAGATTAGGAGCAAGAGGACACACTTGAAAAATATGTATTAATAAGCCTAAAGGGTGTGACTAAACACCATTAATGGTGATGCAAACTTGAAAATATTGGAAAGTCATCTTCATATTTTAAATAAACTTAGACCCAAATCCTCATGCTTACAAAATATAAAGAAGAAGAGGCCACTCAATCATATCATATAAGTATTTTTGAAGTATATTATGATGAGTAAATCCTTTTATTGTGTTGCATGAGCACATTCCATTCTTTCCTCGACAAATATAATATATCCCAGGATGTACATATTTTGAAAAAAAATTGATTTCACAAAGAGGATAATTAAAGGCATAAGATAATGAACTCAAAGAGTGAGATATTTGACACTTAATGAAAGTGATTAACATCATATTGGTAATCATTTTTTAATCCCCCTTTTTGTAATAAAATTAATATTCCCTTGATTGAAAAATTTATGAAGTGTGTTGGTATGAATAGTTTAATTGTAGACTTCATGGAGATATGGAACAAAAATATCCCACATCACTTGCTAGAACTCATAGGGAAGCCCATAGATACCATGGTATTTATAAAAAACCATGTGCTTAATTACCTCTTGTAGTTTTTAGGGAACATATTTTGGACATTTCATAAGAGCATCTTTATAGGGAGGTGTGGAAAACCAATCTATCATGCCTCATTTATTACATTCCAATATGCCCATTAGTTATTTTTGACACCATTAGATTATGTACGTATTTATTTTATATATGGGTTCATT
>JARHVA010008938.1:50000-62500 GCA_037957365.1 Torreya grandis | reverse complement strand
ATTCTACGAAACTAAGAATTAAAAATTTCTCTGATAGCCAAAATTTTCCATCTTTAATATTTTCCTCTTTTTTTGTTCACTAAAATTTAGGTACCTTGGGGGTCTATAAGCTATGTTACATTATAAAAATCCTTTAGAATTAGGTAAAAACCTTTTATGCTGCTTGGATGAATTTAGATACATGGCCAGGATTCAACATATGTCCCTTCATGTTAATCTATGAATGATTTTTAAAATAATATCTCTATTACAAATCACTTACTTCTAGATAAAAATAAATAAAAAGATTCTCATAAAAATAGAGGATTTTAGAGACAAATGGAATATACTGAAGGTGTATTTTTGCATAATTCTAGGTAGGATATGTACTAATTACTAGTCTAGATGGAATATTCATGTCTATAATTATTCATAAAATAAATAATGTACTTAGGTTTAATAAAGGGAGAGGACTTTAGTGAAATTATATATCATAAATTTGGTAAATTATTTGAATGGTAATTTTTGGGTTGAATTTATTGAATTTTTTTAGTTGTTTAAAGTGATGTGAAATATATGCTTTTCCCTCTACTTACCCTCTTACTTAGCTTACCTCAGACCTTGGTTGGCTTATCCTTAATGTTTGTGTATCCAAATTTAAACATTAAATAAATGTTATATTTCTTGATTTATGTGTAAAATAATACTTATATTTGGGTTTTTTGGGTACCCTGTTGGGCTTGAGGTTGTTGACGGACATGGAGGCCATATGACATCCCATAGCTAGGAGGTGATCACTCTCATTTATTAAACATGGTTGTAGATGATCATGTTTGAGAATAAAGGAAATCCTATTGAAATTTATTTTAATTGGCCTATTCGTCATGCATATTAAAATTAATAGATATGTAACCTCTTAATTTCTTGTGAATGTGAGAAATGTTGTTTAGAAAGTTATCAAACCCTTTATTTCAAGACACTTTGAATAAATCCATGTAATTGAATAATTTTTAATTATTAAAATTACTATGTTAGTGTGGGTTTGTCTAGTTTAGAAAGTACATAGGGAATGCTTCTATTGTACCATATTATTTTTTCTTATTTCTCAAATATTTTGTATACAACTAGGAAATTAAAATTATAGTTGTACTTTGTATTAGTTAATCTATAATATTTAGAGTTGTATAATGCATATGTACTCAAATATTATAATGATTAAACTATATTAAATGCTAATACCAATTATGTAATGTTAATTTACTTAGTTTAATATGTTTATTAACTGTTATACATAAAAACTAAAATCATCCATTTTATTCATAATTGTAGAAGTGTTAAAAAGTGGGACACCACACTTTGGTATCAAACCCTAATTGCAACACTAGAATCTCTAAGATATGTTTCATGAATTAATTCCTTGTGCTTTAGATTATCTAAGGATCCAAATCTAGTTGTAATATATATGAAAATTTAAAATTATTTATACCCTAGTTATTATTGCATGTATCATGAATAAACCATAATCCTATTATACTTATAAGAAAAACAAACTAATATTAGCACATTCAAATGGAAATTACAATGTACAAGACATCATTTAATATCATATAATTCATTCCTTATACCTTATTAAAATATTAAATATATTAATCTCATTATGAATTTCCTTGGCGTTGAATATTAAACACTAAGAATTAGAATTAATAAAAATAATGAATTCATATTGAAAAAACATTATATTTCCATTTATAAATACCAATATTGGGTGATTGGGAGATGTTAAAATGTGTGATAATTTCATCCACCTTAATAAATTTTACATTAACCCTTATATAATCCATAAATAATAAATAAATAAAGGTATGAAAGTACATGGAAAATAAGTGGTTATTTGAAATGTTGGGGATGTTCTATCAGCAAAATTTGGATGTTTTTTAATTTCATAAAGTATATAGGATTTTATAAAGGGAAAAATTCAATTTTTGTATGGATAAAACACAAATAAAATCCTTAATTAAAATAAACATTTAGGTTAATATACACAATCATGACAAAATAAATAGAATTAAGCATAAAAAATAATATGGGATGTAAATTGAAAAAATACAAAAATGCTATAATACAAATTTTGTAACCGATGGTTGTAGAATTTATTACTTTTATTTTGAATAATTGATATATTTATTGGTAAATATATTTAAAATAGTAATTATATACACATCCAACCGAATGGGACATACAACATTGAGAGATTAAGTAATTTTAAAAAAATAATGTTAAATGTTTTTTAAATTATACATAATAGAAAACTAAATGTCATGCCTATCCTCTCATAGTATTACTCATACATAAAGACACACACACACACACACACATTATTATCTTAGAATATAATATATATCAATAAAATAATATATGTGTGTGTGTGGATATGGGTAGAAACAATCCCTCAAATTTTCCATGTGATATGAAATAAGGGTATGCCATTGGCATACCACAACCTTTGAGGTTTACAATGTGGAAATTCCACCCTCTCTACTACTTAGGATATGTGGGTTTAGTGTGTTCTCCATATTACAATTTGCATAACTACATGATTGCTTGATATGTAGGAATTTGGGAAAAAATGTGTGTGTGGGTGTGCATGTATGCGTGGTGAAGGGGAAGGGTTATTATTATTATTGAGTTATGTCTTTTTCAATGTCAAATCATGTATGGATATCACGATGGAGTTAAACCAAAATAAAAGGGACACAAGGAAGGGTTAAGGTTATTCACATATATATTGGGGGAGGGAGTGGGATGCATGGTGAAATGGAAGGGTTGTGTGTGTGTGTGTGTGTGTGTGTGTGTGTGTGTGTGTGTGTGTGTGTGTGTGTGTGTGTGTGTGTGTGTGTGTGTGTGTGTGTGTGTGTGTGTGTGTGTGTGCGTGTGTGTGTGTGCGCGCGCGTGCACGCACGTGCACACATGAGTATAATATAGACAAAAGATGTAAAAATCAAAAAAAGATAATATATCTAAAAATACAAAAAAATATAATAAAAGTAAACCCTACAATAATTTTAGAAAGAAAGGAAGCCATAAATGTCTAAGGCATTAAATATTTAGATGGGAAGACGTAGAGCATAGGTTTTATCTTCCATGTATCCTTATACCTTGTGATAAATATAACTCTAAACATTCAATGAAAATGAGAAAATGAGGTCAATAGAGCTATTTGATAGGTTTCATAATGATTATTAGGGATTTTTAAATGCCTAAAATAGAATAGATGATCAGGAATAACTTCATCTAGGGGCTGAAATATATTCTGATATTGACATTATATTTATTCATTTTTCTTAATTTTATTTATTATATTACTAGATCTAGGGGCCAAAATATAATTTTATATAATATGAACCACATCAAGTATAAATTCTAGGATATGTCCTCTAATTTAAGTAATACCTTTAGCACAAACATGCTAAATGTTTTTAGTGTTATTGAAAATTAAATATCCATTAGAATTCCATGCATCATTTAACACAAGAGCCAAGGAGGGAAATATATTGATGAGATCATTTCCCAAAGGGTGATGTCCTATTAGGTGCATGTAAATAAGTGTGAAACCATTACCAAGACAATATTTCTTATATTAATGTTATTATAACAAAGGGAAAAAATTATGAAACCCTGACAAATGCCATCCTTTGCATAAATAATAAAATAGTAGTTTCCCCAATGGTTCAAGGAATGTTGGAAGGGATGTTTATTTTTATTTTTAATTTTTTATTAAATGTTCATGAATGTGAAATGGGTGAGGTGTAATAATGATTAAAAAAAAATTAATAACATGTGTGTTTATTAAAAACAATTACATTTATTGTAAACATTAAGTAAGAGGTATTATATTGAGTTTTGTTTCCTTTACTATTGTAATATTTATTTATATGTAATTTCCATTCTTTAATATATTTAAAAGGTAAATCAAAGGTTGATATACATGTTTTACAATGAGTGTAATATTGATACAAGAGATAAAATTTAGGAGGGACAAGCCCACTCCCCACCAGCATATTCTACAATCCCTTTCACCATTTCCCCACACCAATTATCCAATGAACCATATACCAAATCACTTCCCATTAAATATTATTACACTAACCTACTCCATGATACAATAAAATTCAACATAACTTATGATTCACAATTGATTTTGTGAAGTCTACAAATCTATATGCATTTTATAGCTTCCTTGGACATGAATTTGTAATAATTGTGTAAGCTACACAAATCTCTAATTTTATAAGAAATATATTTTATTTTTTTGGATAGGGATTGACAAAGACATAATGAAAATTTTAAATATCATGCACAACATAATATTTCCTTTAAAATTAAATGCATAATCATCATTTTTCAAACTCATCATGAAACAAAATGCCTCATCCCCAAGAAATGAATTTTCATTTACTATCAAAAAACACAAAACATGCTTTTACACCATCACATCCAACATAAAATACATTATTTAATTTGATAATTGCCTAAAATATTAGTTTTGTGTCTCACAATTATGAAAGTTTATAAAGGTAGAATGATAAAAAAAAATATATTGTATGTAATAATAATAATAATATATGTAATAGAATATTTAGTAATAATATAATTATTAATATGTGTATATTATTTTATTACCTAAAATGTTATTATATTATATATATTTTATATATATATATATATATATATATATATATATATATATATATATATATATATATATATATATTAGTAACATAATATATTATTAATAATATAATAAATAAATAAAAATATAAATTGGAATTCCTAGCCATTTGCCCTTGCCAACACCACCCATCTCATCTTGATATACTTCAAAAAATGAGGCATTTGTATTTATATTTTAACTTTATTTGATTATGTGATTATGAGTCTAAAACAATTCAGGTGTAGTAAAGACTAAAACAAAGTTTGTGATTTTTTGTGTGTGTTTATTGACTAAAGTTATATTTGTAGTATATGTTGTGTAAGAGGTATTACATTGTGTCTTGTTTCCTCTAATATTATAATATTTACATATATATTATCCATCATTATTGCATTATAGTAACGTAGAAACAAAGAAGTGATATAAATGTCAAGCAATGAGTACACTCTTGATATGATAGTGAAGGTCAACCCTTGATGATCGGTGTTGTCATAATTATAATCTTAATATACCAAATAATCCTAGTGAATATGATGATGATAGATATGTCCATTAACCAATGCTTGTTCATATAATTTCATAATATCATGCTTTTCAGAAATAACTAATAGGTTTGGGTAAATTTCCTTAATGTTTTCTAGTTTTTGTGCACTTTACACAATTTTTAACATAACTTAAATATTCGAATAAAAAATAGTTTATTAGAAAGGATTTATATTAACCATCTCTATTTATTTGATCAGTTGCTACAAATTTTAATATTTGATTCTTCCAACCATGTTTTTTTACCACCATCCATATTATACATTGCCTAAATGTTAACTATACATCAAAACCCTAATTTGATTGTATATGTTGAAAAACCCAATCATATTTAGATAGATAAATAATCAATCATCTCCTCAACATAGTTATAGTTTTATATTTCTAGATATTAACACATTTGTTTTTCCCACAAACCAACATTTTTTTATATTCCATGATATAAACATAGCAAAGATCTTTTAGAATAAATAGAAACAACATATAGTGCAAAAGATTCATAACCTATCTTAATTAAATTTTTTTTTTTGGTAAAATGGATTTTTATAAATTGAAAGTGTGTAAATATGCAATTGTATTACACTGTAAACCCATGATATTTGACCTCATCTAAAATTTTATTCACAAGCATTAAGAAATGATAATTTGATATATTTTTTAACAATTAGCAGTGGAAATTGAGATTGTGTTCTTCTTCATACTACGTGAAAATGCATTATGAAGGAAGGAGGCTTTTGTTTCTAATTTTATTATAATGTAAATATACTATAATATAAATTATTAAATTTATAACATATTACAATATTATTGAAGATAATGCTATTATTAAATCATAAATTTATAATGATGATGATGATGATGATGATGATGATGATGATGATGATGATGATGATGATGATGATGATAATAATAATAATAATAATAATAATAATAATAATAATAATAATAATAAAACTTCTAAATATTGTCTTTAAAATATGTTGCTCATAATCATTGTATAATGGATATTTATGTTGACATGTAACATATTTACCATGTAGGGACAAGTACATAATTTCTCAGAAACAGTAAGACATGATAAATGGCCATGGTTATTAAGTGAGGTGTGAATACCAACTTACACTCTTTCACTTTACAAAACCATGTTCAACCAAAAATAAAATACATCGTATATGATATATATTATATTAATAATATAATAGAATAATAATGTATAATATTATATTTATACCTTTTCCTAAGGCTTCACTAAAGCCAATAAAGGGTGGATTGTTTCCATAGAAAATATGGCATCACCATCAGTTCAACTAGGATTTGTTTTAGCAATGCAATCTAAATTTAGCTTAATTACCATACCTTTAGGAGATTTAAAATTATTGTGTAAACTACCTCTTCTAATTCTAACTACCTTTATATAAAGAATATATAATAATATTACTATAGTTAATACATTTTATTATTTACAAATTCCTTTTTTTTTATTAGGAATAAATGGTGTTATGTCTATTCCATGTTTAGTATAGATTTATTTCCATATAATATTATTATCTTGACACAATCATATGGCTCTCAAATTTACCTATTTTTAAACAATATAACAAAAATATATTTAAGATATATTTTTTCTTCTTTCATAAATAATAAATTTAGATAGAATACTATTTTAGATATACTATGTTTATTATGTATTGTATGTAAAACATAAATCCATGTAAATATAAAATGACACTAAAACTAATTAGATGAAAAATTGAAAATGCTTGCTTAATGAAACTATAAATGCTGCAAGTTCTTGGTTAGTCCATTGGACCTAGGTAGAAATCCACACCCATCTCTACATACTTTCTACAAGAACTTTGGTATTTTTATGTATCTAAAATTAAGCACTACCCTAATTAATATAGGTTCCTTTATGCACCTTAAAACTATCATACTGAAGAATGTAAGTTACACTAAAAAGGATTAAGTTTCAGTTTTGGTATGAGAAGGTTTATGAATCAAAATAGTGTAAATAGATAGGTGTACCTCACTATAAACATATCACCAACGAACCTATATCACCATTTGTGAATGAATAATTAATCAACAATAATATTATATTCATTTTAATAATATTTACAAAAAAAAAAAATTCTATCGAGTAATCTATTTTATTATTTATTTTTTTGTACTGATATATAAGATGCTTATGAAGACAATCTCCAATTATGCATGGATTTTATTCTAGTGTCTGAGTATAGAATTCTGGAATGCTTATATTCTTGGTGTAATTATTATAAGTGTCAATATATGTGTATCATGTATGAAATGAGGTTAGAACATCAACTCTAGGGCCTCAAAATCTTCTTTCAATGTCAGTGGTATTGGAACATTGATTGAAGTTATAAATTAAATGTGGATCCATCCTTGATAATATAAAATATCCAATCAAATATGTCACCCCCCTATAGGATTCAAACACATTTGTAATATGTATATGTATGGAAATATAATAGCTACCCTAAAACCTAGTTTGGTGTATGATATGAGTCATCATGTATATATTATATGTAAAATATATTATTGAATTTTATATATATATATATATATATATATATATATATATATATATATATATATATATATATATATATATATATATATATATATATATATATATATATATAGTATAATATTTTTATGTGTTGCACCTAAATTATTGTATAAATAATGTATATTATATTAGGTTTTGCATGAAATATTAAATATATCATATACATTGAATTTATATTATATAATATAAATATTTTATTATTCAATATATATTATAATATTATTATATATTAAAATAATGAAAATTTAATAGTAGTATATAATGACAATTGAAATTAATTTTTTATTAAGGATAGTGGGTTCAACTAGGGACCCCAAACCCTAGAAGATAGTCAAACAAGATAGGGCCTAAAAATCCTAGATACCACTTTAAGACTAAAAATATAAAAAAGCAAACCTAAGAGTTACAACTAGCCCAAAACTAGCCAAAAAAAACCAATTAAGGAACTCTAAGGAACACACCCTCTAAACTAAAAATGAAACAAACAGTACTAGCCAATAATCCATATCAATCAAAAGTTACTGTAATAAACCTAAATTGAAGAGAGTCTCTCTTATTCAATTTTATATTTGAGATCTGAGAGGCATAATTAATGAATATGATTCCTTTTTGCCTCTTCTTTTCTTCCCTTTCACTAGCTTCCACCCATTCCCCTCCTCTATATTTTGAAATATGGGGATAAATAACTCCAAAATAGCCTCTAGAATTTGAGTCATAAGATCATCTATTAATCTTTCCCCTAAAAATGAGGTAATAACTTTTTAGGATTTTCCACTTTTCTCTATATGAGTATAAAAATCCATCGCTAAACTCTACTCAATATTTTGCATTCTAATTTTAGTTTCCCCTTCCCATAAATATTCCATGGCCATAGACTACTAACCCTTGATTAAATGTTCCACTAGTGTTTCTCAAATTTTTTATGGTTCTTCTTCCCTTGAATCTAGGTTTTCTTACACTATCATATGCTCTATTTCTATATCTACCCAACAATTATTTCCTCTCTTATGTTTCATGCTAGGATAATCATTTATAGTATGTCACATGAGGAAACATCTATGAAATCTAAATGGGAGGTCTTCATTATCTATCGACTTAACCCATGTTCTATTCACCACAACCAACTCCACCTGAGATGGGATTTCTTTGGAGAGATCAACATAGGTAATAAATTTAGCATAAGTGGAGTGCCCTTGTTTAATATTCATAGAGTCTAGACACCAAAAATTTTCAACAACATCATCAATAACTTTTAAAACCCCCTCATTCTAGAATTGTATGGGAAGTTTTGGTAAATGGATCTAGACAGGTTTTATATTAGACATTTTGGTATGGGGGTAAAAGTTGGAGTGGAAAGGTTTAAACATCAACCACTGTCTCTCCCACTACCATGGATGTATGAGAACAAGATCTTAATCAGTTATAGAATCAAAAATAATAATGAAAATAACTTTTTCATAGGGGTAAATGTTAATTCTTCAATCAATAAGAGGTTGCTAATTATCATTAATCCAAGAATGAAGATGCCAAATAGAAGGCCAAAAAAATTCAAATTTATAGATCATTTCAAACTTGAATATGTGTTATCCCATACCCATAATCATTTCAAGAGATATGTTTTCAAAAAGTATAATATGATTTACTAAATTTTTGGGGATACATATTTAACCCTTAATTTTCTTGAGGTTGCATCAGCATATGAAGTATGTAGTTGAGGTTGCATTGAGACCACCTCCATTACCATGAGATCACATCTCCTATGTTCCTTAGGATTCCCAAGAATTGAATCCCCTATTATAATCACTTGAGACATTACTAAAAATATTTCCTTGGCCATTGGAATAGAAAATATAGACCCTTGTATTATTATCTTATTATGACCTTTGTTCATCACCAAATTTGAAGGTCCTCCTATGTTGACTCCATTTATATCTGTAATAATTATGTTAGTAGATGCCACTATAGCAGAGCCATGTTTTTCCTTGTTTACAACCACCACCACAATAGATTTAGGTCTTAATAATGTTTTAAAGCCCAGGTTCATCATCACCACCACACCCAATAGATCCTTTGTGTCTCCCAATTATTTGATGGATCCTCTATGATAATATTCCACCATAATATTATTCAAGGCATCTTTTCCATAACTATGAAAACCTAAAGCTACCATTTCCATTTCCATCTCTTGAATAATTAACTAATTTTTATGTTTCTTTGATAATTTAATTTAATACTATGTATATTTACAAGTGAAATGCATACTAATATGCTTACACAATAAAATATAATTGATGATGATTTGATTATATAAAATTTAATTTAAATGATTTATAGAATAAAACATAAATAAGTCCATATCATATCCATATCAACAATATTAGAATAAAGCAGCCAATGTTTATCTGAATATAGTGTTAAATTTATTACTTTCAATCATCCCCATTTCATGTTAATCACATCCATGTCACTTTAATAATAGTAATATGTAATGATAATATGATAATAACATATTAGAATGCAAAGGTTAACTACATGTACAATTTAAGACACCTATTCTTTTACAATTCCACATGTCCAAGTATGTGGTGGGTTTTTGGAATGATAATGAACAAATATGTGGACATGAAGTTAATAAAACTAATGTGAAAACAAAACACTAATTATTTTCTTTCCCTAATTTTCTAGTGCAGGATGATGAAGAAATATAAGATTTAGTTCATAAAGAATGTGAATATTTCATGATAAATTCAAGTGGCCTTGTTAAATGGGTAGGTTGCTAAGCATAATTTTTATTTCTCTCGTATTTGTGTCAAGTGTTTTACCTAGGTAAAAATATATAAAAGATCCAAAGTTATTTTAAAATTATGCATTGCTATCATTTTATCCTACCTTAGATTCATGTATTGCAAAATTGATACCTAAAATATCTATGAAGAAAGTTGTTTAATGTGTGTTGTTGAACAAAGTAGAGGACTAATTTTTTATGATTTTAATTCTACACAAAACATTAATATAATTTGTAAAAAATTTAAATGCCAAATGAGATATGAAATTTATCTAGATTTAAAATTTATTTGGTCATATTTTGTGATTTTAATGGTTTGAAGACAATTTATAGCTAAAGATATGATGAATTTTTTCTACATTCTACTTCATTTTCATCAATTTTTAGGAATTTTTTTTTTGTAAATTTTATGGATCCTTGTTCATTTTAAATTTTTACTTATTTATAAATAAGAATATATACATACATTATAGTTATCTTCTTAAAAAATTTAAGTTGAAAATAAATGTTTTTATGTAAATTTTGATGATGATTATAAATCAAATCCTAATTATTATATACAATCTTTAATTTTATTTTTTAGATATGGGATTTTTAGAGGGGATATTTATCCTTTTTTATTCCATCTTCAAAATTATTGAAAATGAGTATTATTTTTGGGTATTTACTAGATAGATCATATTAGTTCTAGTAGGCGTTTTGACTATAACATGGGTTGAATATAGACATGTAGTAGGCCTTACATTGGCTTATTGCTCTATCATTCTATATGTTTACAATACAACATGCCAAGATAATTTTACTGAAGTGTAATAAACATAAACATAGTCTTATAATAATAGACATACCAATATAATACATTAGAACAAGCATACATATAGACATAAAATTAATGAATAGGTTGACTACAAAACTCATAGACTTATTAATACTCATAAATTAGTAGGTCGATGACAGTAAATAAGAAAAATTACCTTAAATAAATAAATCTAGTGTATAAATTTAGAAGGCTACACTAAATAAAAGACATGCTAAATACATAATAAATTCCATGTAAACAAAGGAGCAGGTCGATTATCCATATATAGGTCATAATACCTTCTATATAGGTCCTTTAGAAATAGAGTAGCTTGTTGGTTGAATACATGCCCTATAATAAGTAAAAAAGAGTAGGGTAATTAAAAAATACTCAATGTATATACATTTTAGCAATTTAATCTACTTTATACTATCTTCATATATATTCAATCCTTTTATGTTTTTGTTCTATCTTTTCTTTGGTGTAAACATGGAATATGATTTAAAATTATATATGATTCTTGAAAGGTAGTTTCAGGTGCTTTAAAGACCATTTAATGACACTTAAAATGTATTAAAAACATCAAGGTATTTATTTGTATGGTGTGATGTAGCTGTAAAATATAGTTAGGATATATTTTATTGAACAGTCAAATTTTGTAGAGTTGGCAGAAACCAATACCCATCCATATCACCATCAACATCATTTATAAGATTATCATCTCAAATATGTGTAAATAAAAGTAGGGTGGGTTCCTGATGGTAACATTTCTCTAACTTAAAAATATCATCATCCATCTATTTCAAAATATAATTAATGGAAGAGAGTAATTTCTACACACTATTCTTTATTTTCTCCCATATAATACACAATATAAAATATATATTTACACACAACATTATTCATTTTATTCCATATAATAATTATTTATTTTGTAGAGTTTCTAATGACCAACGCCTATCTACATCACCATCAACATCATTGAGAAGACTAGCATCTCAAATATGTGTAGACAAATCTGAGATGGGTTCCTAGTAGTAACACATCTCCAAATTACAAATTTCATCATTTAATTATTTCTAATTATAAT
>JARHVA010008938.1:12500-45000 GCA_037957365.1 Torreya grandis | reverse complement strand
CATTACCTTATTACTTGTAGTAAAGAGTAGGCTCACTTTTATTTATTATCTATCCATTAATCTAAAAATATCCATCAATGTTTGCATATAATGTTCTCGGTGCTTGTTTGAGGCCATACAAATCCTTCTTCAACTTCTAGACTTGACATTCGTTACCTTGCAATTTAAAACCTTGGGGCTCTTCTACATTGACTTCTTCTATGTACCCTTTCAATAAGGCACTTTTCACATCCATGTGATGTATGTTTGATTTATTTTGAGCTTATAGTGAAATCATCATTGTGATAGTCTCTTGTCTTGCTACTAGTGTAAATGTCTCTACATAATATATGTAATACCTTTGTGTGAAACCCTTAGCTACAAACCTTACCTTATGTCTTTCAACACCTTTATAAATGTTGTACTTAGTCTTATAGACAAATTTAGTACCAATATTTCTCTTGTCATATGGAAGCTCTAAAAGCTCCCAAGTATCATTTTTTTGAATAGAATCTATCTCTTCTTGCATTAATTGCACCCAAACATCATTAGCACATGCATCTTCAAAACATGATGGTTCAAAATAAACCTATGTAATTAAGGCATAGTTTATTCTCTCACCTCTTGGACATTCTTCATGTGATTGGCTTCTTATACACTGAGAAATTTCACTTAGGATTTTTACCTTTCTTGAAGAACTAGGACTTGAAACAGGAGTTGTGCTTGGAATACATGCACTAGATGAGGGGTTATTTAATATACTTGTACCATTTGACATTGAAGTACTTGTGGGCTATTCATTCATAATATCAGTGTAATTACCATCAATAAAAATAGATTTAGACTTCTCAATATTGACTTTATCTTTATTATGAGCATACACTCCCCTTTCATAAAAAATAACATATATTAACATGAGTACAATATTACTGATAGGATTATAAAGCCTATAATATTTTTTTTGTTCACTATACCCAAAAAAAAATACAGGAGTCACTCATTGGATCTAATTTCTTCCTTATCTGATCAGCTACATGAACATAAGCTAAACAACCAAAAAATTTAAAATATTTAACATTATGCTTCTTTTCATACCATGCTTCATATGGAGTAATATTTTCAAGTGTACTAGTCAGACTTCAGTTGAAAATATATATTATTGTAGTAATTGCATCACCCCAGAAAGAGTTGTTCAATATTTTTGCTTGTAGCATGCTCCTTGCCATTTTAACCACTGTATGGTATTTCCTTTCAGCCACACCATTTTGTTGAGGAGTGTAGGAAGTTGTGAATTGCCTTTTGATGCCATTCAAATCACAATAATTCATAAAATCATATGAAAAAACTTCACTTCTATGGTCAGTCCTTAAGAACTTTATTTTGTAACCACTTTCATTCTCTACAAGGTCTTTAAATCTCTTAAATGTATCAAATTCTTCACTTTCTTCTTCAAAAAATTATCCTAACACTTTCTTGAGTAATTGTCAATAAATGTAATAAAATATGATGACTTACCCAAACTTTTTGTTTACATAGGATCACAAATATCGAAGTGAACCAATTGAAGTGGATGATAAGCCCTCCATGCATTACCTTTTTGGAAACTTTTCTCTTGCATCTTTACCTTTAACACAACCTTCACAAACTTATTTATGCTCTTAAAACTTTGACAAACCATAAACTAATTCTTATGATGTTAGTAATTTCAAATTTTAAAAATTCAAATATCCATACTTGAGATGCCATAACCAAATTTTATCTTCATATGGCATATTTTCAAGGTTATTACTATGCTCTCCAGACTTTAATGGGAACATCCTATTCTTAGACATAGGTACAATTAATACAACCTTATTTAATTTATTCTTATCATAGATCATGCATTTATTATCATCAAGAAAACACCTTATAGTTCTTTTCACATAGTTGTCCAACACAAACAATTATGTTTCAAATTTGGGGTGTAATAAATATCATTAATACTTTTCATTCATTCTACAGTATTCAGCTTCATATTTACTTTTGTTGAAACCTCTAAAGATTTATCATCACCAAGTTTGATATTGGATTGGAAATTTCTATCCATTAAATAAAATAACTCATTATTCCTTGACTTGTGATTACAATAACCTAAATCTAAATACGAAACCTCATTATGATTATTTTCAGCTTTGTCATACGAAATGAATAAATTGTATGATGCATCACCATCCTCATTAGCATAATTAACAATTTTATTTTCATTTCTTGCTTTTCATCTACATTCCCAATCAAAGTGACCATATATATGACAGTAATAGCATTCAATATTTATTTTATCAAATCTACCTCTACCTTTACCTCTTGCAGTTGAACCACCTCTTTTCCTATATATCCTCTTGAATAATTTTAATTCATGTATTTACCTTGTTTTTGATTGATTTTGAAATTCTCTTTGCCTTGTATATGGTTATTCTTATTATTAGTGATGGTACTTTCATTCTTTGTGATCTTTAATTTTGAAGCAAAACCCTTCTCACCTTTTTCATTTAATGTGTCTCTTAGTCTTTCTTCATGGGACACAAGAGATCCAACGAGGTAATCAAAATCAATAGTAGTCAAATCTTTGATTTCTTCAATAATTATGGTAACATGATTCCACCTTGTTGTTAGAGACATTAACATATTTATTGCAACCACTTTATTCAATATTTTTCTACGTGTAGCCATCTTGTTAACTACATCTTTTATTCTTGCATATAAATCACTCACACTTTCATCCTCTTACATCTTCAAATTATAAAATTCTCTCTTCAATGTTTGCAATCTAACAACTTTAACTTGCTAACTACCTTGGTAAGCTTCTTGTAGAGTCTTCTGGGAATCCTTGATTGTCTTTGTACCTACAACTCTTGGAAATAGATTCTTGTTTAGAGCTTCTTGAATATAAAATAAAACTTGTGAATTCTTCTTCTTAGTTTCCTTCTTGGTTTGCCTATCATTAGCTAGAACAGTGACCTAATCAATTGGTTCATGATAAGTAGTTTAAACAATCTCCCATAGTTATTTTTCTATCAAAAAATTCATCATCTTGATGCTCCAATAATCATAATCATTGCCACTAAATTATAGAATAGGAAGATTATTAAAGTTTGACATGATCAATTCATAAAAACATCTTAAACAAAAATCAATCACCCAATAACTAAACCCTGATAGCAATTGAAGATTTTTAAATATAAAAAAATAAACCACTACAAAAAAAATATCAGAAACTTATAGCCAAATATATGTAATATTCAAAACCAGAAGAAATATAGAATAGCTATAATAAAAATACTTCTTCAAATTATTTGAATCATTTTGAAGAATAATAATAAATATCAATTACAATGTATTAATAGAATTGCATGTGAACATGCTTTTCTAATTAATATATAAAAATATTCTAAATTTATCTAAATAATAATTTGCATGAAATATAGACTAAAGTTATCTCGAATCTTTCGAAGGCTTTATTTTCTAAAAATTATATTACCTAATTAATAAATAAATTACATGATTATTTTAGATAATTGAAGCTGCTATAGAACTGGAGTCAACAGCGATTAACCAACAGATCGATATACTGCAAAATTAATACCTTAAAAATGTATGAAGTAAGTTGTTTCCTGTATGCTATTGTACCAAGAAGCAGAAGACTATTTTTTTTCATTGACAGTCTGCACCAAAAACTAATTGAAGGTGCATTTATGGAAAAGCCAAAGATGATCTAAAATTTATTCAGCTTTACATGTTCTCTCGTCATATTCCGTAGCATTCTTGGTTTGAAGACAATTTATAAGTGAAGATAAAATGTTTTTTTGTTTTTTAATCCAACTTGTCTTTCTCCAGTTTTATGACATTGTTTTTGTAACTATGCTGATCCTTGTTCAATCTTAAACGTTATTTGTTTAGATACAATGGTGTTTATGTAAATTTTACTTATCATTTTCTATTTTTTAAGTGGAAAATGAATGTTTTTATCTATATTTTAATGACGATTTTAAAACAGATTCTACTTATTGTATACAATCTTTAACGGGATTGTTGGAAATGAGTGTTTTTTTGGGAAATGTTTTACCATTTTTCTTCCAACTTCGCAATTGTTGAAATTTAGTATTTTGTTTTGGGTTATTCATAACAGGATTGTATTACTTCTAGTAGAACGTTTGACTATTACACAAAACGAATACAGACACGTAGCAGGCCTTACAAATACTGTATCACTTTACTATTACATATGATTACCAAAGCACATGCCAAGATACTTTAATCCAAGCCAAATAGATATAAACATAGTTGTATAAGAATAGACATACCAATATGATACATTGGAGCAAGTATACATAGAGACATAAAGTAAATTTACTGAGTAGGATGATTACAATACTCAGACTTTGTAACACTCATAAATTAGCAGGCCGATGAGAGTAAATAGTAACAACAATTAAAAAATAAAACAAGCTACTATAACTTTAGTGGGTCCTATTAAATAAAAGATAGGCCGAATAAGTAATAAAGTACGTATTAACAAAAGAGCAGGACAATTGTCCATATACAGTTAGCAATACCTTCTATGCAGGACGATTAGTAATAGACAAGTTTGTTGGATGAATGCACTCGGTGTAATAAGTAAACTAAAGCAGGTTGATTACAATATACTCCGAGTTTGCGCTTCTTAGCAGGCCAATCTCCTCTATACTCTCTTCGTCTCTGTTCAATCTGTCTGTCTGTCTCCGTTCTATCTCCTCTTTGGTGTAAGCATGGCATATGCTTTAAGACTATATGTAATTCTTGAAAAGCAATTTCATTGACTTTAAATATCATTTAATGGCAATTACATTGTATTGAGCCCTGCAATGACTTTATTTGTGTTGTGTGATGTAGCTTTAAAACATGGAAAGGAGATAATTTATTGAACAAACAGATTTTGCAGAGCTGTCAGCAACTAATATTCATCCACGTCATCGTCATCGTCATCGTCAACGTCATTCACAAGCTAAGCGTCTTAAAAATCTATAGATGAATCTAAGGTGGATTCCCGGCAATAACACGCCTTTGGCATAAAAATCTCGTCATCCAACTATTTCAATTGATAGTTATTAGGCGAGAGTAATATTTACATACTATTCTTCGTTTCTTCCGTATAATAATTATTGAAGGCAAGGTCCCGCTCCCAGTTGGTAGATGCCACGTGACCGACTTTTAAAGGAATGTCTACACGACCAAAAGAATATTAGGCACATCTATATTATTGCACACCTACTTCGCCGAATAAATTATGTTTTCCTGGTCACGTGTGTTTCTAAATGACAGCCAGTTCATGTCTGCCAAAATCTTGAGGTAATTTTTTAGAATAAAGAAATTAATATAAGTGGATGTGTGACCAGTTCGTGCTCAACGAATTCAATTATGAGCTATGAACACAACATGACAATTTCGTGAACATTAAAATAATCATGATATTACATATAATCAGCCGCCGTAGAATAAAGATAAAGAATGGAAGAACCACGAGGCACTGCAACTAGCTCTCTTGTGTTACTGTGAGAGCTACCTTCCTCATAATGACTCTGCCATTCCAATTAGCCGCCTACTTATTAGCAGTCAATGCTACGGTACGTCTGCTACATTTGAATGTTTTAAAATAAAAGGTGAGAAATCAGCACATCACATATCGACTTAATCTCATTTAAATACCTTCTCTTCCATTATGACACACAAAGCAAAGGTGTTGGTGTTCTGTTTGTTCTGATCTGTTATCATATAATTGCAATTAGTATTCCTGTCCTTTATATTGAAAATGATTCCTGTTGCTGTTCGATTAGTGGTATTTTTATTATTTACAAACATTGTGGTTAATGGGGATGTGCTAATGGTGGGTTACTATCACCCCACGTGTCTTCAGGCTGAGGACATTGTAAAAGAAAGTGTGGCGAAAGCTGTGATAAACGAATACCGGTATGGCAGCTGCTCTGCTAAAGATGCATTTTCACGACTGCTTTGTCAATGTAAGAATGCTCCATGTTCACTAATTTCAAATGTACTTACCGCTTTCATTGGAGCAGCAAGGCGACTTTGTAGATATATTTTTATTGACAAACATTAACGAATCTATTGCAGGGTTGTGACGGATCAATTCTTATCGACTCCAAAGCAGGAAATGTAGCAGAGAAAGACTCGCCTGTCAACATTCCAAGTCTTTCTGGCTACGACATAATTGATGAAGCAAAGTCCAAACTGGAAGCAGAATGTCTGCAGGTGGTATCTTGTGCTGACAATGCGGCATTCGCTGCAAGAGATAGTGCCTACCAAGTACGTATTAAGAATATCATAATTTATCTAATGTTGAGAATGTCTAGAGTATAGGGCGGACCGTATAATATGAATTTGCATAGTCATGCTCGTGGATTAGTTTGGCTAGTTGAGGGCGGACGACGAGACGGAAGGATATCTCGGGCACCAGACATCCCACCTAATCTACCTCCTCCCTTCTTCGATGTAAAACAGTTGACGGACATGGTTACTTTTTTAGGTACATATGCTTGTAACGATTCATCAAATTCTAATTCAATCTCATCACTACATATCAGATGTAATAAATAAAGTTAATGTTTCTGCAGGGGCACATTCTATCGGTGTTTCTCACTGATTCTCATTCAGTAGAGATCGTCTGTACAACTTCAGCAGCAAGGGTGGATAGGACCCTTCCATGGATCCTCACTATGCACTTCAGCTCAAAGGCAAATGCCCCCGTTCATCTTCATCTAGTGATGTTGTTCCATTGGATCCTCTAACATCCACGAATTTGGACGTAAAATTATATATATATATATATATGTATGTATGTATAGATCTCAGGCGTGGATTGATGAAATCTGATCAGACGTTGAAGTCCAATGATGCCACATCCAGACTACTCAAAATTAACGCCAAGTATCCCTCCATTTGAAGGAAGAAATTTGGGAGAGCAATGGTAAAAATGGGTGCAATCGATGTGCTGACAGGATCGAAGGGAGAGATACGGAAACAATGCCGCCTCCCTAACTAGTGAATTCTGTAACTACCCTAAAAGGCATTATAAATACATTATGTTTGTATTTTTGTTTTCATACTATTGCTTTTAAAAAAAGAATGTCCAGGGGAAGCAAATAGTTTGCAATTATAGACATCAATCTCTATTTAAAACCAGGCATATCTCCCTGGAATTTTAATCTTGCCTCCACTATTGAACACCCGAAAAGATAATCTTAAAACACCACAAAATCTATTAAAAAAAAAAGAGAGAGAGATTAAAGAAAAAAACGAAACATAATTTCGTACAAGGATCTTCCATTTCTCGACAAGTCACTCCCGCTTCTCTCTATATTATAAAATAAAATGAAATTAAAAGTAAATCAAATCTAACCTTAAAGATATTTTAAAAATAAAATAAAAATAAATAAATTGTTTGTGAAAGCTCCTCTTGATTTTTATGTTGATAGGCATATATTTATTGGGCTTGCCTTTTGTACTCAATCAATAACCTACATTGAGTTTTAGAAGATGAATATGTGGAAGATTTTGAATCGTAAGAGTTCAATAAATTGAATCAATGACATTACATTTTTTAGATAATTTTAAGTGTGCTTTATAATTAAACATTTGATATTGTCGTGAATTTAAAGCGTGTCTTTAATTTTTTGTGGAAAGAATCATTTATGTTTTTAAGTATGTTATATGGTTCTATGTATTATTTTTATTTTTCTTTTCTTCATGTTAAATGGCATGAAGGTGTTATTTAAAACCAAGGATGGTTTGTTGGAATTTTATTATTGTCTTAATAGTTCGACTTCAAAAAAGATAATTATATAAGTTTGTGTGCCCCTATTAGAATGAGTGTTGAATTAAGTATTCAATCGAGGATCGCATTTGATGTTGGATAGTGAATATCATTGCATTTTATTACTTCTAAAATTTGATGCATGTTGGAGCGGCAACATCATAGTGCCTAATGGTGAATGGTGGGGATGCATTGGTTTGCCAGTGACCAGGAAAAAAATAAATATGAGTGAGTAGTCAAAAGTTGAATAAAAAAATGTGTCTTTTCTTATGGTATAAATATTTTTTTGTAGATATTTATTTTGTTGTGCTGCTTAGAATGAATATTTAATATATTAAATTATACTTTATATGTAAGGATGCATAAATTCACTTGATGTGTTATTAACCTAAAATAATGGTAGCATTAACAATATATTGAAAAAATATAAAATCTCATTATCTATGAAAGCAAGTTTGAAATCATTCTTAGAGAAAGTTTGATTTAGGATTTAAAACCAAGGAGAGTTCTTGATCTATTTTACAGCTTTAGAAAAGGCATTTCTTGGGTATTTGTATGCAATGTTTTAATCAGGGTTGGCATATGTTTTATCTTATTATTTACTATGTGAATTTAGTATGATATAACTTTAAAACAATTCTTATTGTATATCAGTAAACACATATGATTGTGAAAGATATGTTTTGATTTTGACAATTGTACTTGGTATAAATATAAATAAATTGAGGGATTAAGATACACAGTGTGTTTCTATTATGTACATGTTTTGAGACTAAATACAAGTGGAAAAAGGGAAATAAACTAGCTCAAGAATCATTAATATTAGAAATTAAGTTTTTGGATGTGCCTAGGCATATTCATTTACTTTTGGACAAGACCGACTGCCATTAGCATATACAAGCTAAGGAACTCATTTAGGAATATTTTGATTCTTCCTTCTAGTAGAAGCGAGGGTGTGTGTGTGTGTGTTTGTGTGTGTGTGTGTGTGTGTGTGTGTGTGTGTGTGTGTGTGTGTGTGTGTGTGTGTGTGTGTGTGTGTGTGTGATCTTCAAAATATACTTGTGTGCACAGTTACAAAAAACTTTCCTTCTATTTTTAACCATAAGTCCACTTTTAAACTAGGATTAGGTATACAAATTAAGAAAAAGGTGGGTTGAGATGACGCCAACCACTCCCTAATGAATGTTTGAGTGATATTCAGAAGAGGGAATTTAAACTTCATTTAATTATTCATGTTATGTCTATGTCTGAATTAGTGATCCTTCAATGAAAGCAATTTTTGATGTAGATTTTGACTCTTAAAAAATGACAACTTTATAATGCAAGGGTGAATGAATTCACATGTAATCTTGCATCGACCAAATTTTTTTATTAGTCTATTATTTTTTCTATGTGTTGGTTTGCACAAGTTTCATATTGTGCATGTCATCTTTTTATATTTTTTCATAAGTTTTCTATTTTCTATAAACCTTATTCTAAATTTGTTTATGTACCTTTATGTGGATGTGTTTATTTTTTTAATATCAAAATGTGAGCACACATACATTTATAATGTGTAGATTGACTTTTATTGCACATAATTATTTTTTTGAATTTAATAATTACATATCTTTATGCACGATATGAAGCCAATATTTTGTATAAATTTAGTCTTATAGGGATATGAAAAATCTTTATATAAGTTTGTGGCATATTCTAGAACATCAAATCTCTCAATATTTCTCACATAGTTAATAAAGTGGATGATATATCTTGGAGGAGTTTTTATCCACAATAAGCCATTTAATCATTTACTAGTCATTTGGGGTGTGCATGATAATGTCCAATAATATATGGTGACGTCCTTGATTATAAATTATGATCATGCCTTAATGTTTTTGATCATATTTTTTGGTTATAAAAAAATACAAATTCCTACATGACTATGTGTGACTTTATAATTATGAACTTTATTTGGGTGCATATGACCTTATGATGTGTCATGAAAGGATACATTACTATATTTTTATAATTCAATCCATTTCATCATAGGAATTATATATGGATTCTTTAATATTTTTGTGTGATGTATTATCTTATGATGGGTTAAGCTATAAAGTGTTAGTGCCTCGAAATTATGATAGACATTTAATATTAATGACACACTAAAGGATATTAATGTTTTTAATTCATTGTAATTAAATTCATTTATTTATCTAGGGCACTAATCAAATTAATGTCATTAATCTCATTTTTATTCATCTAGCATTACATTTCCATTATATCCTCAGACACCCATTTATTTGGATGTGAAATATAATGTAGATTACACATCGGGCATGGATTGATAAAATATAATCAAACGTTGATGTTGAATGATGCCACATCTAGACTACTGAGATAAACCCCAAATATACCACCATTTAGAGGAAGATGTTTGGGAGAGCAATTTCAAAGATGAGTGCAATTGATATAGGGTCACATTGATAGATAAGGAAAGAATATCACATCCTTAACTAGTGAATTTTACAACTACCCTATAAGCCATTATAAATACATTATGTTTGTATTGTTGTTTCCATTATATTGTTAAAAAAAATGTTAAGGGGGAACTGAATAGTTTACAATTGAAAAATTCCATCTCTATTTGAAAACAAGGATATTACCTTGGTATTTTTGTCTTGCCTACATAATTGAAGACCCAAAATGATAATCTTAAAGCACTAACACAAAAACAACGAAAGAAAATTAAAAAATGAAAGAAAAAAATGATAAATAATTTTGTACATGGTACTTCCATTTTTACAAAAATCACAACCCCCTTTTAAAATGAAATCTAATCTAAATCTAACTTCAAAAATATTTATTTTAAAATGGAATTTTATTTGGAATCCCACCTTAATTTTTATGTTGATAGGCATGCACCTATTAGGTTGAGCCTTGATTCTTGTACTAAATCAAACTTAATTCTCTTTTAGAAGATGAATATAATTAGTGTCTCATTCTTCTAATGTGTTTTATACACAGTTGTCGACAAATGAAAGTGCCATAGTGTTGTCATTGACAATGTGGTTGATATCAATGATGTGGTGGAAGATATGGAGGGATAAGATCTTAATAAACTAAATAAATGGAATTGATTCCTTTTCAGACAATGTTAAGTGTGTTCTATAGTTGATTAGTTGATATTGATGTGAATTTAATGCGTTCCTTTAATTTTTGTTTAGAAAAGATCATTTGGGTTTTTAAAGTATGTTATATAGTTCTATGTATCATTTCAATTTTTCAATTTTTGTGTATTAAATAGTACAAAGGTGTTATTGAAAACCAATGATGTATTATAGGAATTTTATTACTACCTCCTCAATTCCACATCTAAAATGATAATCACTCATATACGTGTGTGTCTATTAGAATGAGTCTTGAATTACATCCCTGATCGATGACCACATTATATGTTGGAGGGTGATTACCATCATATTTCCTTGCTCTTAAAGTTTGGCACATGTTGGAGTGGCCACATTGTAGCTCCTAAGGGTCGTAGGTGGGGATGCATTAGTTACCCTGTGATTAGATGATAAATACAAAAGAGTGAGTGTCCAATAAACTGAATCAAAGGGGAGGGTACCTTTTTTAATGGTATAAAGACTCTTCTATAAATATTTATATTATTATGTTATACAAAATTTATATTTTATATTTTGGATTTTACTATGTATGTAAAGATGCATAGGCTCGTTTAATGTGTTATTATCCCAAGCTAATTATGGAATTAATGATGTATTGAATTTTTTTTAATCCATATAAGAGATCATTATCTATGAGAGAAATTTTGATTTAGGATTTGAAAATTAAGAGAGTTCTTGATCTATTTTAATTCATTAGAGAGGGAAATTCATGGGTATTTTTATGGAGAAGTTTTAGCTAGGGTTATCATATATTTTAACTTATTTTTTACTATATGAATGTAAGACTATATAACTTAAAACTAATTATTATTGTATAAATTATAGAAATAAATGTTGATATGAGTGTAAAAGATATAATTTACGTATTATAATTGTGTTTGCTATAAATATAAAATACCTAAGGGATTAAGATACTTAGTGTCTTTCTACCATATACAAGTTTGAGACTGAATACAAGTATGAAAATGAAAATAAACTCAATGAATTTTTGTTCAAAATAGAAAATGAGTTTTTAGATGTGCTTAGACACATTTGTTAACTTCTTGACAAGATCGATTGCCATTAGCATGTAAAACCCAATGAATTTGTTTGGGTGGATTTTAATTATTTGTTTCAATAGAGGCAATTATGTCTATTTATAAATTATATATGTACAATTTTCAAAGGATGCTTGTGTGTGCAATTCCAAGAACTATCTCCTCCTATTCTATACCATAGGTGCACATTCAACATTTAGATTAGGTCTTCAAATTATGAAAAAAATATACCGTAGGACCACTTTAAATATTTGGTTTGAGATGACACCAACTATTTAGGTCCACTTTCAAAATTTGGTTTGAGGTGCTAATATGAAGAGAGATTTTAAACACCATGTAGTTAATCATGTTAGGTGTTTGTCCAAATTAGTTCTCCTTCAATGAATGTAATTTATGATCTATATTTTGAATCTTATAAAATGTAAAATTTATAATTCTAGGGAATTTGACTTAACATATAGTCTTACATCAACCAAAAATTGTGTTAGTCTATTAATTAATTATTTATAGGGAAACTAGTGATCCTAGGCTAGATGAATTTGAATTAGGATGATAAGGGAAAAGATAAGGATTCAGTAAAATTTGACCATTTGAGGCTATTGTGGATTTGGACAAAAACACTAGAAAGTGGACACTTTGGGTTGTTGCACTATATTCTAACTTATGACACTATTATTTAGGGGGAAAGGGACCCTCAAGGATAGATATATGCCTAGGAGAGGAGTCTAGCATAGCAAGCACTGAATCTAGAAGGCTTTAGGTGACTGGGAAATAGAGAAAACATGCCTAAGTGGGTTGTGTAAGTGAGTAGGATAGACCTATGGTTTAGGTGTCACAAGTCATGCTCAAGTTGTATAAATTACATTTTTGTATGACTATAGATAACTTCAAATCATGCAAGAACTAGAGAAGTTGTACATCATAGCCTTCGTACTTAGGGATCAAGGCCCTAACTAACTTCAAACATTCATTGGCCTCCTCTTGCCTTATGATTACCAAATTTAAGGCATTAGATGTCTCCAGTATCATCATTAAATCCAAATGACTATATAACTTGTTGCCTATGTATGTCACAAGCATTTTCAATTTCGCTTTATCCTCTATTAAATTTTAAACAATTTATTGGTATTATCTAAATGGGGGGCCATTTTTGCCTTCATAAACTCCATTGCTTCTATTGAATTGTAGCATCTGGAGTCTACCTCTTTGACTTATATTTATATACCCATAAGAATGTGTATTATTTTTTCCTATTCTTTCAATTGATCAACTTGTGTCTCTATTTCTTATCAATCCATCTCTGTACCCTCATGGATAGAAACAATTACATCCTAATGAGCCTAGGTAAGGTTAGCTTGATTTTAAATCTATAGGGACCTACTTGGTTGTCTGTTCTACCTATTATTGAGGAAAAACACTTCATGCCTTTTTTTAGGGATGATTTTGGTACCTTTATCATCCTCCACCTTCATTTTTATCATTGTTTGTATATTTTTGGATGGTGGATAAAATAGAATGGAAACAAAGGGAAGATATATGATCTTAAAGCCAGGCATTTAAGATGCCTTGCTTCTTAAATACATTACCCATAGAGGGATGTCTAATAGTGATGCATCAGAAGTTATAACCACAACCTCTACCTCAGTCTCCTCTTGAGCTAGCTATTTCTTCTAAGCCTTTATAAGGATGTCTGCTAGGAAAGTATAAATTATTTTAGACCAATCCACTTTTTATTTTGAGGGAGTGGATGGACTATAATTAATTATGACTTGGCCTTCCTTCCCATGATGGAACATATCAAGGTGGTATCTTGGGTTGAGGTGGTGGAATGGATGGGAAGAAAAATCTATGTGGATTGGACATGGAGTTACGTGGTGGCTAATGTAGTTTGTACCTTCTTAGACACCTTGTTTTTATTTAAGGCTTTAATAGTGGAAGTACCTATAGGGATATAAGGTATTGGCATGGTGAGTAGGATAGATGTGGTAAAGTAAGTGGGAAGTGAATCAATTTAAGTGGTAGTAATGAAGGTGTAAGTAACTAATTCTACCCTAGGTGATCCCAACATAGAAGAAATTGAAACATGGCCAAAAATGGGTACAAAAGATGAAGGAAAACTTATAAGATTTTGATTGTCTATAGAAGTTGGAGATATGGGTCATGTCTAAAGGCTCATGGCCTTAGCTACTACCAACTTTTATTCCTCATCAAAATTATCCTCAATGTCATTAATTATCACCCTCTCTTCTTGTTGAAATGTATTAGGAAAGCCTTGTGATGTTTATAATGTAGGACTTCTTGTAGGAGTCCTTGGCTTCCGCCTATAATCTAGTGGGGTATTTATTTGTGTAGAGGGGCCTTGTTATGTTGACACTGCTAATTCTAATTTTGCTATCCCAATATATGAAGCAATTTATACACGAGGCATGGTAGTAGATACTTGAATGGTATTCACATCTAGTTATTCTTATGTTTTCTCTTCCTCATTAGAATCAATATTGATGGGATCCCGTACCTATTCTCCTTTGCTCATTCTTGGTTCAATAAACCTATGCTCTCTCTTCATAGGTTTTAGCTTGAGTTTAAAATGGAGTCCTTGGGAGGAAGAAACTACTTGGTCTTTGGATTGCTCCTCAGACTATCCTCTCAAGAAGTCAAGATGCTCCCATTCCTTGTATACAGCCTTCTTTTTGTCTAATTCTCTAGTAGTGAATATGGGGTCATATTGCATCATTTTTAAATGATCTTCCCTAAGTCTAATGAACTTAGTTGTCTCCATAACATCATCATCACACTTTACATTAATAAAAAAAATTCATATAGCTAGGGAACATTATTATACGAGATGTTGAATCACTGTACATAATTTTGAATCATCCCATGTGGATCCCAATCTATATGTGAAAGCATGAGAAAAGGATAAATCTTTCACCTTTTTCCCACCTCTAAAAAATGCTTCCTCATGATATAAACCATTCTCCTAATTATTACAATGTATCAAAAATATAAGGCTTTCTTCTGCTTTGACAAGTCCTCTTCAATACGCCACCATAATTGAAAGATGATTTCTTGTTCAACTAGTTTATCTGGTACAAACTTTATAAGACATAAAGGATTAAATGTATCCCCCCAAATTAGGATTACTACGAAATTTAGGTAGAGGAAATAATCCCCATTTCCTACTAAGTTTTTTGCAATATTTTTCCCGATCTTAGGTATGGATGAGCTTTAAATTTATTGCCAAACCTATAGATAGACATATTTAGATATCCTAAACATATGTTTGGTATAGGTTTATATATGTATAAAGTGATAATGGTCACAAATTCTATTATTCTCACATTTTGTGGCTAGAGCCCAAAATCCTCAAAGGTCTCTGTAACATGTTCCCATGACTACATAAGGTAAATAGGACATCATATAAAAACTATCCAAAGGCATGGGAAGATTCTCCTTGTTGATTATCTCCTCTCGATGGGATAAGGTGATTATCTTGCCTAGGGCATACATAGCGTCATGGTTGAGTGTCATATGCAATAATAGCGCCCAGTATAAATTTAAAAAAATAGATACTTGGCATACCATAGAGTCGATTTAGGAGTAATATGCCAATGTATATTACCATTATAAATTTGTCAATAGGAACCACTCCCTTTTGTTTCTTCCCCTTATATGAAATGGTTTGGTCTAGGAGAAACCATGCAGAGAGTGATATCTTGATTGAGCTTTCTGTGTTGAATTGTACTAGTGTATGTTTGTCAAAATAAGAATCAAGAATGGACAAAGATAAATAAATTTTTAAGTTTGGTCCTAAGATGCATGCAAAAAATATGTTTTTTCCAAAGTGATAAAGGAAATCATCCTATGATATCCTTCTTGAGAAAAACAAATCCTGTAGAAGGTCGATGCATGGCATCACATATAGTTTAAAACTAGTAAAATGTAACCTTTGGTATTTAAAAGCTAGTAGTTCCTTGATTAATTGTCTCTCTATGAGTTTCATATCATCTCCTAATGAAAATACATCCACCGAATTGATGATGTCCCATAATTATAAATAGTTTTTTTACATGTCCTTAAATATCGGGGAATCAAACATTATGTCCATGAACTCTATAGAATATTTAATTGAATAAGGGGATGGTAGATTTGTCCCTCTATATGTCCTAGATGAAGACACCATTGTAATGTATATGCCATGTGCTAATTTTTGTGTTCTTATATGTGTTATGTATGTTGTGCAATCAAGTTGGATCCTGCTTGGTCAATGTTTTACTTGCAATTTTCTTTGTAGATTGTAGCTAGGGATCTTTGTAGATGGTAGATAGTGATGGTAAGAGACTTTGGATGAAATTATTTTTGAAATCAATTGAAATTTTACCAAAACAATAGCCCATAGATAAAATTTTAAAATGCAAAGACAAATTTCTTTTAGGGAAAGTGGTCAAAGCAGAAAGCATGACAAAATAGTTTTTGAGATAAATGCCTAATAAATGATCATCACATCATATTTTTTTAAATTATGTTCCCATAAATTATAAATGTGACACACATGCTTGAGCAGTGTTTCAGAAGATATTTTTGGTGATCCTTATGGGAGATCATTTGATATGGAGCACCAAGAAATTAATTGTAAGGGGAGTGGGGTAGATAATTATCTATTAATATATAGTTTAAAGCTAAGGGGGTCAAGGTGTAGACACCTGGTATGTAATGGAAATAACTTGTGCCATCGACACTTTTTTTGAGAAACAATAAAAACAAAAGAGGAAACAAACAATAAAGAAAGGGAAACTAACAACTATGTATCCCCAACAATATACATTGAAGGGCATTAGTACCTTCATGGCTACCTTAAAGTTATCTCCTAATTTATTCCTTTATGCATAAATAAATCATTGAAGGTATTAAAAGTCCCTCAAAATTATCTCGTAAGGGATATGTTGAAAGACAATTCTAGTCATGTCCATTTTCAATGTATCTATTACGATACCCATTAAAATTACTAGAAACGCATGTTTAAATGTCTCTCCTATGAGATATTTTATACCTTACAAACATGCATTAGGGTACCCTATAAGGTAATACAAATACCTTCAAGGTATCTCCTCAAATATACCTTGAAATAAAATTCTAATCTTGTGCATGTTGAATGAATGTTAGCATATTTTCTTGAAAAATTTCTAGAACATGCAAATTATGGGTATATCTTCCATAGCAAGAAGTGGAAAAGAATAATAATAACACGAGTGAATTTACAAAATATTAAATTTTATACACCACAAGAAATATAAATATAAACTAACATATTGTTAAGAATTTTAGATCATAAAAAACATAATACAAGATAGAACAAGATTAAAAAAATAGAGTAAGCAATGCATACTATGCATAAGTAAAATAATCTTAGTAAAACAATAACAAAGCTAGTCTATTAATATTACATTACATTATATATATATATATATATATATATATATATATATATATATATATATATATATATATATATATATATTACATGGCTTTGTATCTTCACATTATAGCTTTCTATGATATAAAATGAAAAGAGTCATGGCATTCTTATATCTAGCACTTGGTTAACAAGGCCAGAGACATCCAAAATATCATATAGATGATAGAATGATACCCTGTGCACGTGTGTCCATCAATTATACACATGATATTTTATGAGGCCATACTCTATATCCAACACTTTATCGGACTTAAACTATTATTTCATCCCAAGATAAAATATGAGGACCTACTCTACATCCAACACTTTTTTGGCTAACTAGTTTGTGACTACCCAGATAATACCTTTATATCCAGCATTCTTTTCTATAAAATTTCTTGGATATCCTTTGATGGAAAGAACTTAGGTTCCTTTATGACATGAATAATATTTGGTTCAACCTATGAGAGTTCATGCTTGAGTGTTTTCTAATTAGCAATGTTTCCCTAGTAGCCATTTGATCATTCAATATATTTTTAGCTTTTTCTACCATTATGAATTCTAGTTTAGCATAATCCAAGGATTTTTTAAGGTGTTGCCTCTAATCAAGCATTCCTTACATAAAATACTTAACCTAATGCAAAGTAATTTCCAAGACCTATAAATATTCCTCTAAAAAATTTCAAATGCCTTCCATCTCAATGTGGATAACCTACCCTTGGGTGTAGAGTTTATGTGTGCTCACCTAATCCTTTGCTAGTTGAGTCAGCAACATAATGAGTTGTTTATCCTTGAGCATTACTTGATCACTAGGGATTTTCATAATGAGATTAGGACAAGTGGCATTGATGAGCTACCTAGCATTAGAAATTTGATTTTATACTTCTTCTTTCTCCTTGCACAGCTGAAAAATAATATGTTTCGAGTCTAAAGCCTTTTATGTAATGGATTTTTAGAATGCATCTTCTCCTTCAACTTCTTTTGATAATGGTAGCTATGAAACATCCAAAGACGTCTCCATGGACGTGGAAGTAAGAGGGGTGTATTTCATTTAGATAGTGGTATCTGGGGATCCATCCATTACATATACATCATCTATTTCCACATCAAATTTTGAGTAATCTAAAGATTTATATTTAATAACTATGACATGTGTATCCTTGTGTCTCATCTTTCCATTAGACTTCACCTGATGGGCACTACTTATTATGGCTAACTCTCTGAAAGATACCAATTTTTTTAGTAAGGTGATTAAAGGCCTCGCCTAATGATGACTATATTTTTCATTCATTGGTGGCCATATTGAGCTCCCTTCCTTTGGTAGATATATATAATGCATAGATGTTAAACCAAATTTAGATCTTTTTGGAAAATTTCTTACATAAGTGTGTGTTGAGCTTCTTCATGACCTACAATATCCACAATAATAGAGGGAGGGGGTTGTGTAATATCAACCAAATAGTCACTGCTTACCTTAATCTATACTTGGCAAGTGTGAACTACTTTATATAAAAATAACTCCTTCTCCTCCTCCTTATCATAGACCTTTTGATTGATGTTTTCCATAATGCATTAAATAAATTCCTATTCATTAACCCACAATATTGTGAGATCATACTCCTAAGCTATCCTTGGCACATGTGGGTTACCCAACCAATACTTGGTTTTCTTGGATCTCTTTCTAGTTGGCGGTGAGGTTCTCTGTGCAAGTCCCTTCCATTTGCATTTTTATTCCGATGGAGGAGTTGTATACTATTGGGGTGAGGCCTATGGTCATGTAGATGTCTACGTTTATTCTTATTCTTACCAACATTGTTATGTAACAAGGGATCTTTACATCCATACTTTAGCTTGTGATTTAACCATTATGATGAAAAAGGTAATTAGAGTCATAGTTATCATGGTCAACCTGTACACCTTGATTTTAATACCATTCTACAATTTGGTTATCGATGCATGTTACCCTAAATATTGAATGATGTCATATATAATTTGAGTGTGTGACATGATCAAAGATAGAACCTCAGGCCACCATATGTTAAACTACCCCAGTTTCTCATAATATTACCATGTCTTAGTCTAAGTGATTGCTATGAGGACAGTAGTAGGACAAAAGTCTATAGTAACATTAACTTGACCTAGTGGGGACTTCCATTGGGTGAAGCATAACAATAAAACCATAAACCAATATTAGAAATTTTGTGAGCTACTTGAATGTACCTTTTTGATATTAGTGCTAAACTCATTTGTGATAAACTTTTTCTAATTGAAATTCTCATTATTGCGTATCATGTGATACAAAATGTCAATTACTCCTTTCATTTCTTGCATAGCCTTTATTGTCTACCAAAACCTCTTTGTAATACACTCTACAAAAATGTGAATTACAACATCCTCAATGTAGTCAACTGGGGTTCCTCTACCTACCCTAGAGGAAAAATTCTCCCAAACATATGCATCAATTGGTAAAGCAGTGGACTTGTATAGAGATAAGGATTTTCTATAATTTAGGAGGCATGTGGCTCTCACCATGGTCTGTGTATTGATCCAAATGGTTATATCTTTAGACAAATGAATATCCCCTTAGTTTTATATGCTTAACAATTTATGCATGACCTCATCTAGTTTCCCAAATTTAGGTAAATTTATTAGCCTCTCTACATCAAAACCTTGAAGTGGATGTTGAAATACAAGAGCTCTTATTTGTGAAACTAGTTATGTTGATAGGGTAAATAGAGTAACTTTGGTCATTTCCTCAAATTTAAAGAGATCTAGGTCATTGAATTTAGTTTTCTGAAGACCTAGCCCAATCCTCATTTCTGGCTTCTTCACATCTATGAGCAAGATCAACAACCTACTCCTATCCATGACTAAACCTATAATCTCTGCTATTTGATTGTTTTATTTATCTAAAATCTAGGTCTCATTTTTTCCACATAGGAGTATATCAAGAGAAGAGAGTAGAATACTCTTGTTCTCCAAAGTTTGTAATGTTTCTGTGTTATTTTTCCCCTTCACTTTATGGATTTTGATGTTTACTTTGATCTTTCTAACCTCCTTAAAGGCATTGACTACCTTTGCACAAGTGCTCTTCCTCATATTTAATATTTTGGCTTTGGTGGTGACATTTTTTATCTTGAAAATATTTAAATTATTCCATAGCATGTGTTTGAATCCATGTCATTAATCCCAACTTGATCTTCCTCAAACAAGATGTGATCTTTTGAAACACCGTGTAATTAATGGTCTTCTACGACCATTGGCAATCCTTCTACCATACATATCTTGTCATTATCATTTTCTCAACCATTAATATAAAAAACATGACAAAAAAAGTATTGATGGGTAGGGGTTATGATCAAATTTTACCTATGTGTGTCCTCTTGGTCCAACAATTATATGTATAATGTTGGGACAGAATTAAGAATGTGGCTACAACCTTGAAGTCTTAGTCCCTTTTGCTTAAGACACGTGTCATCAGAGTGATCCTCAAGAAAGAAGAGATTTATTATTTAAAGAAAAGGAATGCCACTGGCCAAGGGAGGTGGGCCCCATTTTTAACAAGAATTCTAGAGGCATTTTAGAGGGAGACATACATCACCATAGCGCTTCTTGCACATCCCTAAGATTTCATACATCAAGTTCAATTTGCCAATATCTAGGCAAACAAGATGGAAACACTTGGCATGGTCATGGAGAGTCACTCGCATGGTGAACTTGATATATTTTTTAAGTGTTGAAATGTCACAGGTTCGTGGGTGGATGCCACATCTCCTAGACTATTGAAAATTGAATCCTTAATCTTAATGTCATGGGTACACTTGAAGATATTACAAGGCCCTTCAAGGTATCACCCAGTACTAGCTTTAAACCTTCAATGGTACCAATACACATGTTTTAAATGTATCTCCTTATTGATACCTTCAAACTTTTCGGTCTACAACAGAGGTTCAAATCAAATATAGGATCCCAAAATATAATAAGATAATTATTTTCCATTATTTTGATTGAAACCCCCATTATTTAATATCATTTTTTATTATAATAAATACCTCATTTAATATTGACTTAATTTTATTTTTTCTCTACGTGGCTATTTAGCTCTAATGCATGTTTGAAATGTATCTCCTAGGAGATACCTTTAAAGTAGGATGAAGAAAGAATTGAAGTATGAAATATATGATATTAAAAGATGTTATTTTTTTTAATTGACATAAACTGTGTCATTAAAAAAATGTTGTACATTAATTTTTTAACATTTTTAGATTTTAACATATCTCTATACTTAAGTTTTGTTATAAATATAGATTTATCTCCTACATAGAGGTAAAAAGTGGATTGGTTTTATAATTAACCTGATTAACAACTTTTCTAATGTCTTTTGAAAATGTCTAGGTTAAAAAATCATATGTTAATAGATTTCTAATTTAGAGACTATGTTTCTCCCACAAATAATGGTATGGTGGTTGGTGAAGGAAGAATACACAAAGTGGCAGGTCTAGATGTTAAATCTCTAGAACCCTTAAATCTCACTTCCACATGTTACAATGAGGAAATACCTATTGAATGTGCAAGTGTTAATGTGACTAAAGATTTTGATTTGAGTCTACCACTTCCATTTCCTACATCTTTCGTGGATAATTTGGGTGATGTAGTTGATAGTTTTACTATATGTAGAACAAGAATGATGCAACACATTAGATCCAAGTTTTCTATAGACAATGACATGGAACAAAGATAAAATAATGTGAGTTCAATTCTACATATATAACAATTCTGACAAGAAAACCCTTTTTTGGATTCATTTTTTTGAGATGTCGATGATCCTACCATATTTCAAAGCCTGAGAAAAAAATTCTTGGGAAAAGGGTATATTTATTGCACAAATAAACAATTCTTTCAAATGATGAAAAAATTACTTATAATTATGTTGAATTTGCACAAACAGTGGATTATTTTGGTTGCATTCCTAACCCAATGTTAGAAAATGAATTAGGAATTTACAAAAGGCATGTTATACAACATTGTGATACTTGTAGTATAGAGATAACAAAAACTTTTATTATTAGATTGCCATCAAAAAAAATAGTGGATGTTGAGACTTGTAGAGCTATCAATTTACCATACATGAAACCAAAGGATAAATAAATTAGACATGTTTGGGATTTAATGAATAATGAAGCCACTCCTTGCTTGAAATTCCTAGTCTAAGAACATCCAAAAAAATTATCTCGTGCCTACAAATACTCAAGCCAAAAAACAAGTTAGCCAAACACTTCACTAAGCCAAGTGGAATTTGATGAAATCACAAATAGTGAGATTTCAACAATGTATGTGGATAAATTTTGGACCAAAAAATGTTTTCAATTAAAATTATCATTTGAGATTCAAAAATATACAAAGATAAAGTTCCTTGATTCCACCACAACAAATAGGAGCCAAAAAGTCTTCGATGCCCATTCTATGGTATGTTTAAGAAAAATAAAAACAAAACTAACATTGACTTTCAAGGTATATAGATCTATTTGGAAGATTCACTTAAAATATATGGATTGAAGAGAATTAGCTTTTTCGACATTCAAAATTGTCACAAAAATGGGGAATGAAATACATTTCATGTAGGGATAATTTGACAAAAGCCAAGACAATTGTAGCTAAAGATTTTTTTGACCAATTGGTGGATGATTTTGTAGATGTTTCTCCACAACTAATATGCTAGGTAGATATAGATGGCTCAGAAGAAAATGTTTGACATCGTTTAGAATCTTTCACTCAAGCATTTATGAAGCACCACATAAATATACAATTAGCAGATATGGAATTTGAACCAATGTCCCAGCCAAAATTCAATAACATGTGGAGAAATAATTTTTCATGATGTGACCATTTTCATGTCTTATGACTTCACTAGGTGCAAAACATGCATCTTATTGACTCAATAGAAATGCTTTAAGTCCTTCTCTAGAGATAAAAAAGTGCATATCAGTTAAGAATTCATGATGCACTCAAATCAAATATTTTTTGCAAGATAAATGTATTACACACATAAAAAAATGTTAAATAAATACCCTGAAGAATGCCTCACTGTCATTCATGATAAGATGGAACGTCAAAAAAATTATGCTGAGGATAGTGACAATAATCAAAGTAGTTATCGATAGGGATCATAACACATGGTCATGGTGCAGGTAGATATGGGCATGTTTTTAACCATATGTTCTTAGAGGGTCTAACTTTACTATCACCTTATTGAATAATTACTTCAGGGATATGGAAACAACCATGCCAAATACTTATGGATCTTTACTATATTAACTTGTAACTTCAAAATATCCATTGTATGATGCACTTTTGTCTAACAACTACTACCCTGAATGCAAGAAATATAGAGAAGAAGCACATTCAATTGGTGCCTTCAAAAAACTTCCTTGTAGGGTATACCTTCAAGTAGACAACTATTGTGGAAATAATAAAATAGGTACATATATCCATAGTTATGTTTTAAAAATGTCAAACCTTATATAAAGCTAATGTTACATTTATAAATTCACAAATCATGTTTTTTTTATATAGGTATGTGTTGTAATATTTATCTCTCTTTATATACAAATGTGTTTTCCTCGATGTCAAGGTTGGATTTCTCCCTATAGGACATACCCATGAGGACATCGATGGCACATTTAGAACCTGTCTAAATGCATGAAAACTTTGTAGACATCGATGGCACATTTGAAAAGATGTATGGAGTGTGGTAGAGATGATAGACACTTATAGGACATGTGAAAATACAATAAACTTCATGCCATATTTGACTAAAGAGCTAGTGGCATTTAAAGATCATGTTAATAGTTACACGCTGAAGGGAAGAAATGAAATTGGATTGATAAAAATTCAATACTTTCTTCTACACATGGAGCATGGTCATCCCATTATGCATTGAAAAAACTCTTTAAGAGATATAATTTGGTCCCCCTTGATTACATTATGGGGAATAAAATAAAATGGTGATCCAAATGTTTCAGAAGGTAATCTAACAAAAATATATTTTAAATAGTTGAAAACTAGAGAAATGTCTAAATATTATATTATTGTAAAAGAATTAGATAAAATTAGAAAAAAAGTGAAACATAAATTAAATATAACTTGAATAAGTATGCATAATAGTTCAATGAATTTGGTTTGACCGAAAATAGTAAGTGGAAGGATCTAGAATATTAATTCCAAAACATCCATGACATAATGAAAGAAGACATGTTCCTTTCTAAATTTGAGTATACATGATATTTTTGGCCTAGAACATGCCATGACATAGCCCTACATAGAGATCTACATAAATGGTTCATGATAGGACTATTGATTTTAGAATGGCATCTAAAGATACATATGTTGGTATAAGAAGAAAAAGAACAAAAATTACATTTGATCTAGCTCAAGATGTGCAAATTGAAGATACCTTATTTGTCAGACTTGATGATTATATAGGATTGGACTATACAATATGGGTTGTTAGAGATAAAACAAATAGTTAGATACTACAAACAAATAGGGATATATAATGAAGGGTCAATATAGCTTGGTTAATCCAAGTTCATGTAGGGAAAAAAATGCAGAAGAAGCAAAAAAATAATCAGGCTACTTGGAAAAGAAATGGAATCCAAACCCAACTAACACATGTTTACCATCCATACTCATAGATAGTATAATCTACACTTCGAAACCAAATAAAAATTATAGAGGTCACATATTTTTTCTCACTGATTTTTTGAAAGGCATTGTAATAGACTATTTGAATGCATCATCCCATGAATCACTTAAAAAATTAGTGATAAAAAGATTGGGAAATTTGAAATGGTGTTTCTTTAATTTTGGAATGATAAATATGAATGTTTTTTTTCAAAATTTAATCCATTTTTGATAATCTATAATTTTTTATTATTTTATTTATTTACATTTGTTTCTAGTGGCACTTCATATTTTGGGTCTTCAAAAATAAATTTTGGCATTTGAGTTTTATATTTTCTACTATGACATTTTAGTATTACAATAACTATGCATCTATTTAATAGAATTTGACTATTGGAACATCCACTTCTCATTTTTGTATCCTTCAAATGGTCTTCAAAAAATGGTCTTCATAATTTGCACATCTAAGAATTTACAAGTTGACTTTTATGTTTTCAAAATATACTTCAGCATTACCATTTATGAGAAAAGGTCTTCGGGGTTTATGCCAAGGAATGTCCCACTTGTGTGTCAAGATTTATTCTTTGGCATTCATATATCGATAAATATTATTTGGATTTTTAGTTTTTCAAATTACACTTCATACAAGCACTCAAGATTGTACCCTGTGGCACAATCTCGATGACTCAGTTGTGCAAAAGGATGACCAATCCAAACAAAAATCCTCAATAATGAGATCACCTAAGATTTGAACATGTGTCACAATATCAATAACTCAGCTATGTGGGAGATTATATTAATAATATAATAATAGAGCATCATGATTGACACATGGTAGGCACACAAATATGAGATAAAATTTAATGGTAATGAGGACATCACCTAAATCAGATTAAATAGATAGTTCACAATCCAATCAACTGATGACACATGGCATCCTAATCATCCCATCTATTTTAAATCACATATAGATCGAGCACTCGATTGATGTATGAATTATTTTTTCTGCCATGTCTTACTATCTATAAAAGCATGGTCTATGAATTAGTTTGAAAGACCACATAATTTGGACTTATTGCAACTATATAATATAGATGTGATTTTTTTTCTAGTAAGTCCAAGTAATTTTTGATGAAGTCTTATTTATTTAAGATAGTTTTCAACTACTAAATATTTATGGTCATTTTAAATAATTTGAACTTAACATAAATACATTATACATATGTGATTTATTTGTAATAAGTCTAAATTAATCTCGATACAATCCAATTTAATCTTAATATAATACAATTTATTTCTAATAGTTTTCAAAAACTTGGATTGTTGATAAGTCCAAATTATATGAAATAGTCCATTCTTATAGTAAGCCATGTTAAACCATGCAATAAAATCAAGAACATACTTGGATTGTGCTATATTTATCCTAGAATCAAACTCAAAAATTTCAATCTTGAAGGAGTAATGCAATAATCTCAATTTAGTCATTGAGAACCTATCAAACAAAGCAATTTTCACTATTGTGATGGTGGATGAAGAACTCCCTGTGATGAATAGATCATCCACACATAGAAATATAATCAATAATGAATCATCATACTAAGAAATGTAGACATTCACATCAAAGTGGAGTTTGGTGAATCCAACTGAAAGATGAAAGGAGTCAATCTTGGCATCTGAAGCTCAAAGAGCATATTTGAGGCCATTGATAGATTTCTAAAGTTTTTAAACTAAAGAGTAATCTTACACAAATCCTTGTGATTATGCCATGTATATTTCCTCTTTGAGGTCATCGTGAAGAAAGGAACTATTCACATCTAGCTAATGAATATCATATCAATGTGTTGTAGTAAAAGTAAGAGAGTCTGATTGAGATCATTTTGGAAACTAGGGTGAATTTCTCGATGTAGTCAATGTTAGGTAGCTGAGAAAAAACCCTTTGCTACCAAATGTGATATGAAATTTACTATGGATCCATCTGTTGTATATTTTCTTCATTAGACCTACCTACATCGAATAAGTATTCTTCCATTAGGAAGAGGGACTAAATCCCAATTATTGTTCTTCAACAAGGAACCGTATTTCTCTTCCATTACAGTATCCCATTCAAGGTTGATTGATGCCTCAAAAAATTATTATGGATTGGAATCATATGTAATGAAAGCATGTGGGGTATATTTGAACTATGAACAAGTTCACTTCATGACTAATGTATCTGCAACCCATTGGCTATCACTTTTTAGTGTTTCCCTAGCCCAAAGAGGACCAATGCTTAGAAATTCAAAAGGGGGTTCCTCATTCTTTCAAGATATTCTAGGAGGAGTAGGTGATTCCTCATTACTAATCTCATCATCATAGCTATAGTAAAAATTTGGACCATTAAGATGTTACTCAGGCAGATCTAAATTATGAAATTTGTCATCAAATCCCATTGTCTCTAATCAAGGAGGATAGGTGTCAAGTGTGGAGTCTAAATGATCCTCTTTAAAATGAACACTCCTCTCAATGAATAACTCATGAGTGGTTTTACACACACACACACACACACACACACACACACACACACAACCACTCCTTTTTATAATGAACACTTCCAATGGTCATATAACTTTATTAACACATATGTTTTCCAAATTACATGCCATGATACTTTTACCCAAGCCAAACAAACATAAACATAGTCATATAAGAATATACATACCAATATAATACATAGGAACATGTATACATAGAGACATCAACATAGTGAGCAGTTTAATTACAACACCCATAGACTTAGTAATATTCATAAACTAGCAGGCCGATGGGATTGAATAAGAAAAAATATTATAAAATAAAACAAGACACTATATCTTTAGTAGGCCACAATAAATAAAAGATAGGCTGAATACCTAATTTATGCCATATTAACAAAAGAGCAGGGCAATTATCCATATACAAGTCGTAATACCTTTTATACAGGGTGATTAGTAATAGACAAGTTTGTTGGATGAATACACTAGCTGTAATAAGTAAAATATAGTAGGTCGATTACCATATACTCTGTGTATGTTTCTTAGGAGGTCAATCTCCTCTATACTCTCTTCATCTTTGTTTAATTTCCATTTCTGTCTCTGTTCTATCTCCACTTCAGTGTAAACATGGTATAAGATTGAAAACATTATATATTATTTGAAAGGTGGTTTCACAGGTTTTAAAGACCATTAGATAACATTTACTTTGTATTGAGCCCTGTAATGACTATCTCTGTATAGTGTGATGTAATTGTAAAACATCAATACAAATTACTTTGTTGAACCGTCAAATTTAATAATGCAAATAAAACACTATATCCATCCACATTATCATCAATATCATTAACAAAATTAACATCTCAAAACATCCCTAGAAGAATCTAAGGTGGGTTCCTCGCCGTAACATGCCTATGACCTAAAAATCTCAACATGGAACTATTTCAATTGATAATTATTAAAAGAAAATAATATCTGCACATTATTCTTCGTTTGTTTACATTTAATACTTATCAAAGACAAGGTCCCGCTCCCAAATGGTGTATGACACGTAAGCGATTTTTGAAGGAATGTGCACAAAACCAAAAGAATATTAGGCATATCAACTTAGGCGAATAAATTTTGTTTTCCTTGTCACGTTGGTTTGTAAATGATAACTTGTTCATGTCTGCCAAATTCCCATGTATTGTTTTTTTAAGAATAGAGACATTAATACACGTGGATGTGTGACCAGTTCGTGCTCAACGAATTCAATTATGAGTTACGCTTATAAGAATGACATTTTCGTAAACATTAAAATAATCATGATATTACTTATAATCAGCCGCCGTTGAATAAAGATAAAGAATGCAAGAACCACGAGGCAGTGAAACTAGCTGTCTCGTGTTAATGTGAGAGCCGCCTTCCTCATCAGGGTTCTGTCATTTCAATTAGCCACCTACTTATTACTAGTAAATGCTACGCTAGGTCTGCTACATTTGAATGTTTTAAAATAAAAGGCGAGAAAGCAGAACATCATTAGGTAACATTGACTGAGTTTGGTCAAATTCATGAGGTCCTCCTCTTCCATTATAATAAACGAAGCAAAGGTGGTGGTGTTCTGTTTGTTCTGATTTGTTATATACTTGCAATTAGTATTCATGTCTTTTATAATGAAAATGATTCCTGCTGCTGTTCAATTAGTGTTATTTTTATTTTGTACAAACATTGCGGTTAATGGGGATGTGCTAAAGGTGGGTTACTATCGCCACACATGTCCTCAGGCTGAGGAGACTGTACGAGAAAGTGTGGCAAAAGCTGTGAGAACGAATTCCGGTATGGCAGCTGCTCTGATAAGGATGCATTTTCACGACTGCTTTGTCAATGTAACAATTCTCAATCCTCACTAATTTCAACTGCATTTACAACTTTCATGGGAGTAGCAAGGCGACCTTGTAAATATATTATTGTTGACAAACAACGACATATCTACTGCAGGGTTGTGACGGATCAATCCTTGTCGACTCCAAAGGAGGAAATGTAGCAGAGAAAGACTCGCCTGCCAACAATCCAAGTCTTTCTGGCTACGACATAATTGATGAAGCGAAGTCCAAACTGGAAGCAGATGTCCGCAGGTGGTATCTTGTGCTGACATTGTGGCATTCGCTGCAAGGGACAGTGCCTACCAAGTATGTATTAAGATTAAGATAATTTACTTAATGTTGAAAACGTCTGGTGTATAGGGCGTACTGTATAATATGAATTTGGATACTCAGGCTGGTGGATTAATTTGGGCGGTTGAGAGCGGACGAAGAGACGGAAGGATATCTCGCGCATCAGACATCCCAGGGAATCTCCCTCCTCCCTTCTTCGATGTAAACCAGTTGACGCAACTCTTTGCTACAAAAGGATTATCGCAGGAGGACATGGTTATTCTCTCGGGTACATATGCTTGTAACGATTCATCAAATTCTAATTCAATCGCATCACTACAGATCAGATGTAATAAATAAAGTTAATTTTCTTCAGGGGCACATTCTATCGGTGTTTCTCACTGCGCCTCATTCAGTGGAGATCGTCTGTACAACTTCAGCGGCAGGGGTGGACAGGAGCCTTCGATGGATCCTCACTATGCACTTCAGCTCAAGGCCAAATGCCCCCGTTCATCTTCATCTAGTGTTGTTGTTCCATTGAATCCTCTCACACCCACTAATTTGGACGTAAAATACTATGTAGATTTACATCTCAGACGTGGATTGCTGAACTCTGATCAGACGTTGATGTCGAATGATGACACATCTAGACTAGTCAAGATTAACGCCAAGTATCCCACCATTTGGAGGAAGAAGTTTGGGAGAGCAATGGTAAAAATGGGTGCAATCGATGTGCTGACAGGATCGAAGGGAGAGATACGGAAACAATGCCGCGTCCCTAACTAGTGTATTCTGCGACTACCCTAAAAGCCATTATAAATACATTATGTTTGTATTGTTGTTTTCATTAGATTGTTTATAAAAAAAAGAAATGTTTAGGGGAAACAAATAGTTTGCAATTGCAGATATCAATCTCTATTTAAAGCCATGGATATCTCCCTGTAATTTTATTCTTGGCCCCACGATTGAACACCCAAAATGATAATATTAAATAACCACTAAAACGAAAACGGCCCAAATTTTTTAAAAAAAAGACGATAAATAATTAAGTGGTACTTCTATCTCTCGACAAGTCATTCCCCCTCTATATATAGAGAAAAAAATGAAATGTAAATCTAACGCCAAAGATATTTAAAAAACAACATAAAACAAATAAATTGAAAGTGAAAACTCATCTTTGTTGGTACGTTGATAGGGTATTTATAGGATTGAGTGTATTCAATTAGCGATTTACATTCAGTTTTAGAGGATGAATATGATCAATGTCTCATACTTTTGATATGTATTATATATTTGTGCCATCGCATTAAAGTGTTAACGTGTTGTCATTGATAAGGTGATCCCTATCATTAATGCGATGGAAGATTTGGAAGTATAAGAGTGCAATAAATTGAATCGAATCAATGACATTAATAACTTTTTAGACAATTCTAAGTGTGTTTTATAATTGAGCAGTCAATATTATTGTGAATTTAAGGTGTGCTTTTAATTTTTTTTAATGTAATGGATCATTTAGATTTTTTAAGTGTATTATATGGTTGTATGTATTGTTTATACTTTTTTTCTTTTCTTCGTGTTAAATAGTACGGAGCCATTATTTAAAAACCTGGATGTCTTGTTTGAAATTTTTTCTTGTCTCCATAAATCCACTTCCAAAATGATTATTATACATATATGGATGTCCCAATTAGAATGACTGTTGTATTATGTACTTGATCGATGATCGCATTTGATGTTGGAGGGTGAATACCATTGCATTTTTTCAATCTTGAAATGCAATGCATGTCGGATCAGCTATGTCAAAGCGTGTGAGGGGGAATGGTGGAGATGCATTGGTTCGTTAGTGACCAGGTGAAAAATACAAATGAAATTTAGTATTCAATACGTTGAATCAAAGAAGCAGGTACCTTTTTGTATCGTAGAAATATTTTCTTTAGATATTTATTTTATTGCCTTAATTATAATGAATATTTTATATACTAGATTATGTTATATACGTAGGGATATATAAGATTACTTGATATATTACTAACCCAAAATAATTATGGCATTAATGATATATTGAAATAAATATAATCTGTATAAGAGCTCATTATCTATGAGATAAAGATTGAAATCATTCATAAAGCAAGTTTGATTAAGGATTTAAAATTGCAAAGATTTCTTGATCTATTTTACTACTTGAGAGAAGGTATTTCATGGGTATTTGTATGTAAAGTTTTAGTTGGGGTTATTATATGTTTTACCTTATTATTTACTATGTGAATTTAGTATGAAATAACTTTAAATTAATTATTTTTGTATAAAGTATAACAATAAACACTAATATGATTATGAAATATATAATTTGATTTTGACAATTCTACTTGATATAAATATAAATAACTTAAAGGATTGAGATACGTAGTGTGTTTTTATTATTTACATATTTTGAGACTAAATACAAGTGAAAAAAGGGGAAAAAATAGATCAAGAGTCAAACATATTAGAAATTGTGTGTTTGGATGTGCCTAGACATATTCATTAACTTTTGGACTTGACTGACTACATTTAGTATATAAAAGTTGAGGAATCTATTTGGACAGATTTTGATATTCATTATAGTAGAGGCAATTGTGAGTTATTATAATTTAAATCTCTCTCTCTCTCTCTCTCTCTCTCTCTCTCTCTCTCTCTCTCTCTCTCTCTCTCTCTCTC
>JARHVA010008938.1:0-7500 GCA_037957365.1 Torreya grandis | reverse complement strand
GATTTCAAATTGAAGAGAATTCTCGATCTATTTTACTTATTTAGAGAAGGAAATTCATGGGTATTTGTATGAACAAGTTTTAGTCAGGCTTATCATATGTTCTACCTTATTTTTTACTCATGTGAATTTAATAAGATATAAATCTAAATTAATTCTTATTGCATAAAGTATAGCGATAAAAACTATTTTTAGTGTAAAATATACAATCTAATTTTGACATTTATACATTCTATTAATACAAAACACCTAATGGATTAGGACACTTAGTGTGTTCCTATTTTGTATAGGTTTGAAACTAAAATATTTGAAAAATGACCACTAAACTCAATCAATATTTATTCAAATTAAAAACTACTTATTTCAAGATGTGCTTAGACACATTTATTAACTTCTTGACAAGATCAATTGCCATTACTATATAAAATGTGAAGAATTTGTCTAGGTGGATTAATATTCTTGTTTCAGTATAGGCCAATGTGACTGCTTATAAATTATAAATTTGTGTGATTTTTAAAGCTTACTTGTGTACGCAATTCCAATATCTATATCCTCCTATTTTATACCATAGTTCCACTTTCAACAATAGGATTAGATCTACAAATTTTGAAAAAAAGGTGGAATGAGATGACACCAACCACTCCCTAATAAATGGTTGAGTACTACTTCAGAGAAGGAATTTAATCATCATGTAATTAGTCATGCTAGGTGTATGTTTGAATTAATTCTACTTCAATGAATGAAATATATAATCTATCTTTTGACTCTCATAAAATGACAAATTTATAATGAAATGGAATTTGAGTTCACATTTAATATTGTGTCAATGAAAAAAATTATGTGAGTTTATTATTTTTTCTAGGTGTTGTTCTATACATGTTTCAAATTGTGCATATCTTTTTTATATTTTTTACAATTTATATACATTGTAAAAACTTTAATTGTAATGTTTTTCACTACCTTTCCATGCACTCTTGTATTTTTTAATTATGGAGTTGTGATAAAATGAAGTTTTATAATGTCCAATGTACCTTTTATTTCACATAATGTATTTATTATTTTTTGAATATTATTACATACATTTACATAAGATATGATGCCAGTATTTTGCACAAACATAGTTTTACAAGATATTTATTGTATTTTTATAATTCTATGAGATCTTAAATAACATTAGATCTTTCACTAATTCCTACATAGGTAGAAGAGTAGATGATACATCTAGAAGAGTAGATGATACATCTTGTAGGAGTTTTTTTATTGACAACACAAGTCATTCAATGATTTAAAATTCATTTGGTCACATATTATAATGTGTAGTAATATATGGTAATGTCCTTGAGTAGACATGATGGTCATGGCCTAAATTTTTCTAGCATAATTTTTGTTCCAAAAATTATAAATTCCTATGACTATGCATGACTTTATTTGTGTACACTTGATTTAGGTACATATGAACTTATGAAGGGTGATGAAAGGTGTCATTTCTATGTATTTATAATTTAATCCATTTGATCATGGGAAGCATATATGGATTCATTTAATATTTTCATGTGATGTATAAATTTGTGATGTGTTAACCTATAATGTGTTAGTGCCTAGGACTTGTGATAAAGAATTAATATTTATGACACTAATGTGTTTTAAATGTTGTCATTTATTTTTAAAAATTTCATTTAATTATGTAGGGATTTAATCTAAGTATTATAATTAATTAATAATTCTATGATTTTTTTAAGTGGTATGTTGCACATGGAAAGATTGTGATATGACAAGAAGACATTTATAGATTTAATGTTGTAAAGTATTTCATTATGAAACTATGGTATAATTTATTTTAATTGTTTCTATTATATTTTAGTTTTTAAAATATAATAAATATTATGAGTAGTTTTCATACATTTATTATATATTATTTTATGTATTTTAAGGGTTGTGTAATTTAAGGCGTCTTTTAATTGAGACCTCTAACTATGGTTGTATTATTTTGTATTAGAGCAAGATTTTAGTTTTTGTTGTTTATTGTTACTTTCCACATTTGTGTGTGTGATTATAAAGTAGCTACCCAAACATTATATCAATATTGTTGGGTAGAAGGTGTAATTAAATTTGATGATTTAAATATTTAATATCATTATTTAGTATCTAGATTGAGATTTCAAAGGAAATAGAATATAGAGTAGGCTTAGGTAGTATAAAGGAAAGAGACGCTGAAGTGCTAAGACTTGTAGATTTAGATAGATTAATGAGAGATATACTAACTTAAATAAAGGATATGGACATAATTTAGTGTTGATATTTTGTGGTTGTAGATGATGAAAGTGAAACTAAAGTTATGGTAGAAGAACCTTAAAATCACGATGCATAAGAGGGGGTTGACGAACTTGAATATTAATTCTTGAGATTTATAGTGAGAATGAAAATAAACTAAAAAACATATAAATAGTATCCTAGTGAACCTTCTTGGTGAAACAATGTTAAAAAATATTAATTATCATATTTATCTGGTCATCATAGACACATAATATAAATAGTACTAACTACAATCTTCATCTAATCATCATAAAAATTAAATAATATATATGCTACCACAGTTTAATTAGATACTTTACATACCTTATAGCCTTAATTTTTAATATACAAGGTGGGATAAATGCCCCCTTTATAGATTTGATGTAAACATGTGAATCTCACGTGAGAAAAAAACTAGACGTGCCATATATAACATGGAATATAAACTATCCATATAATACATAAAAAATTATGTTCAAAAACTTGTTTATAGTAAAAATGCTTTCCCATATAGTATATAGAAAAGATAGCTGATAGATTTGAAGGATATAAATAAAGGTAAATATAAATAAATTGTGATAAGTAACGATGCATAACAAGATTTAAAAACATAATAATTAAAGCATAAAATTTCAAAAAAAAAACCTTATGAAAGAAATATTGAGATGCAATTAATAAATTCGATATTGGATAAAAATTTAAATTATGATAAATCACTATGAATTGATATACATTAGAACATTAAATACCCACTAAAGCATCGAAAGATATTTTTTTAAAAATACTTGAGTACTACTACGATAAAATCATGATATGCCATAATAAGTTAAAAAAACCTAAAACGATCACTAATCTTACTATTTAGATGTAATTTTTAGAATAAAGACATAAATACACATGGATGTGTGACTAGTTCATTCTCACTAAATTTAATTTTGAGTTATATTTATTGGAGTAAGATATTTATTATTTCCTTTATTTATTAAATGGATAAATTCTACACATGTAGCTTTAATTTATGTAGGTGTGATAAAAGGTTAAGTAGGTGAGAGGGTGAGTTCCACCTAGAATTCAACTAAGTACTATTATGATTTCTCTTATGAGTTCCATAGTGAGTTACAATCAGTCTCATAGTGAGTTCTCCTGTGAGTTAACTTCCCCTACTCCTTTATATTCCTCTTCACAAAAATATTTTAATAGAACATATAATTGGTAACCAAGGAAATTTAATACATCCAGGAATTGTTACACATCTTATTGTCTATTTTTGAATACAAAATTATTTGTGTGCTCGTTCTACAAAAAAATCACTTATTGACCTGTTCTAACATAGTATTAGAATATTAGATTTTAATAATGAGCATCGAGTTATCTATTAATTTTTATTTTATATTCTCTTGAATTTACTAAGAGGAATTTGTATATTGCTTAGTATTAGCAGTTGCATGTTTTTACATCGGTGTATAAGGGATTCTTGCAGATATGAGGGTTTTATATTTGGGTTTATTGTGAGCGCTACGGTTTCTTCCTAGCTTACCTCTCATATTACCTCCAGAATGCCCTCCAAGCATAGTGCAGCCTTCAATAGAGATCTCTCAGCCTCTAAATCTATGTCAGACCCATCCACAGCTGCAACTGTGTTCACATAGACTCATGTGGTGTATTTCTTAGATTTCAAGAGTCGACCTAAAATAGAGATGAAAAAATTGTTGTAGATCTGGTTTGGCCTACTCACATTTCTAGTGGTATAATAAAGTGCTTTTAGACCTACTGCAGCCTCACTAGGGCATCACCCTCCTCTCTCGCAGTATTCCATATTTTTTTTGCCTTCAACAAGCATAAAGAGGAAGAGGTTTATTACAATATTTTATTAAGACACTATAGACTTCATGAAATTATAGGTGCTTCACCTATTAGGGATCATATTGGTAGTGGCATTATGACTTTTTACACCATTACATCATCTATGCATGCACTGAGCGGCATTTATTCTCACATATGATAGATAGGTTATGACCCTTCTAGATCTTGTCAAAAGCCTTGACACTTATTTACATTAGAAAGCCTGGTGATCCTAATTTTTCATTTCATGTTAGCTATCATCCATGATTGGACTAAAAAAGGCAACATTCTTAGATAAATGTCTTAAAATGTTTTGTTTTTGGACATACAAATTCTAGGAAGTCTGCACTACTCAATGCTTTAATTGAAAAGTAGTTTATTGAAAGGTACATGCCAACAATTGTTGAAGCACTTTTATAGATTTGAAACACTTACCTTTGGTGTTGTCTCCATTTTCATCCCCACGTGCCCTCATCCACCTCTTTTCTTATTCAAAATGGATCTCCACGGCTTGCATGATCTGGTCAACTATGTATTAAATGCCCTAGTTTTTAATCTTTACATCCTGCATCTCACACTTATCCTACCCTACTACATGATCCAGTGTGTGTTATCTTTATTTCATAGTGATAAGTTTGTAGCCATAAATTATAGAGAGTAGAATGGTGGGTGAGGGCACCTTGATCTGGAATGGTTTTTCATTTCAGCCTGTTCTCTCCCATGGTGATGCTTATTTTCTCTTTGCTAAGTCATAAAAAGGAAAACCAAAAAACTTAAATCTTCCCTAATATCTTTTTTTTATTAAATATGCCCTAAAATAATTAAATCATGTTTCAATTTAGAATCAAAATATCTTTATTAGGCCTTTTGTTTAATCAGTTATTTATTTGCCTGTTAAAGTGAAGCAACAAAATAGGGGCAACCTTTTTTGACTTTAGTTGATTTAAAAATGACAGTGGTTTTGTTCCAATTCCAATGAGTTGTTACATGACATGTTTGGTACTTAAACTCTCAAATTTTCTAACTTTTAATGTAGTCTTTATTAAATAGACCCCCATTTATAGGAAATGTATTGTATTATAACTTTTGATTGGTAGCTCAAAATTGAGCACCATATTTTTCAAAAGTTCATATTTTTTAATTTTTCATGCATTTGTCTATTTTTTTTATAAAACACATTAAAGTAATAAAGTGTCATATTCATGAGGGGTTACCTATGATATGGATCTTATTGTTTTCTGCATGGTTATCTGTGTAATAATTGCTTTCATCTGTATGGACTATTTTCTGACCTATTTCAAAGTTCATCTCTAAAGCATGCACCAATGTTTTCCCTTACTATGGGCATTCATTTCTCACTTAGATGTATTATTGGTTGTACCTAACATCCCATTCATGAGCATGCTTTAGGGCCTAATTGTAGTCTGTATTATGTAATTATGCATTTCTTGTGCATCTTCTCTTAGTTATGTTGACCCCATTTGATAGACTCCAAATGAGTGGGGTTATTTTGTCTTTAATGATCCTTCTTGGGAAGGATAGTTATGCTTTGTGGTGTGCTTACATGAACTATTTGCTCACATACAAGAATTGTATTTGATTCCTATATGAATAAATTCCTACACCCACTGATCCTGTTAGATTCAATAAGTAGGTTAGTACTTGTGATAAGGTTTTTGTTACTTTTTTACTACATGTTTTCATAAATATTCATTGCCATGTGGAATATACAAAGTGTCCATGCACTATTTGGAGCATATTATAGAGTCTTTTTTATGATCTTGCTAAGATTTATGTCACACCTCCTTTGTATCTTATTATCTCTTCTAAGACTATTGTGCTCTCTCGACATGCTTTTATTTCTTGTGATGATATATCCATATTCAATAGGGATCTTCCTTCTGTTGATCCCCCACTACATGATGATATTGTGGCAAACCTTTGTTGTCTCATTGCAAATTCTACATATGTCCTTGTGCGAATTGTTACTCTTTAAGAGCCTTCAAAGACTTGCATGTTGGAGGACTTTATTGATTTAAGGAAGAGTATACACATTGACAGTATTGATGGCTCATATATTCCTATGGTCATTCATCTTGGAGATCTCAGTGCATTATTTGTAAATTAGTTTCTAGTTTCGATGGTTGTTGAGCCTTACTCTCCACTTTACATGGACATTCTTTTAATCAAAACTACATGTTTATCTTCTTCTCTAGGTGTTTTCTCTCCTTCATTATATATTTTATCATTTTCATATTCTATAGTTAGTCCTGTTATACCTATTCAGACTTTGGCACATTCAAGCATTAGAATGGAGATATTTTAGCATTTTTTAGAGATATACATCTTGATTCTTGCAACAATTCCACTTGAGTGGGCATTCAATAATTTGCTAGCTCGTAGCTTCTTTATTCTAAAATGAAGAGATAACATTTATTATAAAGGGACCTACTACAACATTCAACATGTGATATTATGTGCATACATTCTCTATATTATTTTTTGAGGCACACATCCTTCATATTTTTTAGGATATTGGGGTCATCACTATGCACTTAGGTACCTAAATAAGCCTTATTATTAGGACCCCAATTTTACAGTCCACTTAAGTTATGATTAAGGAGGGTTGAGGGATATTAGAGTGGGCTTTCTAGTCATAGCTTCTTTTCTTTATCTTTCTTTTGGGCTTAAATTTTTTCCACAAGGTTTTCTCCTTTTACTTCCACTTTTGAGAGTTGCATTGTACGTGGGTACCATCATTAGTTATTGTTTTCAAGATCCATCTTTTATTTTACGTCCACCTAAGCTACACTTAAAGGATGTATTGGTGTGGGATATTTATTATTCTATTTACTTGGTAAATAGATAATCCCTACATATGTAGCTTCAGTTTAATTAGGTGTGATAATAGGTTAAGTAGGTGAGAGAGTGAGTTCCACCTTGAGTTTCACATGAAGTTTAACTGAGTGGCACTGTGAGTTCTCCTATGTGTTTCACAGTGCATTACACTTAGTCCCACTGTGAGTTCTCTTGTGAGTTTACTCCCCCCGCTCCTTATTTATATTCATCTTCACCAAGCTATTCTAATATAGTAGATTATTGGTAAACAAGGTAGTTTAATACATGATATAATTATTACACATTTTTTTGCATATTTCTAATTACAAGTATAGCCATTGTTGCAAAAACAATTGTGTGCTCACTCTACCATAAGATTGCCTACTGGCTTATTCTAACAATACCCATAATAAGATAAACATTAATGCCTCGTTAAATAGTGAATTCTAAGACTACCCTCAAAGCCACTATAAATAATTATGTTTATATTTTTGTTTTCATTATATTGTGTAAAAAAAAGAATGTTTAGGG
>JARHVA010008937.1:202500-396732 GCA_037957365.1 Torreya grandis | reverse complement strand
TCCTTAGGGGGGGATGAGATCATATGGCAATCCTACCACACATTTTAAATAATTGAGTTTATAAAATAGAGTAGAAAGTACTTGCATCAATTAAAGAAGATTAATAAAATTTATTATATAATAAGTGATTGTTAAAGAAAGATATGTTAGAATGTTAAATATAGCAAAGGTGGGTCAATACCTATGCTAAATAATTGGGGTCTATTCTATAAAATTAGGCAGGGGTTTGTGAACTGGCAAGGATAAAGAAAATGAGATTTGGTTGGATATTATTAGGTGAAAGAAGATTACTATAAATTTTCTTGATAGTGAACCATCAATGGTCAAGGTGACCATCACTAGTTGGGGTAACCATCACTAGTTGTCTAACCATCATTGGTTGAGACTAACCATCATTAGTTAAGGCTAACCATCATTGATTGTCTATTGGGGGAATTGGGTTGGTGTTTTTGATTGATGGGATTTAGGAGCTAAGTTTTGAGAGATGAGTAAAGGACTTGAATGATTTAAAAATGAAAATATAAGAAGTGAATACCAAAAAATAAATACTTGTCTTACTAGAAGTTAGTTGGGTGGATGGTTGAGATAGAATTAATCATTGTATAAGCTGGTTATGATTTTAGTAGAGTAATGGTATTTAGAGAACTTAATGAAAATATGGTGGTAAGTTGGCTCCCTAGTATGGCTACTAGATTTATAAGTGTTTAAAGAAGACTGACCTAGAAAAAGATATTCTTGATACACAAAGCTCTTGATAAAAACTATAGTTAGATTTGGCCTCCCAGGCTTCTCTCTCTTATAGTCACAAGTAAGAGGTGGAAGTGAAGGTGTAACTAGGCCATCTAAATATAAATTATCCATGTAAAGGCTCATAATGAGATTTAGACAAGCTATATTTAGAAAATCAATTCAATGGTTTACATGTGGCTCACATGCTAAAAGTCTAGGTAGTGCATCTTGACTATCACCAATCAGGGTGATCATCTTATGTTAGCTTGACCATCACTAGTCATGATTGAAGGTAAAAATGTGGTTATGCTAGGTTATTTATGTCAAAATAACTATGGGTTGGGTTTGGTTAGGGTTTGGAAGGTAGATGTTCCTAAAGGGGGGTCCTAAGATGGTAACAAGGATTACGACCTTCAAAATAGTAGTGTGTGGATTTTTAATGTCTACATTTTACCCTTTTTGTTATGCAGCTTGAATCAAGAAGCTATAAAATAAAAAGAACTAATGCTAGTCAAAGGTCTAGTTTCTCTAAGTATGGGAGGAAGCATTCCACCTCAAACTAGGAGTTAATGAGGTAAATGATAACCAACTCAGGGTTTGATAATGGGTAGATGGTGGGTCACATGGTAGGTGATACAAAGAATGGTTAGTCATTTGAAACATATGGTTAGTCATTTGAAACATAAATACATGCACAAAATGTGACTAAGTGTGATAGTCATGATTACGTAAAGACTAAAGTTTCCAATGTTGGTAAAAATAAGGGTCAGTGCTAAGAAAACAAGTGAGCAATGTATTATGTGACCACATTTAGGTGTGGAAGTTATATATAGCTATTAGTCTCTAAGGTAGGGTTAATATTTCCATGGGTATCTAAGGTAGGAATTAATTTTGGTGAAAACACCAATGGGTCAAGTGTCATAGGTATTCAAGATAGGAAGTGCTCCTAAAAATACATAAATGATTTGGTTATGCACTAGGTGGTGCAAAAAATGAATAGTCAACAAGGTAAGATTAGTCTACATAGTCAAAATTACCAAGCATTGTTGGTGAAAAATATATGAATAGGCTATGTTAAAAATGACCAATGTTGAGGTGGATGTGGCAAAAGATGATGGGTTGGTTGGAGGGGGTGGTTGAGATGACTCCATGTGCACTAGGAAGTTAGACATTACCTACATATTTATATGGACATAAAATCAAACTAAAACTTTAGGCCAAATGTAGTTCTTCCGATCATGGGTAGATAAAAGGTTAAACACCTAAGTGGTATTCTTAGAAAGTTTTTAAAAATGGAAAGGTCAGCCTGATCGGCAATGGTTGGGGATTGCCACACAAGTTGATCGGACACCAATAAACCTAATTATTGATGGTCAGGGTAAACCCTAAAAAGTTAAAAGGTTAAAAGTTAAAAGGTGAATTATTTTTCACCATTTTCCTTTGGGTAAATAATACATTTTGGCCATTTGTCGTGTTGGTGCTACTAAGGTGGAAGGTTAAGATTGGTTCATTTTTTTGAGTGAGGATCAAGTTTAATAGAGGGTGGATGAGGATACAGTCAAGTGGTGGGATGAGGGCTTTAAACCATGTCAATGATCATGAAAAAAAGTAGGTGTTTCTTTGAATTGATATCTAGGTTATTTTATGGTTTGAATAACATTTGGTGGTAGGAAATAGAGGGGAGAAAATGGGTTGGTTTAAAGCATTTTAATTTTGTTTCCCTAGGTCTAAGGTTTGATAAAATAGATAAATTGGTAGATAAATTAGATAAAATATAAGTGTATAAGGTTTTTATTAGGGTAGAAAAGACTTTAAAAAGGGGAATTAGGTAGATTTATAGGCATTATGGGGTTGTACAGAGGTCACAAGTTCAAGTCCTTCCACCATTGGGTACAAATAAAGACTAGTGTTAGTTTACCCTTGATCAACATCAGTTGGACCCAAGGAGAATAATAGATCTTAAGGGACCAAAGATGGTTTTATGAACTATCGGTGGTTGATGGGATTGGGTAAAAGGGGGGTGATATTTGGTTTAAAAGTGTTTGTTTAAAAAGATGTTAAGAATTGAAATTGTAGCTGATAAGGATAGATTTTAAGGTTGACAAGGATACTTTATTAGCGAGTCAATGACAATCTTAGTTGATGAGTGTGTGATAAGTGTTTAGAGTATAGGGAGATGAAATAGGTGTGGTTTTTTCAAAGAAGGATATGAGGGGGGAGGATTGAATAGAGGCATAAGTTTGTGTGGGAAAAATTTATTTAGGTTAAATGTAATGGTGTGAATCATAATAGGCTAAAAGACAAGGTGTATGTTAGTACTTAGAAATAGGTGGAAAACCTAAGTATGCCATGCTTCTGATGTACTGTTATGCTTGAAAGATCATGAGTAGATTCAATTAACGGGAGTAGGTTCCCACACTATTTGTATAGCTTTGAGATGCTATGAGTGTTGACAAGTGGAAGCATATGGAGGCCATTAGATTAGGTGTGATGTGACACTATCAACACCTACCCCTGAGATCCTATGATGATCATCATGCTCATTGAGATATAAGATCCTATGATGATCACTTTTTGGCTACCAAATAGAGAGATCACAATCTTATCAAAGGATGTGCATAGTATCACATGATTTCCCATTTAAGGAGATCTAGTCTATCACATAGAGAGAGAGAGAAGAGAGAGAGAGAGAGAGAGGAGAGAGAGGAGAAGAGAAGAGAGGAGAGAGAGAGAGAGAGAGAGAGAGAGAGAGAGAGAGAGAGATGACATATACTATTTTATGGATATGATATATGGTACAAACTAGGTCCATGTGTGTTTTCATGTAGGTGGATTCCATTTTGGTCCATTTTACTAGAGGGCTCATGAGGATAGATACTTACTCATGATGTTGATGATGGCCTTGATGAGTTTGATGTTGCTAAACTTAGTTGGTGGGTGATTTTTGCATTTATTGTTAGGTGTCTTGGTTGAGATGTTACTAGGGGGACTATTTTTGGATGGGCCCCAATTCTACTAGTGTAGATCTATAGGGAGCTATAGGGATTATGAGTGCATAAGTGATATAGGATTAACATTAGTTTTGTACTTCACTACTCAACATTTGAGCATATTCAAGAGTTGATATCCTTAGGGATTTTAGTGGAGGGTTATCTACTAACTAAATACATAGTGGGCTTCTTACATTAGAAGAGAGGTGTTGTCATGATAGGGGTAAGTGGAAGAGCTAGAGATATTGATTGGTTCCAAGATTCATTAGAGGGTCAAGTGGTTAGAGATATTAGATGGAGGTCATATATTGATTGGTCTTAGTGGGTAGGACTTAGGTATCACACCATAGGGCTTTAGAGTTGGTGGTGGATATAAGAAAGATAGGAAGGTGAGGAAAAGCTCATCCCTTTAGAAGGTAGTCTGGTTTGGCATAGGGGATCCTACCTAAATTTCTAAGTTATTGAAGGGAGGAGGTTGAGTTTATGTTACCCAAGCCACAACCATAAGATGTTATGCTTGACTATGAGGAGCTACCAGTTAGAGATCTTATTGATGATGTGGGGGTTGTTGATGGATATGTGACCTAGTATAGGGTAAGTATGTGGAAAATGACTTTAAATGGGGTGATGGGGGCTGACAGACCATGGATGTAGACCCAATAGGGGCACAAGTTTAGGGTGATGGCTAGGTGGTAGTATCATTCACCATAGCATAGGCCCAGGTACATGTATTATAGGGATAGGTTGCTACACTATAGGATTATATTATTATGCTATAGAGTCAAGTGGAAACCATCACAATAGATCAAGACCAAGCATAGACATCCCTTAAGGTAGTCATGTAGGAGAGAGATATTCTTAGATAGAGGGTATAAATAGGAGGGGGACCAACACTAGTAACTAGAGGACCACCAAACATAGTTTTGAGGCTCTGATACTTAGCCACCATTGAGGATCTTAGGTATTATAAGGTGATGGCGCTAGATTAGCTACCACAAGAGATGCATTATGGGGAGTACAGATCTAGTTTGGTAGGTGGGTCATCTATAGCTACCCTAGGATAATGGGCCTCCATAGTGAGCCATGTAGGGATATAAGGGGGACCACCACTAGATGGGAGTGCAAGGGTAGGTGGAAGTGGTGAAAGTGCTCTAAGGGCATGATTTACATATGTGCTAATATGTTGGTATAGATATATGTACATTATTTTGATACTAGCCTATGTGCTGATGTAGTGATATGTACATGTTTTGAGAGAGAGTTTACACATTGTTACATGTATTTATGATGAAATGATGTATATGATCATGATGCATGGTTTATGATGATGTATATCTATGGTTCATGGTTTAAATTCTTAATGTGGTTATTCATGTTTATGTTTATGGTTGATGATATATGGTTTCCTGCATATGTTTTATGAGATATTTTAACTCAGTAGCCTAGGTATGTGATGCTAGAAATATGGTTATGATGTTCTAATTTTGTTCATGGATGTGATGGGATGTGCTATTGATGGATATATGTCATGTGATAATGTAATCATAATGGCTTTGTTTATGGTTATGTTGATATGTTGTGTATGAGTTGATGTTATAAGATGATTTGTGGTAATGTTATGGTAAGTGGATAGATTGGTATATGATATGGTTCATGATGTTTTGCTCATTGATTTTGTTTATGTTCATGATGAATATAGTTGACATGATGTTTTGATGGTAGATGGATATGATTATGTTTATGGCATGACATGATATGATGCACTTTCATGGTGTTTTGATCATAGATAGGTAGGTGATGTGGTTCATGGACATATCTCATAATGTTATGATTTTCATTTGATATTTGTTGTTTATGATCATGGAGATAAAATGTGGATATGGTACATAAAGTAAGTAAATAACAAAATAAATGTTAAGGATGATGAGAGGAATCATTATAGGTACATCTACATGAACCAATAAAAGATAAGAAAAGAAACATGATGCTTCTTCATTGGTAAGGACAAAAATAAAACCTAGAGTCAGTTTGGCTTAGTGAAAATAAGCTTTTCAAATGCTTCACATTAGCATGATTTGGTTGGCAAATGGGTATCTTGATCACATTACATTAAGTAAGCTCATAATCCTATGAATATGATATATGGAAGGAGGGTGGGTATAACTAAAACCTTTTGTGAGACTATCATGCCTCTTCTATAGGATTCCAAGAGGATATTATAAGCAAATCTATGCTCATATATAAAGTGTAGATTGATTGATACGTGAAGTCTACTTAGGAGAGTTGATTTATACTTTCCAAGATTATTATTTTTAGGAGAGCTGATTATAGTGCTTCTTATTGATTTTGATTTTACTTATGGGTTGTTTTCTATTTTGTTTTTGCTTGGGGTTGGGGAAGCTAATTGATGTGAGAAGATTTTGAAAACTTTCTAGCTTTTAACAAGTACTTTAACTTAATAATCCTTGAAGGGACTGGTTTAAGTTTTTTTTCCTAGTCCAAATGCTTGTGATAGATGTCCTTCAAGGGAGTAGTCCACATTACATTTTACAATTTTAGATGATTTTTTAACAACCGTCCTTAAAGGGAGTAGTATATGAATGTTAAGACATAAACTATGGTAACCAATCTCAAGGAGATAGGAAGTACCATGAGAATCATACCATAGGTAGATCCATGGTTCCCATAGTTCAAGATTAGGCTATGAATATGATGGATAATCACATGATTTAGCTATAGTCAATTACCCCTAAAAAGAGGGAAATGAATGTGGTTATAGGGGATGAGTTTAAGTTAGACCAATGTGATTGTGATCCTTCCTTAACAATAGAAAGGATGTAGATGTAAAGCATTGAGAGGCTTAGGTTCTAGTTTGCCTTTGAGAGAGGACAAATGATAAGCTCTTGTTCCATACTTATGGGTTATGATGTAAGGTTCAAGCCAATTGAAAGAAAATTTTACACTTTTATTTTTCTTCATATTAGTTACATGTTGATTTTCCTTGAGGATGAAATCTCTAATATTGAATTCTTGCACTTTCGTGTGTTTTTTATAAGCACACTTGATTCATTCTTAATAGACATGAAGATGGGAAAGAGCGAGTAAATGATGTTCATCAAGTAGCTCAAGTGGGGCTAAATGTTCTTGATGTTAATCATCTTTTGAAATAAGGTCATGAAAATATATGCAAAGAGAGGGTCTTTGGACCTCAAGAGGCAACATAGATTTAGATCCAAACATGAGGGAAAAAGGTGTAGCACCTATAGGGATTTAGATGATAGTACGATATGCCCATAAGGAAAAAGGGATGTGCAGGTGCCAATTCCAACCTGAGGCATTGACCATTTTGGTAATCATGTTTTTAAGGGTTTTGTTAGAGGCCTCTGCTTGTCCATTTACTTGTGGATGATAAGGTGATGGAGAACTAAGTTTTATACCAAATACCTTAACTTGTTTATTTTTAAAGTATTTTCCATTGTCAATGATGATCTTATAGGGAACATTAAAGTGAAAAATGATATGATGGGTGATAAATTTGACAATCTTTTCAGCTTTTGTCAAGACAAGAGGAATAACCTCCACCCATTTGGTGAAATATTCAATTTTAGTGATGATAGAGTGATGTCACTATGAAGAGTGGGGATTAATTTCACCAATAAGGTCCGTACCCCATTTTTAAAAAGGCTAAAAGTCAGTAGAAAATTGAAGGCTATGGGTTGTTGCATGATGTAAATTACCATGTTTTTAACACTTGACACACTTTTTCACATAATCACAATAGTCTTGGTTAAGGGTATGTTAAGGTGTGGAGCCTAAAAGCTTCACATATGAGTGCATTACCAAAGTCGAAGGTTTACACAGTCACCGGTGTTAGTCAGGAGTGACCAATGTCAGTCAGGTGTAGTTAAAGAGATGCTGGCATTGGCAGAGGATCGGCCGACGTCGGTCATAGGCAAGCAGGCAGGAACCGGCATCGGTTACCTGTGTGTCCAGAATGCTATTTTCGAGGATAAAAGCGAGTGTTTGCATGATGAGTTTAAGTCTTAGTCTTAAGTTTACATTTCTATTTTTAGTAAGATTGTTTTTAGAGCCCTTGTTCAAGAGGCTTAATTGTTGGTTGTAAGTGCATGCTCAAGTTTCCTAATTCTATATGTAAAATTAGATCTTCTTAGCTTAGTGTGATTATTGTAGTAGTTCATTGTATGTGAATGTTGAAGAATAGTACAGAGTTGTATCAATCCAGGTTGTTGGAATTGATTGTACTTGAGAGAGAGAGCTCTTAAGGGATAGAGATCTAGAGAGAGATCTTGTGCATCTGAGAGAGGTGTGGAAGAAAGAAGTTTCTTCAATTGTATTCCTTTTGTAAAGAGTTTAATACAAGTTTTCAGGGTGGTTTCTTGTATCTCTTGTTCTTTGCTATTATCTGATTCTAGTTACTTATATATCTGATTTAATTCCATGGTTTATTGCTTGCATAAGTGTAATCATATTGTTGGTTGATCCCCAATAGGGTAAGCTAGTAATAGCCTAGACAGAGGATGGGCTTAGACACAATGAGTCTACTAAAGTGACCTCCATAGATACGATCATGCATTTCCTTAATAATGTGAGAGGATTCTAGACCACAAGGTAATAAAATAATAGGCAATCAAAACTACATTTATAAAGGATGCCTCCCATAATGGTATAATAGAAGGTGCTCTTAATAAATGCTCAATGGGTATTCCTAGAGAGGCTATATCAAAATACGCTAAGGTTTAGGTAGTTGAAGGTGTGTTGATACCACAAGGCAAGTTGGATCTCCTCCACATTAAAGATGGTTGGAGTGTCTGACTTGACATAGGAAGGTTTGGTGAGGTGATGGATAATGACTGATAGCTTAGAGTCTGATGGTTCTGATGGGATATGAAAATTAATAGAAGCCATAATGTTGACAAACTTGTTGGTAGATCATGGGGTGGTTTGAATATGGTAATGTTTAAATGATGTCAAGAGTTCCATGACTAACTGTCTATATAGTTTCAAAATCTGATTCTTACACTGGTAGATGCTATTGATTTGATTGATCACAAATTAGGATTCACCAAAGATAGTGATTCTTCTAACTCCCAAAGCTAATGTGGCTTAGAGACCTATTACTAGGGCTTCATATTTAGCCACATTGTTCGTAAATTCAAAGTCAAGTTTAAAAGAGAAAGGAAGTGATTCACTGATAAGGGGTATAGGGATGATATTAGCTCCCCCACCAAGTTGACATTTGGAACCATAAAAAAACATGGTTATTTGATTGGTGAAATCTGGTTGGGATAGGCTTACAATCGACTCATTTAGAAATTCAAGAGGGGGAGATTGGTTGTTTAGCAAGGGTATGTTAGCCAACTAGTCAGTAATGACTTGCCACTTAATTAAATTCTACTATAGGAACTCAAGGTCAAACTTGGCTAAAAGCATAAGCCAATTGGGCATACACTAGTTTTAGTATGGCTTAGAGTGCATATACTTGAGTGGGTCGGTATTGGCTATGATAAAAGTGTTGTGGTCAAGAAGGTAGTGGAAACATTTTGTGGCCATGAATACTAGCGCCAAATAAAGTCTCTCAATATGAGTATACCAATTTTAATATTCTACAAGGGTGTGTATTATGTAATAGATGGCTTACTCTTTGTTTTGTTCATCTCGATGGGAAAGCATTGCCCCTAAGAAAGGGTCAGTAAAATAGATATAAAGGTAGAAATTTTGGTCACACTTAGGGAGTGTGAGGACAGGTGGAGATAGAAGGTAATCTTTGAGTGAATCAAAGGGCTTTTAATAACTGATGTTTAACTTGAAAGAGATGTCTTTATTCAAGAGATGATGGAAGGGTTGGCATCAATCTAAGAGCTAAGAAATGAAGTGACAAATGGATTGGTGCTTTCCCTATAAATTATGAAGTTACTTAAGATTGATTAGAGGTAACATCTCTAGAATAACTTTGATTTTATCTAGACCAACCTTGATTCCTTGAATGGAAATGATGAAGCTAAGGAGTTTGCCTAACAAGACCCTAAAAATACATTTCTTGGGATTGAGGTCGACATGATAATGGATAAGTCTCTCAAAGATAATCTTGAGAATGGCTAAACAGTCCTTTTCAATGTTTGGATTTTATAAGCAGGTCATCCATGTAGTCCTTAATAATTTTGTGGATAAAATCATGGAAGATGTAGGTCATAACAAGTTGGTAGGTTACACTAGCATTCCTTAAATCAAAGGGCATGACCCTATAACACAAAGTCTCCCATTGGGTGATAAAGGTAGTTTTGTGTTGATCTTTAGGGGCTATCAAAATTTGATTTTAACCCAAGAATCTATATATGAGAGACAAAATCTCATGGCCTACTATAAGATTAATAAGCTGGTCAATGATAGGTAGAGGAAAGTCATCCTTTGGGTAGGTGAGTTGAGGTCACAAAAGTCCACATAGATATGTATTCCCCCTATGGATTTAGTGATATGAATAATGTTTGAGACCCACTAGGGATAATCAATGGGTTGAATGAAGTTGATAGAGAGGAGGTGTTAAATCTCTTCTTTGAAAAGAAGGGAAATGTAAGGATGTATTTATTGAAGTTTCTATCTAACAAGGTTGACATCACAATTGGTTATAATGTTATCGGTGGCAATGGTTGGGTCAATACCAGGCATATTGTCATATGATTAGGTGAATGGAATGTTACAGTCATAGAGGAAGGTAGAGAAGTCTTGAAGTTCCTTAGGGGTTAGAGATTGGACCAATTTTACAATATGAGGGTTTCTAAAAGTTCTTATGTCAATATCCATATTGGATTCATTTCACATGGTTGAGATCTCTAGAGGCGATTATTTGTGGATGGAGGAATCAGGTGTACCAAGGTAGGTGATAATAGAATTATCATCCTAAAACTAGACAGTGTTAATGGTAGGAGAGTCTTCTCCCACCAGTTTAGGATGGATCAAAGGGATGGTTACTAGTTCCCCTTACTTTTGATAAGTTAAGGGGTTAAGGGTAATCATGTTGACAAAAAAATTTGGGTGGGATGATGTCCTCATCCTCACACTTAGGTGGAGGGGGTGATGGTGAGGAAGGGGTCTCTTCTACAATAGCAGTTGTGGTAGGTTGTTTGGCTTTCTTCTTATTAGTTAAAATGAAACCAAGGCCATACTTCTCATGAGGCATTCATGTCTCAATCAAGATCAATATGCGTGGTTTATGCTCGTATCATCCTAATAAAAATCCATTTTAGGCACACCTCTAAAGGTATATTTTGGCAAAGTTTGGGTTGTTCAAGTAAGAGAATGTAGAGGTGGATAGTTGTGAAGAAGAGGAGGTCATGGAAACATCAAGCAGGTTATCAATTCCCCCATAGATAAAATGTGTTTGATATGTTAGAGGCCCCAAGGGATTAATGGCTCTAATTTTGGGGTCATAACCTGGTTGGTGGTTGAGTTTCCCATACTCTTGTAGAATAGGGAAAACATCGAGGGTAAAGAGTTGGTATTCTCTGAGGGTAAGGTAGTGGTAGGTAGATTCCAAAGGATTAGTGGTAGGTATTTGGTCTATAAGAATAGATGAACTAGTAGATGCCACTATGGAAGGAGAAGTAATGGTTTCATTGTCCATGGTGGAAGGCATGATGATGGATGCTTGGGGTGTTGTTGTCAAATGTAGGAGGACATCATTAGGTTAGTAGGTCATGTTGCATGCTGCAAAAGGGCTTAGGTCAGCTTGTATGGTAACAACCTAACCCTCGTGCTTGAATTTGACACAATGGGGAAGGGTATAAGGTATGTAACCCATAACATAGAAACAAGGTCTCCCTAGTAGAATATTGTAATAGAATTCACCTTCAACCACATAGAAGAGTTTAGGGAGCGTGCATGGTTCGAGATGAATGTGGAGGATAATGATTCCTAGAGTAGTGGTTATGGTGTCATTAAAGGATCTAAGGACAAATAAAGTTTGAGACATGACATTGTTTGATAATTTGAGTTGGTCATAGGTATAAGAAGAGATGATGTTGATGTTAGCCCCACCATTGATCATAGCCCATTTAATTTAAGTTTTGTTGATGTGGGTAGTAATGAAGAGAGGAGGATCTAGATCCTTAGGATGGATAGAGGGTATCTTTGAGTCCTTGAAAGTAACAAGGGTCAAGAGTTAGAAGTCACTTATGAAGGCCTCTATAGGTGGAGAGTTTCCTAGTTTGACCTCAATAGCTTGCATAGCCTCTATCATGTCTTGATAAATGTGAGGTGAGGTGGAAATGAGCTCATAGAGGCTCATATTATTTAGAGTTTGGTGAAGTTGCTTAAGAATGACCCTCCTAATGGATTTAGAGGGGCTAGCCTTAGAGGTTCCTAAGATGGTAACTTTGGGCTTAACTAAAGATATAGGGGTTTGTTTTGGGTTTGGTTTAAGATGAGTTAGTGGGTATGTCCATGAAATAGATACTTTGGCCTTCCATTTATCCTTTTTTTATGATTGTGTGACCACATTAATGGTATGGATAAAGGGAAAGGTGTGATATGAGTTTGGGTAGATTCTCCATCACTCTAAAGTGAGAGTGGAGGATTATGGATGTGCTAGAAAATAGCTAGTGGGTACATTGGTAGAGGATTCAGGGGAAGTTCATCTAATAAAATATCAACCTCATCATAGAGCTGATGGATAATGGCTTGGAGAGATTTTCAATTCTTCATGTCATGCCCAAGTGTCCTATGATAGGAATATATTTGACGATCATTATAACAAGAAGGTTTCAAACCAAGAGGATCAAAGGGCCTGATAGCAGGTAAAGTAAGGTAAGAGGATTGTAGTAACATTTAGAAAATGGTTATATTAGATCCAAATAGAGGTGAAGAAGGCTTAGAGGTTCTGGTGTTGGTTGGTAAGATGGGCATGTTGATAGTAATGTGTTTGGTGAGAGAGGGTTTAGGTAAGGTGGTGTTTCTAGTCAATGGTTTTGGTTTGGGTATGCTAGTTATTGGGCTATTCAAGGCTAATAGTCAGGATATTAGTAATTTGGGAAGGACTGGTGCATCAAATAGTAGGTCAGCTAGTATAATTGATAGTGGTGGGCAATATATGTTAAATATATCTTGATTTTGAAGTAAATTTGAGGGATGGAACCCCAAAATAGAAGGCAAGGTAGAGGGAGGTAGAATCCTAATCATATGGCTCTTCAATAGTTTTTCCCCCTTGGTTGGTTTGGGTTGAGGTTTGGGTATAGGCTTGGATGAGGTTAATTCCACATTCAAAGATGGATGAACCAAGCTTCATGTAGTTAAGGCACCAAGAGTTTTGGAAGGTTTGGTTGGTAGTGCAGTCATTAGAGAGGTGGCTATTTTGGTTGAGTGAGAAGGTGAAGGGTTGGTAGATGTTTTAATCAGTTTTAGAGGTGGTGGAAAAATGATGAATTAGTTGGTTAAGGGCATGCTGAAAGGTTTGGGTTTATTGATGTAAGGAATCCCTAACTAGTGCCAAAAAGTGGATTGATCCATGTTTGGCTTTGTGACCATACCTAACTTTTGAATGATTTTAGAAAATGGTGTGTATACTACTATGGCATCCTATGTAGTGGGTGTCAAGGATACACCTATGAGATGAGGAGGAGAATTATTAACCTCACCTATTTCCTCAAGTAAGGGATGTAAGTTTGGACTAGGTGGTTGCTCTATGTGGGGTGTTTGTGAAAAAGTTGCTCCCTTGGGCATGATGTATGTAGTTATGGTTTGTCCTACAATTAGGGGAGATGGTGGGTTATGAATGGTTGTTTATTTAGATAGGTTATTCAAAGGGGTGTTTGATGATTCTAAATACTCTATGAGTGAAGCTAAGGAGAATGAAACCTCCTCAATTTGGGCCTTTGAAGGAAGGGAAAGTGACTCCACCACCTCGATAGGTGAAGTGGGGGAGAAGCTGGTAGGTTATATGGTATGTTCACCATTAATAAGTGTATTAAGGACCATATTAACAATGTGGGCATCATGAGAATATTCAGATTATCTATCCTTAGATCTGGTAGGGGCATGGTTGGGAAAATGCTTCCTAAAGATATCAAGATCTTGATTTTGAGGGGCATTAGGATTATCCAACATGAGTTCTCCCTTATCGATAATACTCTAAACAACATTCTTGAAAGTATTAAATCGACTAACATTATGTCTAATTTCGTAATAAAAAGCATAAAGGTCATTCTCATTATACCAAATAGGTGCTAGATGAGAAGAATCAAACTATTGAGGAAGTTTGATGGGGGGAAGCTATATGAGGTTAGCTTTTAGTAGTTTCTCCAAAATTAAGGAATGATATTATCCAAGTAGAGTCAAATAATTTTGGTTGCTTTGGTTTGGGTTCCTTGTGTTTTGGTTTTAGGTAATGGGAGAATTTTTTTGATTGACATTGGGTGGAGGGGTAGTTTTAAGGACAACCACATTCATCATTCCCTTACTCTTAGTTTTCATGCTGGCTTGTTTCCTAGTTTGGAGGAAGAGGTTTTATTAGTCTTGAAGGTAGAGTTTTTGTTTCATAACTTCAATTTTCCCTCATCTATGGCATGGTTTTCTAGTTTACATGCCATGGTAAAAGCTTCATCAAAAGTTTTGAACCTTTGGACATGTAATGTAGAAGATATATGTTTGGTGCAAGCTCAAGCAAAAATCTCTACAAGTTTAGGCTAAGGCAAGGAAAATGAAAGTTGATTAATCAAGCTTATCCAATGGGTGATGAAATTGGTAATGGACTCATCATCAAATTGTTTGATATAATAGAGATCGGTGATAGAGACCTTCTTGGAAATGTTAGTGGAAAAGTGATCTAAGAAGGCCTGAGCTAGTTGGGTGAAAGAAAAGAGTGAATTCTTGGTAAGGCCACTATACCAGTCAAGTGATGGGATAGATAAAGACATGGGGAAGGTTCAGAGGAAAAGGGAATCATCATAAGAAATCATGTAACATGTGTGCCTAAAAACCCTAAGGTGTTGTTGGGGGTCCTCCTTGTTCTCAAATTTGGTAAATTTTGGAATCTCCCATTGAGAAGGGTAAGGTCTGATAGGGATAGTGGGATGAATAGGTTCATTAAAAATATGCCCATAGGATGAGATGTTATGAGACCCTAAAATGGATCAATTGAGGTTTGTCATGTTGTCCATGAGCATCTTCATTAGGTCAATTTGAGGTGGTGGACCAAAAGGGTCATGAGGTAGATACTATGGTTAAGATTGGGTAACATATTGGTAATTAATTGGTGGTTAAGAGGCTATCACATTTTTTAATGTGGATTCTAAAGGTTGGGTAGGTGGTATGCAATGATAGGTGGATGATGGTTGTAGAGTAGTGGGTACATACCCTTGTGGGTTAGGGATGTATCCTAGATTGGGTGTAATGAGTACCTACTAAGGATTCCTTGTAGATTGGACATGAATGATAGTTGGGTTAGTAATGAAAGGAGAGGTAGTGACCCTCATGCTAGTAGGTGCTGAAGTAGAAGGGATATATACCCCTAAGCTTGATAAAGGGGTATTGACCAATGAGTTGGGGTTGAAAGAGGGAAGGTTGGTAGTGCTAGTGGTAGGTGATCCAGTAATGAGTGGAACATGATGGGTTAATGGTAGGGTTGTTCTTAAGGTGGAGGAGTCATTAGTAGGGGTGGAAGGTGTAAAGGTAGTAGTTGGATGGATAGGTTAGTTTTCAACTATGTCATCAAAGGGGTTAGTAAAAGAAGATATTTAGGTAGTCAAAGGTTAGGTGGTGACCATGGCAATAGGGATACCCTTCATAAAGTGGGATGGCATGCCATAACGAGGACCCTAAGGTAGAGTTGGAACTGGGGCATGGTGAGGGGAGGTGTTAAGGTAGTTTTGAAGGGAAACTGGATTATTGTCTAAAAATGTTGTAAATTCCATGTTTCCTTGGGAAAATAACTAAGGGAAAGTAGGGATTCCAAATGGATGAGGTGAGTCTTCTACCTCTGAGATATACTCCATAGATGGAGATCTAGAAGAGGTTGATTTGAGTGATGTGTTCTACTCTTTTTGTCTCTTCATTGTTGGCGAGTGAGAACCATACAAGAAATGGGGAGAGAGAAAAGAATAAACTCACCACTCAAATAGGAATAAAATAAGAAAATTATCTAGGAAATCAAGACACACACTATAAAGTACATTAAGCCTAGAGGTTAGTTTCAATCTCACTTTTGGCTTATGCCTTAGTTTATGAGAATGTGTGATAGAAGTTGGCTTGTGGATCAAGTACTATATAATCAATCTATGGTTGGTTTTGAGTTTTTTAGGTGCTCAAAATAATCTATATTGGAATCAATATGTGGCTTGGTATTTCAGCTTACCACCTCACTTCATGGTCACATAACAGTAAGAGTGCCAGGTGCATAGACAATATAAATTGATATCCAAAGTTTATACTCAACTAGAGAGTTGAGTTGGTTATCCCCTTAGTAATGACCTCCAAGTAGGATTTTTTGGAAAGGGTAAGGTGATTTTTAGGTGATGAAATCCTAATCGGTCCTTGTCTTAAATTATTTTGATGTTTGATTGATGAAAGTGGTTTGGTTATTGTGTGAAACAAAGTGGTGCTACAATAAGATTATTGTGCTTCAATTTAAATTGAAATAATGTTAAAATCAAGCAATGGATGAAGTTGATTTTAAGCCCAAAAGAAATTTTCATTTCAATTATGAGGAAAAATAGAGAGAAGAGCATATGAATGCAAATTAAAACATGAGTACAGACTCTAGGTCCCAATAGGCATGCCATAATGTTTCACTCAAATTTGGATATTATCAAAAAGAGGGTAGTAAAATTGAAAATATAGGTTATGGTGGGAATACCTAGTTATGGTTGTGTAAGTGTTAAATTCGAAGATTGATAAGATCTCCTCTTTGGCTTGAGAAGAAGACCTACAGATAAGAAAAACACTAAAGCAAACTTGTTTGTTAGATAGATAGTTAGGTGGATTGCCTAGTGATATCTAGATCCTAGAAGTGAGAGCTTCCTTAGGGGTTGTTAATCCACATATTTTAAATAATTAAGTTTATAAAATAGAGTAGAAATTAATTGCATCAATTAAAGAAGAATACTAAAATTAATTATACAAGAAGTTCTTGTTAGAGAAAGATATGCTATAAAATTAAATATATCAAAGGTGGGTCAATGCCTATGTTAAACAATTGGGGTCTATTCCAAAAAATTAGGTAGGGGTGTACGAATAGGTGGGGACACAAAAAATTAGATTTGGTTGGATGTAGGTAGGTGAAAGGATCTTGCTAGAAATTTGCCTAATAATGAACCATCAAAGATCAAGGTGACCATCGTCGATTGGTGTAACCATCTTTAGTTGTCTAACCATCACTGGTTGAGACTAACCATCATTGGTTAAGGCTAACTATCATTGGTTGCCTATCCGTGGAACTAGGTTGGTGTTGTTAATTGACAAGATTCAAGAGGTAAGTTCTAAGAGGTAAGGGCTAGAATGATTTCAAAATGAAAATACAATAAGATAATACAAAAAAATAAATACTTGTCTTACAAGAAGTTAGTTGGGTGGATGGTTGAGATGGTTGCTCATTATAGAAGTTGGTAATGATTCTGATAGAGTAATAATATTTGAAAAACTTGATAGAGAGATGATGACAAGTTGGCTCCCTAGTATGGCTACTAGATTGTTGAAGAACTTGAAAATGATTGACCTACAAAAATAGATTTTAGATACATAAAGATATTCATTACAATTACAGATGGATTTGGCCTCCCAAGCCACTCTCTCTTATAGTCACAAGTAAGAGGTGGAAGTGAAAGTGTAACTAGGCCATCTAAATATAAATTTTCCATATAATGGCTTGAAATAAGATTTAGACAAGCTATATTTAGAAAATCAATGCGATGGTTTACATGTGGCTTGTATGCTAAAAGTCCAGCTAGTGTAACCTAACTATTGCTAGTTAGGGTGATCATCACCAGTTAGCGCGACCATCATTGATCATGGCTGAATTTGAAAAGGTGGCTAGGCTAAGTTAGTAAGGTCAAACTAATTTTGGGTTAGGTTTGGTTAGGTGTTGGAAGGTGGATGTTCCCAATGGGGTCCTAAGATGGTAATAAGGATTACAACCTTCAAAATCATAGTGTGCATATTTTTGGTGTCTACAAGCACATAAACACTTTCAATCTAAATAAAAAACTATAAATTATACTTATAATGACATGTATGAACTATCAATCACTTTATGAAGGTGACAAAACTTAGACATATATAAGGAATATAAATTCACTTAACTATAGTACATGGATTAATAGAACACACTTCAATCTATTTTGAAAAATGGTGGAATTTAATCTTTATTGCATCAAAAGGTTCACAAAACAAATTTTGGAATACCCTAAGAAAGCCAAAGAATAACAGTCTATTTCTCTAAAAATTACCAGATATTTCTTTCTAAAAACTTTTAGAGTGTTCTAAATGTGTAAAAGATGGAACATATATAGAAAAAGGAAGAGAGAGAGAGGGAACTATGATGCATTATCATAATTTTGAGGATGTAGACTCATTATATTATCAATTAAGAACCAATTTTGTAAAATAATTGAATGCTCATTATCTTTATCCATTCACTTGGTATACTTCTTGGAACCATGGCATTATCTATCTAGTATGTTGATGAGGATAATGTTTAGGACTATCTGAATTGTGCCACATTTGCTTTGGGTGGCCATTGGTACCTACTCATTGCATGATAGGCTAAAAACCACTCCATGGTCATATTTACATCTGTATTTGCTCTAATATCGATCATAGGTCCATTATAGGTGAAAACCAATCCAATTATTATTTTTCACATAGTCATGATTTCTATTAAAACCTATAAAATATTTGATCCTACTCAAGCTCTGTTAGTCTATCTTTGATCTCTATATTAGGCCCAGAGACCTATGTCAGTGATATGGCACTCTACTAGCGATGCTTGGTCCCACTAGTTCTATTTATTTCTTGTTCTAGCTCTGGTCCCTTTGTTTTTTTATTTTGTCTAGGTTGAAGAATGGCTCATTGACCTTTGTAAAAATGTTTTAGGCTCACACTTTGTTTATTGACTATCGATTGCCAACTCAAATCATTGACATGTTGACCTATCTCACTCCATTAGATCCTACTTGTCTGGATGAACATTGATTATTGATCTTCTACTAATTGAACTTGTTAACACTTGTCATGCACACATTTGATTTTGAGATTCGTTGACCCCTTTGAGATTCGTTGACCCCTTTGAATGTAAAATTAAATGTGTTTTGTTAGATCTGCCTAGGACCCATGGTTTAAAATCCAATAGCTATTTACTAGGTCTTAAATTTGACATCTGTGCAAATGTCATTTCACATCCCCATGGATGTATTTGATATCTTGTATTCCATCAAATTTAAACTTTAATGTATTTTTGTAGTGGATTAAATTTGATATCTATGAGAATGTATCCCATTATTTGACCAAATTTTAAGATTTATATCTAAACTACAAAATTCATGGAGGGATGAAATTTGTTGGAGATGTTCTTGAAGTCAAAAGGATTCTACCCACTTGATCCATTGGTTTTGGGAGATTTCTAAGTGGAGATAAAAAATTCTCAAACTAGTCTATGTGTATTTTCATGGTGTCTACATGACTATCTGGTCATTTAAATCTCAACGATTAATCACCAAGGCCTGAATTTGACACTTGTGTGACCATATTACTCTATGTGACCAACTTTGGAATTCCATAACTTAAGATAAGAAGATTGTGTAGACTTGAAACTTGTAGGATATTTTTTTGGCACAAAGGACATATGGTACTATAATTATATTACTTGTGAGGCCTTCTGAGCTCATTTATAAAATGTTCAAGTAAATTGGTTCATTTTTTCCCTATGTGATGCCCTGACGATGGTCTAATTCTTCAAATTTGTATAGTCCATATTTTTCTCAATATTTCAAGGCTATGATGATCTCCTAAAGCTTGTGTAACCTAGTTCATATCCCTAAACACCATGAAAACTGCTTGGACCTTTCACCTGCAACTGTACACCTATCCATTGAAGATCAATTAGATCATACTTTAAGCTTATTTAAAGTGTTTTAAAATATTTTTAAAAGCTATATGATCTCCACGTTAGGTATATCTACTCCTTGTGACACTGGGTCACTCTTCAATTAGGATCATTCTCCTTCCACTAGACTCTTGGACTAGCCACATTTTTGGTGTGTAGACCAAATTTGGTCAACACTAAGTTAGGCTTATATATTGATAATAATTAGAGGAGTAATTAGTTTATATTTTAGTGGTTTGAAATCGTTATAGGTTCTTTTCATCATAATTATATTATCATAATTTTTTAAGGTACTTAAAATTAAGTACATGATCCTTGTTAGTGGTTTAGTTCTTCCTAAGATATGAAGTATTTTGAGTCCTAACCATCTAAAATTTTTGAGTAAATACTTATTATTGGAAAACACTTATGGAAGGTCACAATTTATAATTATGGTGGGTGAAAAAAAACCCTATTTTGAACTCCTATGGAAATGTAGTTAAAACATTTTGAATTATGACAACTTGACCCTACCTTGTATTTGAGAAAAGATTATGAACATTTTTATGCAAATTATTTAAACTAAGCTAAGTGTTATCTTGGAATGTGTTTGCGGGGGTGTTATATAAATTTATAAATGAGTTTTTAAAAATGATAAATCTCATGTTTAAATGTTAAACATATTTTTGGAAAAATCATTATTTAAGTTAAAATAACTATAAACTTAAGTTCTACATGTTTAGAAAGTGTAAGGTGTTTATTTCCCACTTTTTTTCTTTTGGATTATTTAACACACATACCACATAGATTATTCCACCTCACTTGGATTTTATCTATAATTGTGGGATATTATTGCTTAGGTGTACATTGTCATAGTAGTTACATGTTTGAATCATTTTTAGTTAGATGGTGTTACACTTGAATTAATATTCATGGTATGGGAGTTACAGTATACTCTTAGCACATTTAACTTAATTTCATGGGGGAGTTACACATTTCACTCTATTTGTACATGTTGATTATTAATTTATTCTATGAAGTGTTGGATATTTTCTCTCATTCCTTTGAAATATTATCTTATAATGAGGTTGATTAGAGTTTATTCATAATTAACCCATATTTGTAGAAAACACACCATAACATATAATTTATTCAGATGTCTTATTGATTATATAGGAATAAAATATAAATGAAAGTTGTATCCTTTATACAAGGATTCAATATTAATCCACATCCCTCACATATCCCAACCCCTCCCATAAATATCTCAACTTTTCCTTAAGACTCTCTTCTATAATATATATTATGAGAGTTTTATTTACACATTACATATATTAGTATTATAAATAATTTTCATACCAAAATTTCCTAATATTCTACCCCTTATTATGAACATGGGGAGAAACACCATCCTCTATCTAAGCAATATACACATTTTTTGACCTTCCTTTGTGATACTTCCTTGCACTTTGATTATGGGAACAAATCAACCAAGAAATGGGAACACTATCAACTAGTCATGGGAATCTCATCCAAGGTGGGGACATGTATCAACCACTTGGGATCATACCAACCATGCAAAGGGAACTATATCAACCAAATCTAGGAACATCAAATAGACCAATCAAAAAGTAGTGAGAACATACTTACCAACTACTTTTATTAAGAACATCTCTTGATTTAGTACTTATGGTCTAGATATCCTATACTATCACACTTTTAGGGGATTACATTTGGAAATTCTCACTTATTTAGATGAACATAAATACACTTCTATTATTATTTCACACAAGCTAAAAATAGAAAGCAAAGTGTCACTACTACAAAATGGTACCTCATCATTAGTGGCTAATGAGAGGTACAATTATTCTCCATCCTCATTTTCCTGTAGCCTATAGTAAGTGAATATATTTACTTAAGACATAGAAAACTTGATGATAGCTTTTGTACATTCAAAAATAACATGTCTATCAGTCTCTCATGGCAAGACATGATGTACATCTATCTAGATTTACCTGGATGTAATAGTTGGCTTCTTGTTGTGATGAGCAAGCAAGGATACCTCTTGAGATAATTTTTCAAATATATTGTTAATGAAGGAATTCATTATACACATACCTTTGCTAAAAATATCAACATTTAGATGCACCTATTTTAGAACTTTAAATATATAGATTTTGAATTTATTTTCATTTTTCTCTACCTTCTTTTTCTTTTTCTCTTCTTTTTTTCTCATTTTATCCCTTATGACCTTAGACTTGAAACAAGACAGTATATTTCACTGATAATACATCGTTTCTAAAATATAACTTTTGATAAAATGACTATAGATAATGACTTTATACCAAAAATGATTTAAATATTGATATTTTGTCATAAAAATGACCCTTGACATAATGACTCAACTTTTAACTCTCAGTTCATTTTTGATTTTGACAATAAACCCAAAATGATAGCTAGAAATATTAACATCTATTAACTAAAAAGTAATATTTAATTAATTTATAATAACCATAAAATATGACTACAAGCGAGTAACTCTGACCAATTAATATAAACATAAAATTAACTAATATTATGAATGATACTCTATTAATGTTAACAAAAAGACTATTAAATAAATTAATGTTGACCATAATAATAAAGACTCAATGTAAACAAACATTTAAAACTTAAAATTATAAAGAGGAGTTTAAAACTAAATACCACTTTTCTTGGCAAAAACCATGGGAAATTTGTTGCATAGCTTCACCATTTTGTTGTTTACAAAAGACAATGATGGAATATTTATTTGGTTGAAGCCAAGGATGAGATCAATATGAATAGAACCACATCCACCATGTTGATCTGGGAGTTCACTAAAGGTTAGGTATGCCATATATATGAGAGATAAGGAATATTAGATGGTCTTAGATGCATAATAAATAATGCATATCTTAAAAATAGATTTTCAAAAAAGGGCACACATATCAGATACATGTTTGATGCCATGTATGTAAGATATAAAACATGATACATTAGATCAAGCATTCAAATAATATGAAGTATAAAAGTGCAATTAAAATGAATGAATGTGGAAAACTTCACACTATATATAGACCTGGACTAAAATATGTACAATCCTTTACAAAACTAGATCTTCACCTTTTCAAAATATGATAACATGTGGTAGAACCAAACATAATCCAATAAAGCATAATCCAACATGATGTGAAGTCAATATTGATAGAGGTCTTAATTAGACATCAATGACTCAACATGTAAGCTACTCCCACCTTGTTGAAAATCATTATAGAACTGAATGAGATGATTCAAAATTGGCATAGGCATATTATTTTCATAGGGGCTATTGTATGCTCTCCTGAATAGGGGAATCAAGTAGAAAACACATTTTCCCCATTGTTTATTTTACACCTTAAAGATAACCCACTCTAGTACTAGATAATGAAGTTGATCAGAGTCTATGCACAATTAACCCATATATACAAAAAACACACCATAAAATATATTTTATTCATATGTTTTATTCATCATATAGGACTATAATATAAATTAAAGTGGTCTCCTTTATACAAGGATTCAATATTAATCCACATCTCTCATATCTCTCAATTGCTCCCATAAGTCTTTCAACTTCTCCTTAAGACTCTCTTTTACAAGATATCTTATAAGAGTTTTATGTACACATTACATATATTAATATTATAAACAATGTTTATACTATAATTTCCTAATATCTTATGCATGATTTCATTTACTAGAATCTAAATTGTGATTTCCACTTGATTGACTCGTGAGATCACCCCACCATGTGCATTCATTGATTTGGTGATCTTAGCCACAACTCTAATATGGTATCAGAGCACCAATCCATGTTCATGATTATCTATATGGTTATTTAGTTATTTTTTATGAAATATTTAAGATTGGATATTATTTTATCAAAATAATTATTGAGAGAAATATTCAGATTTATGGGATTTCTCATCTTTGGTAGAGTCATTTTTTGTAGCTTCTTTTTACTACATGGAACTCTAGTTTGGCATACTCATGACATGAACATTCTTTTAGAATTTGAACATATTTAAATATATGTTTTTCACCTCAAAAGGGTGTCTCACCTTCCATGGCATATTAGACTAATCCAAGGTGTTGTTGATTAATCCATGGCATTTTTGGCTGATCCAAGGCATTTTATATTAATCCATTTTTTTACCTGATTCATGGAATTTTTGACTTATCCAAGACATTTTTTGACTAATCTAATTATTTTTGTCTAATCTAAGGTTTTCAAACATCAAAATCATGTTTTTTGATCTAGGGTGTCATTTTTACTAGCTAAAACTTCTTTATTTATAATTTAGGCATCAATCCTACTCCCTTTATCAAGAACATAGACCTAGGTGCCATTATTTTACTATTAAATATTTAAATTGGGATGTCATTAATACAAATACAACCCAACAGTCATTTTGGCATCTTACCTACAATTTTGGTGCTTCATTTGGGGTGTGGACTTCCATTATTAGCTTCCTTCTACCTAGAGTTTTTACCATGGTGACACTCAACCTTTTCCTTCTATTTTAAAAAGTCTAAAAATATAAACTTATGCCTTAAAAATATTATAAAAAATAATTATTTATTATTATTATTTTTAAACATTTGTTTTATTTTTGCCTTAAATGGTTTGTTTCTCACCTAAGCACATAAGGGCAATTACATGTGTTATTTTTAACTTTAGTTAACTTAAAGAGGAACCCAATTAGATTTTGGTTCCATTGACTAGATGGAAGGCTATATTCATTCCATTTCCACTTTTGCATTTAAAATTTTAGTCTGAATTCAATAAATAAGCCATTAATGATGTGAAATGTAATTTTCTATAACTTTTGATCCATAACTTAGAATTGAGTGCTATCTTTTTCAAACGAGCATGGTTTTTAGTATTATTTCAATTGGTATAATATTTTTTGTAAAATGAACTAAATTTATAAAGTGCCATATTTTAGGGGTTCCCTGCTTGACCATTTTTTCCATTTTTACCTCTTGGATGCATTATCAGTAGAACCTGATGTCCCTGTAGTTTCTCTTACTTACACACTAATCACTCAAGATGTATTATTGACTACATGTGAAATCTATACATGTGTGATTTTACTTATAACATTATCAGGGGGTCACATCTATTTGTTCTAAGTGGCTATTATGTGTTGTGTTTTTATTGTTCTTCTATGTTATCATTTTCTACATTATGTTGGTTCCTACAATTAATGCTCATTTAGACACATTCTCAATTATGCCCGATGTCCTCTTCATGAGTGTGTCTTAATCTTAGGGGGTCATTCTAGTTTATTATATGTAGTTTTTCACTTCTATGATGAGGAGAGTTGATTTTGTACTAGTGGTTCTTCTTAGGAAAACCAACTATGCTTCTTAGCATGCCTACATGGAACACTTAATCAAAATAAAGAATCATAACCCATTCCTATATGGATAGATTCATGATCCCACTAATCTTATTAAATTAAATAAGTGGTCTAACACTCATGACAAGGTTCTTGGTACCTTACTATTACATGTCTCCATGGATTTTCACTGCCATATGGACTATACAACATGTCTTTACACTATTTAGAGCATCCTACAATCTCTTTTTTAGAGCTATTATTGATATCTATATCAATCCTCCTCCTCCTCTTCTTATCATCTATTTAGATACTATTGTAATCTCTCCTCATACTCCTATTTCTTGCGATGACACATTTATGGTGTATTATAATCTTCCTTTTATCAAGCCACCACTATAAGATGAGATTTTTTCTAATGTAAATTATCCCATTATAGATTCTACTTTTATTCCTATTCAGCATGTTGATATGATATTGTTTATAATGTGAATAAACCCATTAAGAGCTTAATCAAATCATATGTTCCTATGGATATTCATATTATATATCTATGTGCTTCATCTATAGTATCTTCTTTAGTTTTGATGGTTATTGAGTTGAGCTCTCCTCTTCACATGGGAATTCTTCTAGCGAGTGTTCTATGTCCTTATTGTAATAGGTTAACTTTAGTGGAATTACAACTAGTTCTTGCGCATGATCTTCTTAGACCTATGCCACTGTTTGTCTTTAGACCTCTTTTAGATATATTTTTAATTCTACCTTCATATTTCTTTGTAAATTGGGTAGACTTTTAGTATACACATTATGTTCATCCTTTAGCAAAAGGAAGAAACATTATTAGATGCAAATGAATCTTATTTAGTCTTTAGGAAGATGATCTTATTATTGACATAAGTTATATTGTGATTTATAGTTGGAGTTCATATTGATTCAACATCATCTTTAGGGGGGTATCCTATCTCTCCCTTATTTTGACTCTTTGGGGTTTTTTCCTATGGGTTTTCTCCTTTTCTCCACTTTATGAGAGTTACATTGTACATGGGTACCTTATTAGGCCTTGTTGATGAGACTGATTTATTTTTACCCACCTAAGCTATGCTTATGGGGGTAGGTGTTAGTGTAGGTTGTTTATTTTCTAATTTTTATTGTGAATCATATCCTATAAATACCACATGGGTTATTCCATCTCACTTGAAGTTTCTATACACTTGCGAGATATGTTTTCCTAGGTGTATATTTTCACATGAGTTACATTTTTGACTCATCATCCATTAGGTGGATTTAATCTTGACCATTTATTCCTAGTATAGGAGTTACATTATACTTTTAGCACATTTGACCTAATTTCATTACGCATTTCACTCCCTATTTATACATCTTACTATTTGAGATATTTTGTAGAGTGTTGGATATTTTCTCTCATTCCTTTGTAATAATCTCTTATGCATGATTTCATTTACTAGTAACTTCATTATGATGTGTACTTAATCGACTCATGAGATCACTCCACCATGTGCATTCATTGATCTGGTGATCCTAGCTATAATTTTAATACATGCAAGTACAAATTTTAAAAAAATAAACTTAATTTTATAATATAAAATTATAAAATTTTAACATTATAACATAATTTTAAATTTGTACTAAATTTTAAATATTTTAAATGTTTAATTTATAGTTGAAACATTTATACTCATTTTTAGCATATAAATTTCAACTTTCAAGTTTTTTGAAATGTTATTTTCGTTATAAAATCAATTCAATGTTTTTTAGTTTTAAAAATCTCATGTTGATTTTAAAAATGTTCAAGATGAATTAAATAATCTAAATTTCAATATAAACTCACTAAAATATCAACTTATAAATGTATTTTTTTAAATGATTATAAAAACGTTTTAACTTCAAAATTGAAATGTTGATTTTTTTGAAAATATGTTTATAAATTAAAATTCAGGTATGTTTTTTAAAATTCAAATTTAAATATGTTAACTCATTTTGAGAAATTTTAATTTTTCAAGTTCAAAATGTTTAATATATTGAAAAAATTAAATTTTAAATTTCAATTGAAAATAGTTTTCTACTCAATTTAATAATCTTATTTTCAAGGTAAATTTAAATCATTTACTTGTATTCATAATGGAAATGAGTTAACTCGATTTTACACATTTCAAAGTTTATATTTTAATTTTATATTAAAAAGTAGATGAGTTTACTCATTTTAAATATGATAAAAAAATAATGTAAAAGTTTATATTAAAAATTGAACATGTTAAAATTTTGAAGTTAAAATTTTATTTACTCTTAGTTTTGGTATTTAAATTTTAACTTTAAAGTTTTTTAAAATATTATTTTCATTAAAAAATTAATTCAAATTTTAATTTTTAAAAATTTATGTTGATTTTAAACTTGTTCAAAATGAATAAAAACAATTAAATTTTAATATAAACTAATTTAAATATCAAATTTTTGATACAATTTACAAAATTATTATAAAATTGCTTCAACTTTAAAATTGAAAAAAATCAAAAAAGTTGAAAATTTTTAAGTTGAAATTTAAATTATATCATTCATAATGATAATCAAAATGATTTAACTCAATTACACACATTTAAAAGTAGAAACTTCAATTATTTTATATTAAAAGTTAAATAAGATTATTCAATTTTAATATGTTTAAAATCAAAATATCATTTTTATATTTAATTTCAAATTTGCACATGTTAAAAATTTAAAGTTGAACAACCTATTTAGACTCATTTATAGTATTTAAATTATTTTTTTTTTAAATAATTTTTTTATTTGATGGGGTAAAAAACTTGATTTTACAGGGACTAAGAGCCATAATTAAGAGTTATAAAATAGAGTAGTAAGCCCCAAGGCTTGGAACAACAAAAAGAAACAACAACTAGCAAACTATCCCCATTGGAGTCAAAATAGTAGATAAAAAACAAAAAAGTGTTTAGGAGGGGGGGCCTCCAATGGTTCCTTATCTTCTTTGGTGTTCTTCTTTGGTACACCCTGCTTGTTCTTTAAAACTTTAGCCCTTATTATTTTACCATGACCTTCAGTGTCATCTATGGGTAGCATCATCCATGGTCTTTTCTGTACCTATTCATGTGGTGGGGTCCTCTTGATGGGAGTAGTGTTGGTGATCTTAAGAGGGGGGGCTCTGCCACCATCATGTGTTGCTTCATTGTGTGTCCTATACACCTTTGTAGACTAGGTGAAGGATTGGAATATTTTGTCTACTTATTTGTTTAAGGCATTATATTCTTGTATGAGTCCTATTAGATTTATCTCTGCCTCATGCAACTTACTATTAAATTTTTTTAACTACTCTTTATTATTTTTGATCTCTTTTATTAGGGGAAATTTTACTTTCCTAGCCACCTTCACAGAGGTAACCTCATCCATTAGGATCAATTTGGGTTTAGGGAAAATCAATTTCAGATGGGAATATTTAGTAGAGATTTTGGATAGAGGGCTATCTTGGGGGATACTAACTAATAAATGGTAGGACCCTGAGGTAGGGTCTTCCTCAGAAGAGTCCTCTTTAGTGGATGACCCCACCAAAGGAACCTTCCTACTCAATAGGGTTTGACCATGCTTTACTAAAAGTAGGATGAAACCTTAGTATAGTATAGGGTTGGTATCATTAACTTGATAGGTGAGAGTGGTGATATTTAGAGGCTTTAGGAGATAAAAAGGGAGACTAATTTTATACCTTGAAAGTTACTTAATATTAAAAGGTGATGGGAGAAAATTAATGTGTGCTTACCTTCAAGTGTCAAGTATTTCATAACTTGTAGGCACATCTCAGGCTATTGGTATAGGAGGTCAGCATGGGGAAAGCCCTTCTTGTCTATCTTAGCAATCTCATTAGTTTAAAATAACCTCTAAAGTAGATCCTACTTTTTTAATTGGTCTTTATATGCATTTTCTCCATCACATAATATGCCTGTAGCTTCTCCTATAAACTCCTCCATGATCATGATTTTGACTCCTCTCATTTCCATGACTCTCTTATTCCAACTAGAAATAAAATCCCTTTCTAAACCTACATCATTCTTGGTTATAATCACCATTAATTCATTAATCCCACCCTGATACAACTTCTTCCATACTTTATTTGTACCTCAAACTTTAGAGTAGGAGGCTAGTTCTAAATGATCCCTATCACCCCCTATTTCCATAGTGCCTATCAAACCAAGGATTATGTTTGGTAGGCTATGGAAATGAATTTTTTTATGGTTCAAAAAATACTTGAAAGGCATGCTTCCTCCCACCTTGTGAAATAAATTTCCCTCATTTTTTATAATGATGGATCATAAAATTTGAAATCTATCTCTTGATGAGAAATGTTTGCATATGCGGCTACCCAATCACCATCTTATCCTGGTGTAATTTCATTACAAATGGTTGATGAAATTATTTTAGGGATGTGTCATCCTATGTGCTAGTTAATTAAAAGAGGGAGGTCTATTCCTATATTAGTAAGTAGTTCTACCACCCTGTTCCCTTCATAGCAAGTGTGAACAATGTGTAATCATTTCATCCCCCTCAAATTTGTCCTGGCATCATTAGTGATATCTTTTATTATATAAGAGGGGGTTATTTTTCCTTCCAAGGCATTTAAGATATTAAGGGAATCCCATTCCACAACAATCCTTTATATTATAAGGCTAGAGGTAAGTTAGATGCCCCATAAAGCCACCTTAGCTTCAACTACATGATTTGTATATGTTCCCAAGGATCCCACATAGGCATTAATCAATAACCCATATGAATTCCTTATGGCTCCTCCCTTTCTTGTAGGTTATAGGTTTCATTTTGAGGCTCCATAAAAGTTTAATTTAACCCAACCTTCAAGCGGAGTCTTCCATCTTGTGTGTTTATAAATTATATATTTAGATGGGGATCTTATTTTTTGAACCACATCCCTATTACTGAAGATTAGTTATACTGAGGTGGGTTTTTTATTTATATCCATGGATGGAAAGGATTTCTAATTCCTAGTAATGGCATGGCATATTTAGATAAATACACATTCAAGTTGGTGCATTTTATTTGGAAAAAAGGCTATCATTATAGGATTTATAAATACTCCAAAACTAATGTGGGAGAGCCAATTACCATAAGAATTATGGGGATGGGATATTCTAGGATGGTTTGTATTACTTAATGAGGTCAAACACATTATCAATTTTAACCCATGAAAGTTTGGATTTATTTAGCATCTAATTAAATAAGCTTGATCTAAATGGAAAATTGAGAAATAGTTAATGAACTGAGTCCTTATCTTTCTATATAATGGGCATCTACTGAGGACTATTGATCCTTCTTTTTCTAGGTTATCCACCATTAGGATCTTATCTTGGGCTGCTACCCAAAAAAAATTAACCTTGGGGGTCAAGTGTTTTATCCATAAATATTTATAGTAGCTCAATTTTATTTCTAGGTTTAGATTAGTGGTATGTCCTAAGGGCATTGAGTACATACCACTATCTTTAGAGTCCCATCAAAAATGATCTTCTTTAGGGAATAAAGGAATGTGAACATGTTTGATAGAGGAATTGAGATTCTAAATTTCCTGTGCTTCTTTAGCTATGGATCCTTCTATGGGAAGGACTTTTCAACTCTTAAAACTTTCATTCTTAACCCAACAGTTTTTAAATTTTGAGCCCCATATTTATTTGAATAGCACATATAAGTTGGCCGAAGTCTATTATGACTAAGGAAGGGTAGTGGAAATATAGGCATCTTTCCATAATACTATTTTCTCTCCATCCCTAATTTGACATTTTATTCCTTTTAAGAAAAAATACTTACAATTATTAATGGGTTTATCAAAGGAAGATCTATCCTCTTGACCTTCTTCTAATAGAAAGATATCTACTTCAGGCCCTTCTAGGTATTTTTCCTTGATAAATCTTGTCGATTCTCTATCTTCTTTCATAAGTCTCCATCCCATTTTTTCTAGTAGGGTCCTCTTCATGGACTTAATGATTCTAAGGCCAAATCCTCCATTTGATTTAGGAAGAGAGGATTTTTCCAAAGATGCAAGAGGAAACCTAAATTTGGTCATCAGCGACCCTCCATAAGAAATTATTTTGGATCTATTCTATTTTAACTACAACCTTGGTAGGTATCTAAAATATGGACATTAGGTATATAGGGATACTTTGGATCAAGGGTTTGAGTAGATAAAATTTTCCTACCTAAGTGAGGAGATGTCCCTTCTAACCTGCAAGCTTCTTTGTTATTATATCAATGAGGGGGTTCCATAGTTCCAAATACATTTTACCTTCAAATAATGGAATGCCAAAATAACATGATGGTAGGTTACTCACTTGGAATTATAAAATTATTTTTATTATTTTTTGCATTATGAGTGGGGTGTTGATGAAGAAAAGAAACTTTAATGAAAATTAATACATTGATTTGAGATAGCTTCATAATTTTTTAAAATAGATTTGAGTTGTTTAACTTCTTCCATTGAATTTTCCCCTAAAATTATCATATCATCTCCAAATTTTTCATGAGTGGCATGCTCAGTATTGAGTGCTACTAATTCCTTTAATCAAAGCCTATGTGTGGGCTTTTAGTAAACTCCTTCCCAAGGTTTTTGCCAAAATGATGAATAGGTATGGGGAGAGAGGGTCTCCCTATCTTAGTCCTTTATAAGATGATAAGAACCATTTTGGTACCCCATTCATGATTATGGAGAATTTAGTGGTAGTTATGCAATTCTAGATAATTTTCCTTAGGTCTTGATTAAAGCCCAAATTTTCTAGGATCATCATCAAAAAATTCAAGGAGTATTGAACATATGCTTTACTCATGCCCAACTTAATGAACATTCCTTTCTTTGGGGATTTAAAGATGGAATGAATGGATTAATTCACCTATATAATTCCATTCATTATGTCTTATAATCATAGATGCTCATTATTGTTCTCCAATGAATTTATCCAAAATATGTTGCATTTGCTTTACCAAGATGATCAAACAAATTTTGTTAGTGGTGTTAAAAATATTGACAAGTTAGAAGTCCTATAAATTATTTGATCTTGGATTTTTTGGAATTAGAGCCAAGAAGGTGTTATTCATTTCTCTATTAATGGTTCTATATTGAAAGAATTCCTTGGTTGCTACATCGAGCTCAGTGTGAAATTTATCCCAAAATTATTGGAAGAAAAAGTGTGGGAAACTGATAGGTCCCAAATCTTTGAAACTTCCATCACAAAGAACATATTTTTTTTTTCTCCTCTTATGATGGTATTTTAGTAAGGGAAGCATTTTTAGTGTTAGATATAACTTTTTCAAATTTATTCAAAGTGTTTTCCACTAGTTATTCATCAAGGAACTTTCTTCCTTAAGAATACTTTTGAAAAAATTGATTGTATGAAAGGAAATATCATCATATTCTTTACCAATATTCCCATTATCCATTTTCAATTGAGTATTTTTGTTTACATTTTTATGTCTGGTCACCCAATAATAGAAGAACTTGGTGTTCATGTCCCCCTCCTTCAGCCAAGTGTACCTAGAATTTTATCTCCAATAGTTTTATCCCTTGCCTCAAGGTTATGAAATTGGAACAAAATTTATTTTTCCCTTTGATGAGTCTATTCATTGTTTCCATATATAGATGCTATTTTTTGGATTGCCATTAATTCTACCTCTAGTGCCCTTTTTTATAAGAAGATGTCACCAAAGACTTCTTTGTTCCAAATTTTCAGCTTTACCTTGAGGAAACTTAAATTTTTTATCAGGATAAACATGTTTGAGCCTGAGAATTGTTATTTCCACCATTAATTTAAGGATTCAATCATGTTTGGGTGATGAAGCCACATGATTTTGAATATGAAGGGACTACATTTTGGTTTCAAGATTGTTTTGCATTTAAAGATTTATGATCCGACCCAATCTTGTTTAGGGAAGAAAGCCTATTAGATAAATGGATGTCCAAGTTTAAAGAGATCAAAAATCTATCAAGGTGGACCTAAATCAAATTATCACCTAGTCTTCTATTAGACTATGTGAATGGGTTGTCATTTAGGTCCACATCCACAAGCCCTACTCTTATAATGAAATTGTTAAAATCTATCATGTTTTTTGTGAGATCTATATGCCCCCTTATTATATCCCTAGGAATAATAGGGGTATTGAATTCCCAAATAATAATCTAATTCCATCTATCATAGGTCCTTCAGAATGAAAGTAGAGATTCCCATAAATTATTTCTAGTGGTTTTAACATTTTAGGCATAGGCATTAGAGAGGATTTATTCTTCATTGTTGTCTAAGTCTCTAGAGATAATAGATAATTGCTTATTGGTATTTTAGATAAGATTTAATTCAAGATAATTTAGGTTTAAAAAAAATATAAGACCCCCTGAAGTACCTTTAGATTTCAATTCTTATACCTAAAATTTTATCCAAACTTTCTCAGCACATGATCTTAAAGTAGTTTTAGACATTTTAGTTTCTTGGATAAGCAAAACTATAGGGTCAACTATTTTTTTAAGGTTACAAAGGATCCTCTACTTCTTTGGTTTGTTTATCACTCTAACATTCCATGTTAGGATTTTCATTTATTATCTTGATTTATTTTGAGGGTTTGCTAGGAACCCTTAGCAATATCTTTCACCATTTCTATATTCTTTGTGATCATTCTAGGTGACCTACCCACTAGTTTTGGGGTGACTCCAATATTAGTGTTTTTACTTCCTTTTATAATTTTGGAGTTTGTGGTAAACCCTTCTTCCTAGATCATTTCCTAGGTTGGAGATTTAGTCACAGAGCATTGTCCCATATATTTGGTAGAATTCATAGTCTTTATAAGGGGAGATAATAATGCATCCTTGAAAATGGGCTTATTTTCACAGTTTAAGGTAGTAAAAAATGTGTATTTTTAAAGCTATATCATAGGCTATTTCTAAGAATGATCTAATTTTAGGTGGCTAAATAGTTCCCTAAAAGTGAGAACTCGAAGGTGAAGGAGGGGGTGAGGATAATTTGATGGATTGTGGGGGAGAAAAGAAGCATTAAGGGTCAAAGTGAGGAGGGTAGAGGGAAATAGTAATGGAATAGGTTTTGATTGGTACAGTAGAGGAATAGAAGAGCGGGTGAGGCTTGCTTTACCCAAGGGGTGATGCAGCTAGGATGGGTGAACATTACTCAATGATAGGGTAGGGGGAGTAAAAGCTATATGAGGGGTGGGTGTAGGAGGAGGAGGGGGTCTAAGGAGTTTTATTGGTGGGAGTTATATGTAAGGGTAGGTAGGTGAGGGAAGGGGTCTAGGTATGATCTTGAGGGGGGCACCTTCTCAATCAGGGAAACAAAATCAAAAAAGAGTTTAAGAGGAGAAAATGATTTTTTTCAAGAAATACCTTTCAGATCACTAGGAACTAAAGCACTTGGTGAAGCCTTTGGTGATCCAATTATTTGTTATTAATTATCTTTATGTACCATCCTTAGTGTATCCTTCAAGTCCATATGTGATTTAGGGTGACAGGATCTTGATTTTTCTTTGGGCAATCTTTTAGTATATGGCTAGAAATGTTGTATCATGTTAAAATGATGGATTTGTTATCATAAATTTTTTGTTTCATCCATTATATGTATTTATACTTCATTTTAATATTTTGGAGTAGTGTCTTGTCCACTGGAATAAAGACATGCACCCAGGCTATGACCATCCTTTGGTGAGAGAGTGTTATTAGGTCAATGGTTATGGGTTACCATAGTGCCCTAGCAATTTTTTAAATAACTTCTAGGTGCCAATATTTCAAAGGAAGTTTTGGGAGAATAAGCCACATTATAATATCATCCATGGTAGTGATACAAAGGTTTGAACTAGCCTTCCACCTCCTAATAGCCATGCTAGCTCTACCTATGAGCCAAGGCCTTTTAGAAAGAACCTTTATACAATCTTCTTGTAAGGAGAAATTAACCAAAAAAATCCTTTAGAAAATGAAATAACCTCCAAGTTTCTTTTGAGTTTATACCTAGAGTTAATCCATGTACAAAATTAATCCATATTTAATTGAAATCCATTCAGCCTAGCCAAGATGGATTTGGCCAGTTCTACATTAGCCAGTTCCACCACAAGGTCGAGTATTGGAACAAAAACCTCATTGTTCACCACTAGGAAAATATAGATATTCAAATGTTCATGTCCCACTAGGATTTTTCATTTTACTCTATTTTATAAATATAGTTTAAAAGAACATGATTCATTCTTTTCTTGATAGTTATTGATCTTGTCTACCTATCACTGAGTGGAATCCATCTATTTAGGTCCTTTGTCTACCATGTTATTACCATGATGGGAATCATGTGGGTCCACATTGATTTTAGAGGAGTCATTTTTTCTCAAAATATTATGTTCTATCTTACAAGTAGTGTCTACATGATTGTTCTAGTTTTCCCTCCCAAGTAAAAATTAAAATTGCTAAAGGTCATCCACCACTTTTCCTTCCTCGCTCTCCATTTAATTTAATTTTATAAAATTTTAATAATATATTTTTTAAAATATTATTTTTATCATGGGGGAAGCCCTTCTTCTCTATCTTAACAAACTCATTAGTGTAGAAGAGCCTCTAATGTAGCTCCTACTTTTTTACTTGGTCTTTATATGCCTTCTCTCAATCATAGAACATACCTGTAGCTTCTCATATAAACTCCTCCATTAAAATGATTTTAAATCCTCTCATATCCATGAATCCGTTATTCCAACTGGAAAAAAATCCCTTACTAAACCTACATCATGTTCAGTTATCCTTAACATCAATTCAGTAATCCCACCCCAATAGAACTTTTTCCATACTTTATTTGTGTCTCAAAATTCAGAGCAGTAGGTTGGTTTTAAATGATCCCTATCACCCCCCATTTACATAGTTCCTATCAAACCAAGGATTAAGTTTGATAGACTATGAAAATTCTTTGTTTTAAAATTTCAAAAAATACTTGAAAGGCATGCTTCCTCCCACCTTGTGCAATAAATTTCCCTCACATTTTTATGATGATATATCATAAAATTTGAAATCCATCTCTTGATGAGAAATATTTGCATATGTGGCTACCCAATCACCATCCTATCTTGGTGTACTTTCATTATGAATGAAAAATGAGATGCTTTCTAGGATGTGGCATCCTATGTTCTAGTTGGTTAAAAGAGATGTCTATTACTATATTAGTAAGTAGATCTATTACCCCGTTCCCTTCATGTTAAGCTTAAACAATGTGTAATTATGCCATCCCTCTATAATTTTTCTTGGCATTATCAATTATATCTTTTATTATATGGGATGGGTTTATTTTTCCTTCCAAGGTATTTAGGATATTAAGGGAGTCTCCCTCCATAACAATGATTTCTATTTTAAGGTTGGAGGTAAGATAGATGCCCCATAAATCCACCTTAACTCCAACTACATGAATTGTATGTGTTCTTAAGGGGTGAATATAGGCATAAATCAATAACCCCTTCAAATTCCTTATGGATCCTCCCCTACCTATAGGTTCTAGGTTTCATTTTAAGGCTCCATCAAAATTTAATTTAACCCAACCTTCAAGTGGACTCATCCATCTCGTGTGTTTGAAAATTAGATCTTTAGATGGGGATATTATTTTTTAAACCACATCCTTATTACTGAATATTAGTTGTGTTGATGTGGGTTTTGGATTTTTATCTATGGATGGGAAGGCTTTCCAATTCCCAATAATGGCATGGCATAGTCAGATAAATACCCATTTAGGTTGGTGCCTTTTATTTGAGAAAAGGATATCATTATGAGATTTCTAAACACTCCAAAACCAATGTGGGAGAGCCAAATACCATAAGAATTCTAGGGATGGGATATTCCAGGGTGGTTTCCATTACTTAATGAGGTTAAACACATTATTATGTTTAATCCATGAAATGTTAGATTTATTTAGAATCTAATTAAATAAGCTTGAGTTGAATGGATAATTTAGAAATAGTTGATGAACTAAATATTTAGCTTTCCTATATAATGGGCATATACTGAGGACTATTCATCCTCTTTTTTCTAGGTTATCCACTGTTAGGATCTTATCTTGGGCTGCCAGCTAAAATAAAAAATTGACCTTAGGGGTTAGGTGTTTTATCCATAAATCTCTCTAGTAGTTCCAATTTATTTCTAGGTTTATATTAGTGGTATGTCCTAAGGGCATCAAGTACATACCACTGTCTTTAGTTTCCCATTAAAAATGATCTTACCTAGGGAATAATGGAATGTGAACCTATCTTATAGAGGAATTGAGATTATAAATTACCTATGCTTCTTCAGCTATGTATCTTTCTATGGGAACGACTTTCTAAATCTTCAAACCTTTATTCTTAATCCAATAGTCGTTAAATTTTGAGCCCCATCTTTGTTTGAAGATCGCATATAAGTTGGCCCAAATCTATTGTGCATAAATAGGGGTAGTGGACATCTAGGCATCTTCTTAGAAGTCTATTTTATCTCCATCCCTAATTTTTCATTTTATTCTTTTAGGAAAATATCCTTGTAATTTTTTATTGCTTTCTAAAAGGTATATCTATCCTTGGACCTTCTTCCCACAAAAAGCTATCTACTTTAGGTCCTTCTAGGTACTTGACCTTAACAATTATTTCCCATTCTTTTTCTTCTTTCATAATTATCCATCCCATTTTTTCTATCAGGGCCTTATTCATGGACTTAATGATTCTAAGGCCTAATCCTCCATTTGCTTTAGGAAGACAAGCTTTTTCCCAAGAGGCAAGATGAAACCTAAATCGGTCCTTAGTGACCTTCCATAAGAAATTATTTTGGATATATTATATTCTAACTACAACCTTAGTGGGTATCTAAAATATGGGCATTACGTACATAGGGATACTCTGGTTTAAGGCTTTGAGTAGCTAGAATTTTCTTGCCTAAGTGAGGAGATGTCCCTTCCACCCTGTAAAATTCCTTTGGATTCTATCAATGAGGGGGTTTCATAATTAAAGTAAATTTCACCTTAAAATAATGAAATACCAAAATATCTTTATGGTAGTTTACTCACTTGGCATTACAAAATTCTTTTTATTCTTTTTTGTAGTATGAGTGGGGTGTTAATGAAGAAAAGAGAACTTTTACAAAAATTAATGAACTAGTTCAATATAGATTCATAATTTTTTAAAATAGATTTGAGTTTTTTAAATTCCTTTGTATAAGCTTCCCCTAAAATTATCATATCATCTATGAATTTTTCATGAGTGACATGCTCAATATTGAGTGCTACTGAGATTCCCTTAATCAGACCCTGTGTTTGGGCTTTCAACAAACTCCTTACCAAGGTTTCTACCACAATGATGAAGAAGTATGTGGAGAGGGGGTTTCCATATCTTAGTCCTATATAAGATAATAATAACCCTTTTGGTACCCCATTCATTATTATGGATAATTTAGGGGTAGCTATATAATTCTAGATAATTCTCCTCAAGTCTTGATTGAAGCCCAACTTTTCTAGGATCACCATCAAAAAATTCAAGGAGTATCGATCATATGCTTTACTCATGTTTAACTTAAGGAACATTCCTTTCCTTGGGGATTTGGATATGCAATAAATGGCTTAATGCACCAATAAAATTCCATCCATTATGTATTCCAACTATAAATTCTCCCTATTATTCTCTAATGAATTTATCCAAAATATGTTACATTTTCTTTACCAAGATGATCGAATAAATTTTGTTTATGGTATTGAAAATATTGATAGGTTGGAAGTCATATATATTGTTTACTCTTGGATTTTTCAGAATTAGAATCAAGGTGTTATTCATTTCTCTAATAATGGTTCTATATTGAAAGAATTCCTTGGATGCTACCTTGAGCTCAATGTGAACTATATCCCAAAATTTTTGGATGAAAAATGCTGGGAAACTGATAAGTCCCAAATATTTGAAACCTTCCATCACAAAGACCACATTTTTACCTCCTCTTAAGATGGGACTTTAGTAAGGAAATCATTATCAATGTTAGATATAACTTTGTCAAAGTTATTTAAAGTGTTGTCCACTAGTTATTCATCAAGGAGACCTTCTTCCTTAAGAATTTTTGGAAAAATTGATTATATGGTAGGAAATACCATCATATTATTTTCAAATATTCCCATCATCTATTTGAAATTGAGTAATTTTGTTTACATTTTTATGTTTGGTCACCCAATGATAGAATAACTTGGTGTTCCTATCCCGCTCCTTTAGCCAAGTACAACTAAAATTTTATCTCCAATATGTTTTTTCCCTTACCTTAAGTTTCTAAAATTGGCAAAAAAATTATTTTTCCCTTTGATGCATCTATTTTTTGTTGCCATACATAGCTGATATTATTTTGATTGCCATTAATTCTACCTCTAGTGCCATTTTTTGTAGGAAGATATCACCAAAGACTTCCTCATTCCAAATTTTTAGCTTTACCTTGAGGAAACTTAATTTTTTGGTCAAAATAGACATGTTTGAGCTTGATAATGGTTATTTACACCATTAAATTAAGTATTCAATCAGGTTTGGCTGATGAAGCCACATTATTTTGAATATAAAGGGACTACATTTTGGTTTCAAGATTATTTTGCCTTCAAAGATTTGTGAGCTGAGACAATCCTAGTTAGGGAAGAGAGCCTGTTAGAGAAATGGATGTCAAAGTTTAAATAGATCATAACTCTATCAAGGTGGACCTAAATAAAATTATCACCGAGTCTTCTATTAGACCATGTGCATGGGTTGCCATTTACGTCCACATCCACAAGCCCTGCTCTTGCAATGAAATTGTTAAAATCCATCATGCTTTCTATGAGATCTATATGCCCCCTTATTTTATCACTAAGAATAAGAGGGATATTAAAGTCCCCAATAATAATATAATTCAATCTATCATAGGTCTTCCAAAAGAAAATTAGACCTTTCCATAAATTATTTCTAGTGGTTTTAATGTTTGGGCATAGACATTAGAGAAGATCTAATCCTTGTTGTTGTCTAAGTCTTTAAAGATAACATATATCTAGTCATTGGTCTTCCAAATAAGATTTACTTCAAGATACTTCAAGTTTTAAAAAACTATAAGACCCCTAAGACACCTTTAGATTTAGATGTTAATACCTAAATTTTCTCCAAAGTTTCTCAACACATGATATTAAAGCAGTTTTAGACATTTTGGTTTCTTGGATAAGTAAAACTATAGGGTTAACTCTTTTTTGAAGGTTAAAAAGGGTCCTCTTCTTCCTAAGATTGTTTAACACTCTAACATTCCATGTTAGGATTTTCATTTATTATCTCAATTTATTTTGAGGGTTTTTTGGGAACCCTTAACAATGTTTTTAACTATTTCTATATTCCTTGTGATCATTCTAGGTGACCTACCCACTAGTTTTAGGGTGACTCCAATATTAGTGTTTGTACTTCATTTTCTAATTTTGGAGTTTGTGGTAAACACTTCTTCCTAGATCATTTCTTGGGTTGGAGATTTAGTCATGGAACATTGTCTCATATCTTTGGTGGACTTCATAGTCTTTATAAGGGGAGATAATAATGCATCCTTGAAAAGGGGCCTATTTTTATAGTTTAAGGTATAAAAAGGGGGATTTTTTGAGCTATATCTTGGGATATCTCTGAGAATGATCTGAGCTTAGGTGGCTAAATAGTTTCATAAAAGTGAGCACTCAAAGGTGAAGGAGCATATGAGGATAGTTTAAAGGACTATAGGGGAGAAAATGAGTACCAAGGGTCAAAGTAAGGAGGGGAGAGGGAAATGGTAATGGACAAAGTTTTGATGGAGAGAGAAGAGGAATATAAGAGGGGGTGAGGACTGATTCACCTAAGGGATGATGTACGTACGAGGGGTGACCATTACTTGATGAGAGGGAAGAGGGGAGTAGAAGCTATGCAGGGGGTGGGGGTAGGAGAAGGAGGTAGTCTAAGGAGGTTTCCTAAGGGGAGGGAGATGGAGGGGAAAGTAGGTGATGGAGGGGGTCTAGGTATGATCTTGTGGGGGGGGCACCTTCTCACTCAGGGACACAAAATAAAAAAATAGTTCAAGGGGAGCAAAGGAATTTTCATAGGAAATACCTTTTAGATCACAAAGAATTGATGAAATTGGTGAAGCCTTGGGTGATCCAATTATTCATGATTAATTAGCTTTATGTACCATCCTTAGTGTATAATTTCAAGTCCATGTGTGCTTGAGGGTGATAAGATCCTAATTTTCCATTAGGCAGTCTTTCAGTATATGGACAGAAATGTTATAGCATGGGCAAATGATGGCTTTATTCTCATAATTTTTTTTTGCATCCATTATATGTATTTAGACTTAATTTTGATCTTTTAGAGTAGTGGATTGTCTAATGGAATAAATACATACACTTGGGCTATGACCATCCTTCGATGAGAGAGTGTTATTGGGTCAATAATTATGGGTTTCCCTAGTGCAATAATGACTCATCTAAAGTAGACACTTGGGCTCAGAATATTATGTTCTATATTTTGGGTAGTTTCCACATGACTTTTATAGTTTTTCCTCCTAAGCAAAAGTTCAAATTTCTAAAGGTCATCCACCACTTTTCTTTCTTCTCTCTCCATTTCTTTAAATTTTATAAAATTTTAATAATTTTTTATTTGAAATATTATTTTTATTATAAAATATATATATATATTTTTTTAAATTTTAAAAATTCTTGTTAATTTTCAAAATGAATAAAATAATTTAAATTTTAATATAAACTCTGTAAAATATCAAATTTTAAATATGTTTTTCAAAATGTTTATAAATATGTTTCAACCTTAAAATTTGAAATTGTGGAAAAAAGTTGAAAATTTTGGTTTTCTTCAGATATTTTAAAATGTTTCATTATAAAATTAAAAAATTATAACATTAATTTACTTATTTTCAAAAACACTTTTACATTTTAAATCCAAATTTAACATTTTAAAAAATGATTCTAACTTAAAAATTCATTTTGGTGTTCAAATTTATATTTTAATTATTTTATAGTTTAAAATGATATTTAATTTCTTTAAATGAGTATGTTCACACTCTAAACATGTATAACATGAGTTAATGATGACTTTAATTATGAAAAACTAATTTAAAATTTATTCTCATTTAAATGCAATTTTAAAACATTAATTTCATATCATTTTAAAGTTATAATTAGTTTTTCATAACATGTAGACTTATTAAAAATTAGAATATTTGAACATTTTAGATTTAAAAAAAATAAAAGAATCTCAAAATGAGTAAACTCATTTAAAGTTCAACATCAAAGTAAACTTATTTAATGTCAGTTTCATTATAAACTCATCTAGATTTCAACTTTTTAAATTTTTTATAAACTCATGTTTTTAAAAAAAAATTAAAATGAATAAACTAATTAAAATTTTATAATTATAATAAAATTTTCAAAATAAATAAAATAATGATTCAACATAAAATTTAAAAATGTATAAAATGATAACTTATTTGGATATTTTAAATCATTTAATTTTAAATATGAAAAATAATAATTTACATTGAAATTGGAGCCCCTTCTTTGGTCACATGGGAAGGAATTGATAGTCTCCCAACTCATTTATTAAACCCTATAAATAATGATTCAAATTTTGTGGCATCATACTTCTGACAACTAGTAAATCACAGGAGTACCATGCATGAGTGTGTGAAGATTTAATCCCTTCTAGTGTAATGATTATAATATACAAATTTGTAACACTAAAAATGATAGAATTATCATATTAGACTATTCTCTAAAGCCAAAGGTCTTGGTGTGGAAGACTAAAAATTATACCCATAATAGAAAGAACAATATTCTTGAGGTAATAGGTGGAGACATAGATAGAATTAAACCTCTCTCTTATATGGATGTTAGGAGAACCAATGTGTCTAGAAGAAGCTATGGAAGGGAGGATTAACAAAATATACACAAATAACTATAGGTTATAACAAGGAGCTTTCAAAGGAATTTGTGTTGTCCTAGAATAAATGATCAGTCAAAATGAGAGGAATAAAAATTGAGATGACTGAAGAACATATACCTGGGAGATAATCAAGATGAGCTACAAAGGTGTAAAATAATTTCAAGATAAAATCCATAAACTAGAATTGATGCAAAAGTTCTTCCACACTGAAATGATACTGAAGACAAAAAGAAGGATTTCTTGAGGTAATATTTACCTCGATGATAGATGGAGATATGATTATATATATTTAATTATTTAACATTAGAAGGTAACTTCAACCTAATATTTTCTCATCAATTATTTCTATGAAATAATTTCAATAGCTATAAAATTAATTTGCCTTTCTATCTCCTTAAATCATTGAAAAATATATCCCTTACTAGATAACCCACAATAATAATATTATTCACCAAGGTTTAATGTTTATGTTGTTCTAACATGGAGATATATTGTATATTAAATACCTTATTGATATCCCGATGGAGGACCCATATGATGAGAAATTCAAGCTTTCAAATTAGGAGGATGGGTCCCTAACCCTTGATTACTCACAACCCCCATCTCCTTATACTATTACTCAAAACTTCAATCCCCCCTTGAACATCTTGGAGACACTAACCCTAACTCTACAAGTAAAACACCTAAACCCATAGCTATATCATGCAAAGAGGAAGGTAAGAACAAGGGTAAAACTATATAACTTGGATGACCTACATTGGGAGTGCAAAAGAAAACTCAGGGATTTTAAAGATAAATCAATGGAAATTAGTAGAGCCATGGATATCCTAATCAAGGAATGGAATGAATTGAAAGCTAAGATTGAATAGCTCAAGTATAAATATGAAAAAAAAATCCCCCCCAAGAAAAAAGTACCAATGATGATTCTGAATTGGAAGTTATTGAAGACACTTAACCAACCCTCAAAGATAGAAGGATCCTCAAAATTCCATAGATGAAGACCAAGTAGGTTCCTTAGGAAGTATTAAGCAAATTCACTCATGGTAGAATGACATAATAATTACTTAAAGATAAGACAACGGTAACTAAATGAGGCACTCCTTGGGATAAAGCAATCTTAGAGGAGATTTTCGTATCTATCTACTCTATCTTCTAATTTTTCTTGTTTTGTCTCTATTTATTCTTATTGGTATTTTTTTGATGTTTAACTGAAGATCTTCTATGTTTTGTAACTTGTTGTAGATATGTTATTTGATTTTAATTCTTTTTTTTTCGTAAATATTGGTGGTTGTTGGATCCCTATAAAACTAATATATTTTAACTAAGCTAATAACAAATAACTTACATTTACTAATTTTTAAAAATATTTATCATTTTCAAAGCTGAAAAAAACATTTAAAATGTTTCAAACATATTATAACTATAAAATAATTTTCTAAAGTTCCACTTCATAACTTAAAAATTTAATATTTGAAAATTAAATAGAGGTTTTCAAAAGAATTAAATGCACATTGCAAATATTTAGAACATGAATTTATAATGAATTTAACTCTAAAAATAAGTGCTTAAAAATAATTTAAAAATTGAAATGTAATCTTTATTATTTTGCAAAACTCATTTAGAAATTTTATGAACAAATTCAATTTTAAAATTTTAACTATTTGAAATTTAAATTTAAAACTTCAAGTTCATATGATTTTAAAATTGTTTTTTTTTTTTAGAGTAAATTCATTTAAAATTTGAACATATTTAACATTGTCGATATATCGAACATTTTAAAGTTTAGAAGTTTATTTTTTTTGAAATGAGTAAATACATTTAAAAATCAAATTTAAACATATTTACTTATTTTTTTATAAAAAAATTAAAATTGAAAAATGTTTAATATATTCAAACATTTAAATTTAAATTAGTTCACTCATATGATAATGAAAATGAGTTAACTTCATCACACCCATTTCAATGTTTATATTTAAATATTTTTATGTTAAAAAAAAAAATGAGTTTACTCATTTTTAATATTATTAAAATAAAAAAATTATATTAATGCTTATATTTAATTTGAAATAGTGAACATGTTAAAATTTTGAAGTTGAAAAACCTATTTACAGTTATTTTTAGAATTTAAATTTAAAAATTAATTTAATTTTTTAATTTTCTTTTCATTATAAAATAAATTAAACTTTTGTTAAATTTAAAAAAAATTAATGTTAATTTTAAACATGTTAAAATTGAATAAAATCATTTAAATTTTAATATAAACTATTTTAATTATAAAATTTTAAATGTGTTTTTAAAAATGATTAGAAAAATGTTTCAAATTTAAAATTGAAAATATTTAATTTTTTTGAAAATTTGTTTTAACAAACATTTTAAATGATTTCATGTTAAATTAAAAAAACATAAAACATGATTTTAGTTGTTTAGAAAAAAACATTATTTTCAAATCTAAATTAAGCATTTGAAATGTTTAAACCTATTGCAACTTCAAAATTCATATTTGAAGTTCAATTTTATCATTTAATTCTTGTATAATTGAAGATGAAATTGAGTTTATAAAAAAGGAGTGGACCTTCAATCTAAACATGTATAATATGATTTTATGATGAAGTTAATTTAAAAAATAAATTTTATCAATAAATTTAAAATTAAAACATGAGTTAATAGTTTTTTAAAACTAATTTTAAATTTTAACTTGAAGTTAAAGTTTAAAGTTTTAACTCAATTAAATGTAGATTGAAAACATAAAATACATATCATTAGAAATTTGTAGTGATTTTTTAAAAATGTGTAAACTCATTCAAAATTTAAAAATGTTTAACATTTTAAACTTTATAATATAAAATTTTCAACTTGAAGTCCAAGTTTAAAATTTAAACGCATTTAAATAAAATTTGAAAAAATATAATTCATTTCATTTTAAAGTTGTAATGAGATTTTAAAAATATGTAAACTCATTAAAAGTTTCAACATGTTTAAAATTTTAAATATTAAAACCTTGAAATATTCAAAATGAGTAAAATCATTTAAATTTTGCTTTAAATTTGAAATATATTTCAACTAGTTTAAATTTAAAATTTATTGAAACATTTTTCTATTCATTTAAATTTCAACTTTAAAATTAGTCTCCCTTATTTCCTTCTTAAGTCTTTAGAAATCACTATCTTACTCCACCAAGTTAATGATACCAACCCCATCCTCCATCAAGGTCTCATCTTTCTGCTTGTGAAATATGATCCTAGGTCAGAAGGTTCACCCTAGAGGATCCTCTTCTAAAGAGGACTCTCAGGAGGACTCCTCTGAGGAGGATCCTATAGAGGGATCCCACCTACCTCCTAAATTCTCCCCACAAAATAGTCTATCCCAATCCCCACCTAATGACCTTCCACTTAAGCTACTATTCATCCCTAATCCCAAACCCATCAAAATTGGGTCTCTCACTACCTCAAAATGGAATGGTAAGGCCATTATAATAGAGGAATTTTAGAAAAACAAACAAATGTTGGGAAATTTCAATTTGAAGGTTCAATAGGTAGGGTTCATCTTGAAAAATCTTATATAGGATTGAAATGAGTTGCACTAAGTGGCAGAGGCCACTGTTTAGACTTTTGTTCATTCTATCAAGCCCCCTCCCTAATCACCTAATATAAAATCACCCAAGGTCCTGAAACCCCCTAGGTTCCCCCCAAAGAAAACCCCCTTATAGGTAAAAGGTAGGAAGTGGCCTAGGATGATATTCCTCGAGGAAGTTGAAGGCCTTGAGAATCACACCCATGCCAAGGTCTCAAAAGACAAACCCAACATTACGATAAAGGATGGTTCTATTGTTGAAGACACCCAGGAGGGTCCCTCCACATAATTTTGTTAGTTTTCTATTTCTAGTTTTTGTTTTGCTCTAGTTTCTAGCCTTTCTTTTTGCTCATTCAGTTGAGGAAGGCCTATTTAAACTATTGTATTTCACTTTGAGGTTCTAGGTCCCTATAAAACCTAGTTTTACCCTATCAAATAAAATTTTTATATCTTTTTACTAATTTTGAAAAACATTTTTCTAAATTAAAATTTAATTTATTCACTCCTCTTCCAAATGAAAATGAGTTAATTCATATAAATCCATTTCAAATTGAAATTTCCATAGTTTTATAATAAAATTTAAATGATTTTAATCATTTTTAAAATCAACAACTTATTTTAAATTGGATAACTGAATGTATTAAAATTTTAATGTCAAAAATCCTATTTAAAATATATCTTTATTGTGAATTTTATTTGAAAAAAATAACATGATAATATTTAGAGGTTGAGAATAGTTGTAACATTTAAATTTCAATATCAAAGTTGATTGAAACATTCTTTTCATTATAAACTCATCCTTCAATTTTTTAAAACTCTTTTTCATTTTAAATATTTTTGAAAGGAATAAAACAATTTAATTTTTTATTTAAATTCAATGAAATATCAACATTAAAATGATTTTTTCAAAAAAAATTTAAAAATGATTCAAATTAAAATTTGATAATGTTAAAGACATAGAAAATATCAATTTTTTTTTACATTTTAAATTTTAAAGATTAGAATATGAGTTTATTCAATTGTTAAATTTAGTTATTTTTTTGTAATGTAAAGTAAACATTTAAAATGTTAAAACTTATTATAACTTTAAAACTCATTTTAAAAATTCAACTTTTTCATATAATAGTTTTATAGTGGAAAATTGGATTTACTTTGGAAAAAAAAGTATACCCACATTATAAACATGTATAATACAAGTTTATAACTTTTTTATTTGATAGGTAAATATCAAGTTTTATAGAGACCTAAAACCATAGTTTAACATGCAAAAAAATCAGTTAAATGAGACAAAGTAAATATAGGCCACACAAGTCTAATAAACACCAAACATTGACAAAATTACAACAAAAAATAGGATTAAAAAATAAGGACTAACAAATAAAACACCTACTAGATTTATTTTAAAAGAGGCTATATTTTTTGTGTGCCTATGATCTTATTTGTGTTTATAGTCATTTCTCTAGTTTGAGTGTCATATACTTTTTCCAAGTTTCTCATGTGCTTTGCCAATCCATTTTCTTTCTCTACCGTTATTTTTTATTACTTGGAATTGGAACTACCTAAGGTGATAGTGAAGATGCCATTTCTTCTCTTATTGGGGGTTTCCTCTAGCCTTAATCTACTTCCTTATACCATCTTTGAGTTACCCATAACTTCCCTCATTCTATCTACTTCTTGCTTAAGGTCGTTCCATTCTTCCATCAACAAGACCATTTGTCTTCCTATTTTCTACAAATTTTCATGAAATTCATCTAGATTCTAATTAGAACCCTCCCAAAATTTTATTGTATCAATAAATTCATACCTCTTCCAGACATTAATTAATTTAATTTCATATATTTCAAAATTAGGGTTTTTAATAGCTCAAGAGAGCTCAAGACTTCAACTTACCTTCTTTCATGCATTCTTTTCTAGGGGAAGAGAGTCACATGCGTTCTTTTTTTCCTTCTTCCTAACCACCTATGGGCAAAATAGGTTGGGGAAAGGAGAATATTCATGCTTCTTATCATCAACCTAGTTTTTATGAGCCTCCTCAAACCTCTTCCCCTTTTTACTATCTCCAAGACCAATCTCAATGTTCTTCATAGGTGTCACTCTTTTAGTAACAATAAAAATCAACCCTTGGTGATTAAATAAAAAGAGGGTTTATATTTGAAGGATAGAATAAAGGATTCCAATGACATAAGAAGGTAATATGATAGTATTATATAAAGACCTTTGAAATTATATAACAACAATAAATGATGCAAGAAAATATGTGTAAACTTTCCTTCTAGGGTCAGATGATAGATTACCTAAAGGTATATATCAGGCCATCATCTTGAAAGGTTAGCCCTAGAAAATCCCTTTTTTATAATTTTGAAACAAAAAATTCATCTCAAAACATGTATGCATAAGTTCTTGCTTCTTCCTTTTGTCCTTAAAGGCTTTGGTGCCTTCATAGGACATTCCAATGACATCCTTGATTAGTTCTTCCATGACATCCACCCTAACACCCCTGAAGGTAACTTGACATTATTTCTAACCCATAACAAAATCCCTTGATAATAGTTCATCATGAATTTCAATTTAGATCAAAAATTTAGAAAGTCCTCCCTTTTTCATATTTATCTAGACTTTGAATTTAAAATGGACTTATACATAAGAAATGGGGTTCACATCGATCCTTGTCCCCCCCCATGAATTTGCTCTTCCTTCAGCTTGAGTGTTAAAAGTTTTAGAGAGCCAAATAGCAATTCAAGCTTCTTTTATTTTATTTTATTTAAATGAAATTACCAATACACTTTTTAAAATGATGTATTTTATCCTAAATTTGAATTTAGTGTCATAATCATGACACATAGTGTAACTTAGGCTTTGCTTAGACATGATCATACTTTGTATGTGTGTCTCTATTGATAGATTTAAAGTATTAAAAATTTAAATCATTAGTGATAAAGGGAGAGATACGAGGGGAGGAGGGGGAATATTAGAGGGTCCTATCCACATGGATAATTTTGGGATAAATACTCCCATGTTTTCAAGTGTATCAATAATTGTGTTTCCCTCTTAATAAACATGGGTGATCGATCCCTCATTAGTTGACTGAAGGAGGCTAATGGAATCAATAATGATTTGAATAGTAGTGTGGGAAGGTTTTATCTTTCCCAACATGGCACTGAGAATGTTAATTTAATCCCATTTGATTTCTAACTTGGTGATATTGAGCTAGATTTCTAACTGGGTACCTCATAAGGCAGATTTAACCTTAACCATGTGGTTAGATTGAACTCCCATCATACCTGCATAGGAAAAAATATCAACCCTTGACTCATCCTTGATGACACCACCACCACTTGCTTTTTTAGGATTATCCTTGGATGCACCATCAAAGTTAAGCTTCATCCAATCTTATTAGGGTATTCCCATTTTTTGAGGCTCCTCACCACATTAGTCTTGGGGGGAGGGGGTATGAGCTTCCACTAATTTAGGATAACTTATTCTACCTTGATATCACCTAAATTTTCATTAGGTATCTCCACCTTCCAATTCTTATCAATAGTAAATTTTAACTTGTGGAAGGATCTTGAAGGGATACAACTTTTATGGTCTAAGATACAAATGTTCCTGATGGACCAAATTTTCTTTCAAAAATGGGGTAGGGATAGAAGCCAAAGGAATACCAAGGACATGAGATTATAGGGTGTTTACATTATATGTCTAGATCAAACATGGAGTTGGGATTGACCCAAGACATGTTGAATAGCTTAAGGAGTAGGTTTTATACTGAAGAACTAAAGGGGCAAATAAGGAAAAGATGGGATACATAATCTAGCACTAATTTATAGAGAACATGACTATTGGGGATGGTCATTACATGTTTATCAAAGTTGTCTACAATAAAAATTTTATCCTATATTTCAATCAATAAAAATTGTTGACCTTAGGGGTAAGGTGTTTAATCCATAGGTTTCTTTAGTAAGTACAGTCTTCCTTCTAGTCGAGGTTAATTAGGAAACCTAATTTCATTGTATACTCCCTATTATCTTCCATAAGATAAAGGAGATTATATTCCTTTAGGAACACTGTAATATGGATTTAATAAAGTTACAAATTGATATTATTAATTTATTAGGAATATTTCATGTTGTTTATCTCGAGAGACAAAGACTTATAATTTGTTATTCCTTTTAATGTTGTCTAGCAATCCTTAACCTTATGTCTCATCGATACTTTGAAGGTATCTCTTAGGATGTCCTAGGGGGATAAGAATTAAATGGAGAGACTATGAACCATGAATCATCCAAGAAGTTAACATTTTATCTATTATTTACCTACCATCTACTTCACCTCTAAATTAGGGCTTTTGATCTTGAGATGGATTTCTATAAGGTAGAACCATCCATGGGAGATTCCTCCCAATTAAATATATCTTCCTTATTTCCCTCTAATTACTTTAATTTGATAACTATTGTGCAAACTTATTATCTAGCTAATACTATATTTTTGATTTTGATTAACATTAATTGTCAACCTAGGGTACATATGTTTTTCAAGGATGTCATTTTTATATATGCATTATTGATCCCTAAATTAGCTTGCTTACTAGTTGTATTACAATGAACTTATACTAAATTCACCAAATAGTTATACTATAAAATTACTATAACAAAAATATATAAATATATAAATAATTCAAACTTATGAGTCAAACATGCATCACACTTTATATAATCAAACTACTAATGAAATCAACTTACTCAACACACTTAAACTAAAGAGGGTTAGGATCTTCATTGAAACTCCTCTTGAGGGGGGCCTTATTCATTCACAACTAAGTTATAATCCTTCTCTAAGAGACTTGAAAAATCTTCTTATAAAATCTACCTTCTTATTACTCAGATGTGTAGTAATTAAATATTGCTACAAAATATTACAATATTTAGAATGAAATGACTTCTATAATTTTACTACTCTATTATTATCTATTCAAAACTTGATCTAATATAAGTTCTGCCATTAAATACATAAGGTAGTTTTATTAGCTTTAACCAAAAAAACTAAACTAGGAAAGGTAAAAATACTTTGGGGACTACCCCAGTCAACCTTCACGTGGTTAGTAACTGAAGTTACTTATTTTAAGCATGACTGGGTTAAAGACAATATTTACTATTTTACTGTTTTACTTCTTTTTGTCTCCTTTACATTATCTTTGTCTTACTCATCTTTATCAGAACATCCAAGATTATTTTCATGTGAGGAGTTCATACAATATATATGAAGGATCTTCTTCAATCATACACTTGGTTTCTAAGACAATTGGATGTGTCCTTAAGAGATAATCACATATGATCATAATAATAGTTCTTCTTTATGTAGTGGTTGTGGGCTCTTGTAGGTGAAATTATGTATCTATAAGTAACCTATAGGTGGAAACCAATAGTTTCTACAAGCAACCTATAGGTGGAAACTAGTAGTTGTTATGGGAAACCTACAGGTGGAAACCAATAGTTACTATAGGCACCCTATAGGTGGAAACTATCAATTCATACAGGTACCCTATAGGTGGAAACCAATATCTTATATAGGTGATTTATAGGTGTAATCCAATAGTTTCTATGTGTAACCTATAGGTGGAATCCCCTTTTGCTTTGGGCTTCTCTATAAGTGTTATGCCCAAACAAAATTCATGCAGTCTTATGTTACTTTTCAAATATTTGTTAAATAAGGTTACACAAGTATAATTTAATCAAAGAAAAAACATCATCAATTCATAACATAACATATATATCAATGCACACATAAAATCATAAATTCAATCATTTACATGAATCATGGTTACATAGAAAAAGATATATATTAGGTATGGATGAGGCTATCAAATAAAGTAATTGGTGGCCTCATCACACCCCATGCTTAACCTCTTACTCAACCTCAATAAATCCTTGGCTACATTTTGAAACCACATTTTTTTTAAAAATCTAGGGGCTCAGTACAACCCATCCCTTTAAATATGTAGAAACCTTTAGCGTCATCAATGTCCCTCCATCTTTTCTTCTCTACCTCTCTATTAGTTGGGGCATTTCCTTCCCAATTAGGATTTAGGAACCAAAATATAGGTAGTTGAAACATAAAACCCAACCATTTTATCCTTCTCCTCTTCACAAGCTCAATAGTCATGTATACCCTGTGTATGGCCTCCCTGAAGTTTTGAGGGGAATAAGGTTCCTTTCTTTTCAAAGAATCAGATATTCTACCCATTTGTGAGAACAAGAAATACAAATTTTATTTCCATCTCCATCCATAAGACTTAATTAGTGATTATGAACCTCTACTTATTTCCTTATGACCCAAGCTTATGAATTACCTAAGTTCATAAAGGAGATCCATTCTTCTATTATAGCTTCTAGATTTCCTGATTCACCCATAATCATTATGGTAGATTATTTTTATTTTTCTTGATACTCCACATGTTTATTTATTCTTTTTCATTAATTACATATGAATTAAATGCATTTAGTTGGACATCCCCCAAGTATACTTTTGGCTTCCAATTTATATCACTAGGTACAACATACTAGTGTATGTAAAAATCTCTTAACTATGCTTGGAGATCAAAGTCAGCATGTCTATATAATTCAAAGAAATATTTAAGTCATAAATCATGTAGGAATAATAATTATAGATCCTATAATAACTGAATTTAATTCATCTTTATTCCAAATAGACAACATACACCTTAGAAGGAGATCTGCACTCTATTAATAATTTAGTGGTTTCATGAATTTTAGTAATACTTTCTTTTAAATAATTGATCCCAGTTTTAGCCATTTCCAATGTTTATTTTAAGTCATCTTATTTCTCTCTTGTTTCAACATATACCTTAAATATTTCTACAAAATCCTTGTGGTAAGTTTCATCATCACCAAAATTTTCTTTAAGAAAATTTAGGAGGTCATCAGTTTCTACTAACATAACAACTAAAAGATCCACATCAATTACTTCCTTTGCTACATGTATTTTTGAAGTGGTATATGGAAAATAAAATATATTGTAGAAAGGTACAAAATCTAGATAATTATCTTTTGTAGGTACCTCTGAGGGTATACTAATGATATATATGGGCAAGGTAGATAAAGTTACTGCAGGTTCCTCCAAGGAAGTTATTGTAGGTTCCTCCAATAACCTTTTTTTTTCTATAGATGGTTCTATAAATTCTACTACCCCTAGAAGTGTTTTCAAGTCTCTCTTTCCTTTCAAATCTATTATCTCATTCCTTAGCTGATACATTTCTTTCATGGGTTGTTCTAAGGTTTGGAACTCCTAGTCATGAGGAACTACTTATTGTTATGCTTCTTCTTACATAGTCTTTTCTTTAATCAATTCTTCTTCTTATATAGGATGATCTATCATTATCAGCTCTTCTTCTATGTAATCAATATGTCTAAGAAGATCCATGTCTTCCTTAGTGAATTTGGATGGCTTAGGTGACTGTACTTCTTCCTTGGTAGATTCTTCTTTGATAGTCCATTCTACAATCTTGAACTCATTAGAGGTCTTTCAAATCATGGACTCTTTCTTTTCCTTTTCATCATCACTGATGTCTATAGGTGATGAGGCTAGAGTTGTATTTTTTTCCTTGATTCTCTAATATCTCCTAGGATAAGGTCTCCTTCTTGACATAGGGGGTTTCTTTTCTTCAGTTTTGTTCTTCTTTTTAGGAGGGGTGGCTATTGGAACCTATTCTTCTTATGCAATAGTTGATGAAAAAAATTCCTCTTCCCTTCCAGGAGCCATGGTAGAAGATTTAATCCTTAGTAATGAGATAGTTAGAATAGTGTGAAAATGAATATTCAACCCAATTTTTATGGGTGGATTTTCCTTATCTATGTTAAAAGGAGGTAGGACTAGTTTCCTTCTCCTTCTACCTATAGCAGTTTCAAATGAACCTTCAGTAGCTATGGGCTATCTAGTAACACTAGTGTCTATAGTACCTTCTTATGTAGTCTATTGGGCCTACTCTTCAAGAGATTATTTATAATTATTTCCCTCTTCTTGTTGAGGTTTCTAGTCTCTAGGGTTAGAAATTATTCCCATTTGAGGTCAGGTCTAGCGGTGTTTATTCTATGTTTAGATATCAACCATATCAGACAATGATGAGATAGGGATTTCTCAACCCCTTTTTAGTATTTTTGGGACATATTTTTTATAATGTTTCATAGGTGTTTTATAAAATTAATGGTCCTATCATGCCTTAAGTGATTCAAAAATTTAAATTGGAAAGTATAAATTAGAGAGTACCTTCCTTCGTAGGTCATATATCTGATGATGTATGAGGCTACTTCCTTCTAGGCTATGGGTAGGCTAAGTCTCTCCAAACCACTTTTCTTTATCATGATCATTTCATCTCCTTAATATAACTATTGTCTAACTTCTTGACCATTGAGTTTGTCCTCCTGATTTTCTCCTATACTTGGTAGCTCAGTTGTTTAGCTTACCAGTTCTTCAATGATTGGAGATGTAATGTCATATAGAGTAGCTTTCTCTCTTATAAGGGACCATATAAATTACCTAGTAAGGGGTTCTAAGAAATGATACAATTTCTCAAAATAAGTGGTCCATCCAACTCTATTGAAGAAACCCAACTGGATGGGTCTCCTTGAAGTTTCTTATGATTTGTGGGTTCCTGTCTCATAACTGATCCTCCCACTTTAACTAGGTTTAGCTTTCTAACAACACTTTCAAATGATAATTGTCAACACACTCAGTTTAGTTTAAATATTTTTGCATATATCAAAGTAGGTTTTTCAATAATGGTGGTTTGTGGTTGTAGGTTACAAGTAATGTCATGCTTTGGTTTTGTTTGAATGGGTTATACTCATAAGTAAAAATAATAAAATTGATTGTTATACCTATTGATCATATGGTGTCATCATGGGCCTTTAATACACATGTATATACTATCCTAGAGCACATGGAATTTATTACTTACAACATTCTCCCCCTCCCATGTGAGGTGTCACTTATCCCTAAGTGAAGTGAAATGAGTAGGATGGAAAGAAAGAGGATGGGGTCATGATGACAGTATGAGTGAGTGGTGAAAAGACTTAATGAATGACTTGTTAATGATTAAATATGATTTTAAATATAATATATGATATATTAAGAATAAAAAATGTTTTTTTATGACTAAAAGATACACCATACATTTTTAATGGATTGCTTAGGGTTACACAAAGGAAAGTGGCATGTGAGTGTTTATCAAAATGCAATGATTATCTTGGAAGTTATAACTCGACTAAAGTGGGACCCTTGAGTAATAATGATATCACAAGATGATATCCTTCCATGATGCCTTCAATAACTTGCATGTGATTATGATATCTTGCATGGAATTAGAGTAGGGGTCTTATAGTGGGATAATAGATTATTGCCCTCCTACCACAAGGTGGTCACTATAGATCTTTGTGTTATCTAAGTCAGGTGTTGTATGAACATGGAAGAGGGTAGACGAGGGTTTTTTTATCTTTTTGATCTTCCTCTACATGAGCCTACTAATGATTTATCTTTGTACTATCTTATTCCCAATGGATTTTATGCCTAGTGAACTTTTCCTTTAGCAACTAGTAGGGTTTTCAAACTTGCGATCTGTGCTCTAAAAAATCATAGATCTCACTATTTGACATAGTAAAATCATCTCTATGAAATGGCTAGAAGCTAAAAGTGGTTCATGTGTGTCCCTATAGCCATAAATTCTAGTCTGCAATACTCTAACTAGATATTAGAAGTATATGCCTTTGTTGTGGCTCTTACCTTATTATTTAGGGGTATTCTTTAGCAATGTTTTGAATTTTCTACTCTAATCCTCCTTCAATTCTCCTCTAAATTATCTGGTGTCTTCCATGTATTTCTCAAAACCCTATATCTAAATCCATATCTTAGATTTTTGGAAAAACTAACCTACATGCACTAGAAAGGTGTATATAGGTTTTAGGATATACTTGTAACAACTATAGATGGAGCTCATAAAAACTACAAAGTTGTGACCAACTATGGGGAAGATACCTATAGTAGATAGAGAATAGCCCATAGCAACTAAAATAATACCTTTGTTAACAAAGTTACTTATAGAAATTGTGATGTCCCTTACTTAGGGCCTCTTTTATCTGCACAAAAGCTCTGATACCACTGTAATATCTCCTTCTAAGTAGGAAATATAGCAACACAAAAAATTTGAACCAAGATATAATCGTTGTTGAATAAACTCAGAATAATCACAATAATATAGCTTCTTAATAACAAATTACAGATTGTATCACTTGTCCTTCTAAACTATTACAATTGCAGTCCTCTAATATGCATATAAATATGAAATACAGTCTTGAAAACCCTGGCTTTGCAAATCTGGAAGTGCAAATTGAATTCTGGAAAGTCTCAGCCCTTCTGTGTCGACACACAGTCACCGTCGTCGGTCGATATATCGCCGACGTCGATATCTGTCGGTCGGCTTTCTGCCGACGTCGGTCTTCAGTCGACCGATGTCGGTCACTGAAACCCTCTGTCTGCCGAGGTCGGTTCCTGAGCTGATCTGTACGGGCCTGTACGGACCTTGTACGGCCGCCAATTACGCACAACTTCCCTGTTTTCAACCCCTAATCTGAAATATACTTTTCTAGCATAGAAGATCTCTAGCTGTATAATTTATTGAATCAAAACTAAATAAAGAAATACCTGGAATATCTGTAATAACTTCTGTGTGAAGTTATCTCTCAAACCTGAAATTCTGTGATAACTTCTGGATGAAGTTATCTCACACTTTGGCAATAGATCAGCTGATATTCCACAGCCTCTTAATTGCACACACTAAAGAGGGAACGTTCTCCAATGCAAATGGAATCCTTGAACCCTAGGCTCAGTCTTCACAGAAGAAATTCTCAAAATCAATATCAATATTCAATACATAATGAATAATGGCCTCCATGAGAAACCCTTATACCCTCAAAAAGATGTGCTTGCCCTAATTAGGGTTTCTTAAATTAGAATTAGGGTTTCTAATTAAAAATAGGCTAAATAATTAATATTTGATTAAATCAATCAAATATTAATATCTCCCTCAATACATGTCGGATTCTCGAACCGATCGAAGCTAGTGAATCAGGGAGTGATTCCGCACATGACCATACCAAAATAAAGGCGCTCCGCTACATATCAAATATCCCTAAAAAGTAGGAGCTCAGACCAAATGTGTCCGAAAGAGCCCGAATGAAAATCAAATGTAGAAATCCTATGAATCAAAGTCAAGCCAAGCTCCATTATGACCCTCTATCCATCCTATTAGCCTACGAAGGTCGCATAATAGGCTAATCACCAAGCCTGTCAATGTCCACGAAAAAGGGGACATGACAATCCGCCCCTCCAAAAATTGCTTGTCCCCAAGCAATCTCGGAACAATGAACTACTCGATCCCCCTGGATCCCAAGGAAAAAATTGTGTAACATCCATCATGTCACCAATTAGCTCCATTATGACCCTCTATCCATCCTATTAGCCTACGAAGGTCGCATAATAGGCTAATCACCAAGCCTGTCAATGTCCACGAAAAAGGGGACATGACAATCCGCCCCTCCAAAAATTGCTTGTCCCCAAGCAATCTCGGAACAATGAACTACTCGATCCCCCTGGATCCCAAGGAAAAAATTGTGTAACATCCATCATCTCACCAATTAACCCATGTGAATAAATCATCAACATCCACAACATCAACAGTATCAAAATTAGCAACTGAAAAATTACACTCGACACCCAAACAACTATCTGAAGACCAACTGTAGATGCCAGTAGAAGAAACCACTCTGAGGGACTCAAGCCAACTAAAATATCAACTCTGTCAAAATTCAAGTCCCTATCTGACTGATACTCACATCCAACTGGATCGTGGATATGACAATTATTGGTATCTGAATCAATGACACCAAAACTAATCTCTAGATGCAAAGAAAAATAAGGAGCATAACTCACCGTATGATGCTGGTAAGAACCCCCAAACTCTGCTATTGGCACACTATTGCCAAACTGGGACTCAATGGATGGATCCAATCTCAGCTCAACAAACATCACCTCAACATCCCTGTAAGGTAACATAGTAGAAAGGGTTCGTAAAATCTCCTCACCCAATCTGCTAATAGCACTAGAACCTCGGACAAGAACACCTCCTGTCATCTTATGTGAGTCCAGATGAACCCCTGCACTATCCAGCAAATACTCCATGAATGGTTCAGTGCAGTAGAAATTATATGTGGAAGCATCAACATACTCCCCCACATACTCCAACTGATCTCTCTGTAAAGGAGGCAGAACCAACTGTACCACACTGTCATCCGTGTGAGAATAATCAATCTGGAGACATGACTCCACTGGTATCTCAAACTCATCAGAATCAGCAAGATACAAATCCCGTATATGTGTATCAGCCTCAGCAATATGCTCCTCAACAACAACTGCAGGAATGTACTCATCACCAACCACCTCAATATACAAATGATTAACGTCAAAGCTCATATCAACAGATGGAGTATCAACAACTATAGCATCACTGTCTAACTCTTCCATACAAAAAGAAACAACCGGTGAAACTAAGTCCTCAAAACTGTCCACTGCATTCTCCTGAGTATCATCTGCAATAATAGGATCCTGGGACTCTGCTACAATCTCTGCCATAGTTGAGAGATCATCAACCCTCAGTGCACTAACATCTGAGCACCCCTGTACATTCTGAGTGCAAGCATCAAACTCATCCTCGTCTTCACTATCTCCTACCTCATAATCATAATAATCATAGGACATGCTACTCTCTCGTCGAAGTGATTTGTAGTGCTCTCTCCTATGCTTAACAAAGTGATCAAAAGGCAACAACGTCTAAATTCGAGGTGGTACTAACTCCCACTCCTCATTCGCTGTCATATACCGTGCGGGTTTGTTTCTGGATGTAGGATATGAAAGAGATTCATTCAACCTCTTCAAACTTAGTTTCAACTTCCTCATATCATAGTCCCATTGACTCTGAGTATATGAAGTCATCATGATACTTTACCCAAGCTACCCAAAAGGATGGCAAGACATTAGCTCTGATGTGCCCAACAGGACGGCAGGAATTTAGCTCTGATACCACTGTGATGTCCCTTACTTAGGGCCTCTTTTATCTGCACAAAAGCTCTGATACCACTTTAATATCCCCTTCTAAGCAGGAAATATAGCAACACAAAAAATCTGAACCAAGATATAATCACTGTTGAATAAACTCAGAATAATCACAATAATATAGCTTCTTAATAACAAATTACAGATTGTATCACTTGTCCTTCTAAACTATTACAATTGCAGTCCTCTAATATGCATATAAATATGAAATACAGTCTTGAAAACCCTGGCTTTGCAAATCTGGAAGTGCAAATTGAATTCTGGAAAGTCTCGGCCCTTCTGTGTCGACACACAGTCACCGTCGTCGGTCGATATATCGCCGACGTCGGTATCTGTCGGTCGGCTTTCTGCCGACATCGGTCTTCAGTCGACCGATGTCGGTCACTGAAACCCTCTGTCTGCCGAGGTCGGTTCCTGAGCTGATCTGTACGGGCCTGTACGGACCTTGTACGGCTGCCAATTACGCACAACTTCCCTATTTTCAAACCCCTAATCTGAAATATACTTTTCTAGCACAGAAGATCTCTAGCTGTATAATTTATTGAATCAAAACTAAATAAAGAAATACCTGGAATATCTGTAATAACTTCTGTGTGAAGTTATCTCTCAAACCTGAAATTCTGTGATAACTTCTGGATGAAGTTATCTCACACTTTGGCAATAGATCAGCTGATATTCCACAGCCTCTTAATTGCACACACTGAAGAGGGAACGTTCTCCAATGCAAATGGAATCCTTGAACCCTAGGCTCAGTCTTCACAGAAGAAATTCTCAAAATCAATATCAATATTCAATACATAATGAATAATGGCCTCCATGAGAAACCCTTATACCCTCAAAAAGATGTGCTTGCCCTAATTAGGGTTTCTTAAATTAGAATTAGGGTTTCTAATTAAAAATAGGCTAAATAATTAATATTTGATTAAATCAATCAAATATTAATATCTCCCTCAATACATGTCGGATTCTCGAACCGATCAAAGCTAGTGAATCAGGGAGTGATTCCGCACATGACCATACCAAAATAAAGGCGCTCCGCTACATATCAAATATCCCTAAAAAGTAGGAGCTCAGACCAAATGTGTCTGAAAGAACCCGAATGAAAATCAAATGTAGAAATCCTGTGAATCAAAGTCAAGCCAAGCTCCATTATGACCCTCTATCCATCCTATTAGCCTACGAAGGTCGCATAATAGGCTAATCACCAAGCCTGTCAATTTCCATGAAAAAGGGGACATGACAGAAATGGTGAGGGATGTGCCTACAGTAGCTATAGAATAGCTCATGACAACTAGAAGAAGATAAATAATTTTTCTCAGAATGATTGTTTGTTTTCCTTTTAAGTTTTTACCCCTAAATAACTAGAAATTTGGTTCTCTATTTAGGCCAATTTTACAGTTCTAGGTAGTTAGTAGGCTAGTTTTTTAGCCAAAAACTACCAACAATTCACCAAAAGGGTTTTCATTATTGGTATTTTTTACTCTAAATACTGCCTATAGTAGAATGCTTATTCTAGGTCCTTGCTAAGTCAGCTATGAGGGTTACTAGTTAAGGACCATGTGAAGGTCTCATCCTTCATGCTAGAGGAGGGATAGGATTTTCTCCTCTCCTTTTTCATTTATGTGTTGGCTGGTTCTCCCTTTGTCTGGTCAGATATCATGTTAATTTAGTACATCATTATATCTATTTTTTATTACTTGTGTATGTACTTGGTAAACTCTTCCTGAGTGAGTGGATTTTTGTATAAATTTAGTCTATGGATATTGATCAATAGATAGAAACTTACCAGATCAGTGGTTTGGAGTTATACTACTCTATTATTATAAACATTATTAATCTCAAATGTACTAAGCTGTCTGGTCTAGAGTTTGCCCTTGTGGTCCTTGTATTTTGAATAAAAAATAAGGGCCCAATATTTTGCATTGAATTGCTTGGTCTTAATGTACCTATCATTCCATCCAACTTGATACTATTATACAAGTTTTATGTTCTACAATGCCTACTGTTTATATTCATCTAAGGCATTCCATTTCATAAGCCTTTTTTCTATGCTTTAGATATATCCATCCCAAGTTTTAGTGTTATTCGTAAGGTCTTGTGCTCAAATTCAATTAGAAAGATAGGTTTCTTCTCATAGATAAAATAATATGGGGTGAAGCCTATAGTGGTCTTCCACATGATTTTGTAAGCCCAAACAACTTCAATAAGTCTAGCCTCTCATTCTTTATAGGACATACTAATAGTCTTAGTCAAAATATTTTCCAACTCCCTGTTGGTGACTTCCACTTGTCTATTAGACTGTGGATGATATCGAATTGATTTATTATGTGTAATATCATATTGTTGGACCAAGGTATTAATTAAGATAGCAGTGAATTAAGGTCCTTAATAATCAGTGACTATTTCTTATGGCACATCATATATTTTGAATATTTCTTCATATAATAAAGCTACCACCTTCTCATCTTTGGCATGTGTAAGAGCCTTTACTTCCACCCATTTAGTGACATAGTCAATACATAAAAAGATGTACTCTTTGTTGTTGCATTTTGGATCAAAAGGTTTGATAAAGTCTAGACCCCATTTAAGCACCATTTGAGACTGCAAAGGCATCTTAGCTAAATGTGTGGGTCTCCCCATACACTGACATCTATCATAATAAGAAGTATACCTTATTGTATATTTATAGAGTGAGAGCCAATAATATACTATATTCAAGATTTTTACTACCATATGCTTGGCTATAAAGTGTCCTCTATAGGGTTCATCATGGTAGGCTTTGAGGATATCTAGAACTTCATCTTCTCTAAGACATCTTCTGATGATGTAGACAGGGCCAATATAGAAAAGGAATCTGGACAACCATGAATACCTGCCAATTTTTTGAATCAAATCTTTTTTTTTTAGGGAAGAAGTGTTGTGAAAGTAACCCTATTACAAGGTAGTTAGCAATATAAACATACCAAGGTGTGGTAAGGGTGAGGAAGAATAGATGGTCATTTGGAAATGAGTCATCCACTACGGTATCTTCTTGAGGGGATTATAGTTGTGATAAGAAGTCAAAAAAATATTGTCCTTACCAAGCTTATCTATAATATTTTGATCAAATTATTATAATAAGAGTAGCCATATTATCACTCTACCTATATTAGATGGTTTGATCATAAGGTACCTAATGGCTGCATAGTCTGTACGAACAAAGACTTGATACACTTTTATGTAGAGAGAAAACTTATTAATATCATAGACTATTTTTTAGTGACTGTGTAATTTAATTCTATGGCCTATAGGTTCTTGCTTACAAAATATATGCCATAATTTAGTGCTTCCTATTTTTGGCCTAGCATAGCTCCTTGGGTAGTATCTAGAGAGTCTATGTGAATATGGAAGGGAAGCTTCTAATTAGGGCCATGTAGAATAGGCATGGTGGTCAATAATTACTTCAATTACTTTAAGGTTGTATCAAAAGTAGGAGACCATATGAATTCAACATCTTTAGTTAGGAGAGTAAATAATGGCACTGCTACTTTGTTGAAATTATTGATAAATCTCTTGTAGTAACCAACATGTCCTATAAAAACTCTTGACATCTTTATATTTATTAGAAATAAGTAGTTTTTTTATGATATTGATTTTTACAGGGTCAACATTAATTCCTTTAGTAGATACATGGTGGCTTAAGACAATGCCTTCTCTCATAAGCATGTAACATTTATTATGATTGAAAGATAAATGCTGCTCCTAAAAGTGTTACAACACTTTCTCTAGGTTCTTCAATCACTCATCAAATATTTCTCCATAAACAATGAAGTCATCCATATAGATTTCTACACGTTCATTGGCCATATCTACAAGGATACTCAGGATAGCCCTTTGAAATGTTGTAGGAGAATTACATAACCCAAAAGGTAATACAACCTAAGCATAAGTACCCTAGGGACAAGTGAAGGTGGTCCTCTCCTGGTCCTCATGAGAATTTTAATTTATTTGTAACCATTGAAGCCATCCAAAAATGCAAAATATTTCTTTCTTGCTAGTGTTTCCAACAACTAATCAATGAAGGGTAGAGGAAAGTGATCCTTTTGGTTACTATAATAAGTTACCTATAATCTATGAATACACATCATTCTCCATTTTTATTTGGTACATTATCAATGGTAAAACCCATTCACTATCTAATATGGGATATATAAATCTAGTAGTCAAGAGTTTCTACAATTCCACTTTGACTATTTCTCTAAGAGCTAGATTCATCCCACATTGTGGTTATTTTATTGGTTGGCACTCTTCTTTGATATAAATATGATGTGTGCATGTTTCTTGGTTGATTCCTTACATATCTTCATAATCCCATGTAAAAATGCATTGGTTTGCATGCAACATGTTGACTAGGCACTTTTCCTCATTTGACTCCAACTTGTTATTAATAAACAATGCTTTTCCTGGAGAGATTTCAATTTACCATGCGCGTGCTTTCATCATTTCTATATTGCTAATGAATTGGTTTGGATTCAACTATGAGGTATCAATTGGTGGAATATTTACTATATAGATGCATCAGTATTATCTTCTTCATAGAGGCTAAAAAATAGGCACTAAACACATTATAGGTGGTTGAGATCTGTAGAATGAGTTTAGTAATTATTTTGGAGAACATTGGAGAGAATTGTATCTTCCTCTTGATTAACCAAGGTTCATGCGTGTTCTATGGTGAATACAAGAATCAAGGGAGGATGTTTGCCTCATCTTTTTCAACCCACAATGTATGCTAAAGTGCCAAGGTCAGATGTGCTAGAGGATAGAGGACCAACTTCTTAGTGTGGTTGCCATCGGATATCAAAATATTACAATATTTATAGCTAATGAAGGTATCAATTGTGGAAATCCAAGGTTATCCTAAGATAAGAGAGTATCCATCCAAATTAGACTTTGGCTATAGCATAATAAAATCTATAGGATACTCCCAAGAATATATAGTAATGACTAGATATTCAATGACTCCTAGTCTGATTGTAGACCTATCAGCCATTTGCAACATTGTAGATGTGAGATTAATATTATTCAATTATAGTTTGTTCAAGGTTTTAGTTGTTATTACATTTATTGTAACACCTAATTTTATCATTGTATTGGACAACTCCTGGTCATAGATCTAGATTGTTACCACTAGACATCCTAGATCTAAACATTTCTTTGGTAGGGTGTTTCCTAGCATAATGTCTGCCAGCTAGCCAATCACATGCACTATATTAGGATACTTCTTCTTCCTTCCAAGTTTACTTGAAAATAGTTCTCTAATATCTTTAGAATATATGGGCACGTGTTTGATGGCCTAGAAGAGAGGAGTTTTAACACATGGATTCTTGAGATATCTTATGAAAACAAACTTAGGTTCAATTGCATGGCATTGAAGGCTAAGATGTTATAAAAATGGTGGGGATGTTTCATCAATAGATTTATTTATTGGTTTAGAGAGTTCTTGTAGTGGTGAAGGTGGGTTAACATGATCTTATGGAGTTTCCTTATCTGAATCCATTATTATGGGTGGGGCTCAAGTTGGTATAACTTTTTGTAAACATAGGTGAACTTTATAGATGTTCATCACATATGTTAGGTGCTAAATAGGTTCAGTACTAGATGTCAATTACACCAACTTATTTGAAATATTATATATGGGTTGGGTAGGGAGCTAGTTAGGCTTAGGTATAGCTTGTGTATTAGGCATATGAGTAGGAGGTTATTATTTTTATTGTGGAGAGAATCCTCCTTGATGGTTTCCCTAGGGTTGATTGGGTCTTCATGGCTATTGCCACTGGTTTATGAAGGGTGGACCTTGGGGTGGTTTCCAATCTTGTATCCAAGGTGGGGATAGATTTTATGGAGGCTATCAGGAGGTGGTGGGGTAGCTTGTTTGAGGTGGTTTTAAGCTAGAATTAAGAGGTGGGATGTTCATCCATGGACTAGTCCAATTGGGAGAAGTATTTACAAATTGTGATTTAAAGGAAGTAAAATTTGCAAAAGGTGGATTTTGTCCCATACATGGATAAGATGGTCATTTAACCCATGGATTTTTTTTATGTAACATAGAAAACTTGGTCCCCATATCCTCCTACAACGTGTATCTATATTTTTTATAGTTCTTCAATTGTGATGTTGACTAATTTAGCCTAAACCTCGTGACACCTACAACCTATCTCCTTCTTCTTACAATTCAAGTAATACATGGTCAATTCCTGATCTAAGGCTACTTGACTTTGACTTTAGTATAGGCTATCTATTTGGGTGGATAAGTGACTAATGATATCCTATTTCATGTCTTATAATAGGTTACTAACTTAATATTTTGATAGGCCACTTACAATTGCTAGTGGAAGCTTGTTGCCCCTGACTTTATTTATGGTAGACTTGTAATAATTCTTGCTCAACTCCTTGATGTCTATTAATGATAGGTGGGATATATCTTCCCCACTCATTAGGTGCAAGTATTCTAGACAATCTTCTCTGAATCCTTTTAGGAAGATGATTTTTAGAGGCTCTTTTCCTAGTCCACTTTACTTGAAATTTTCTACATTGAACATGAACCATTAACATAGTCTTCTAAAGATTCATCCCCTTTTTGAGCCATCTTGAAGATGTCATTTTATCTATAATTTATTCCTCATCCATATTCCTGATACTTATCCAAAAATTTATTTTTCATGTCCTCCCATGTGTGGACTGAATTATTACACAGTCCCATGAAATAGCGAAGTGTTGAGTCTTTGAGTGTGGTTCAAAAAAATTTCAATTTTAGTGCATCTTGCCTATAGTCATATCTTCTACAGAGGATATCAAATTCAAAAAAAATGTGTTTGAGACTTTTGATAATATACCCCTAAATTTGGGCAAGGCTAAGGATGAGATTTTCATTTATGTTATTTTTGTTGCATCTAGAATAGGACATTCTAAAGTAACTATGTCTAGAGTCTTGTTGTCATCCACAAAGTCTCATTCTCCATTCATGATGGATTTTATTTTGATATAGATACCAAAGGTACTTAGGATCATGTCTTCAAATTATACATCAATCTTATTATTAGCATGATATTAAATTTTTATTTGTTGATCCATAGTATTTTTACTAGATGAAAAGTCTGAAGACTCTCCTAAGCTTTCATTGATTTATTGAGGAAAACCTTGTTAGAATGTTGATCTAATGTTACTTTTTAGAGTGTTTGGTTTATGAATTTCTTCTCCTTCATTTTTTTTTACTAACTCAAATAATTATTCCTCTACTTTTGTTTCCTTTTTCAAAGCCAATAATACTTCTTCTACAAGCTACCTTCTTCAATTTATAGTGTTTCCTTCTTCAAGAGCCCTCTATCTTATGGTATATTTTTCAATAAGATTCTTAGTTGCTATAGGTATTTATGGTTATTTCTTGGTAGAAAATTATGGCTTGTTTTATAGGAATATTCCTTAATAATCTCTCTCTCTCTCTGCATAAACATTATGCCACTCCTTTAGCTATCCTTTCCCTTCCTGCAAAGGGTTATTTTGTTTTTCATGTATTTCAAGGGGTTGTTCAGAATAAGCAAAAAATAAAATGTAGAAAAATAAAGGAGTATAGAAATAAAAATGGTTAGAATTTAAATTTTACTTCTACAAAGTAGTAAAGTTATATGCTAAAAGTGAGAAAATTACTCTAGAAAGTAGGAAATGAAAGAAACAAAATTAATCTAGAAAGTAATAAATGAAAGTAGGAAAATTACTCTAGAAAGTAGGAAAATTACTCTATAAATGAAATTAAATCACTCTTGTAGGAAATTAAATTATAAAAAAAATAATTAACTAAGTAAATCACAATATTGTAAAGAGGCATTCAAAGTTATGCACCATCAACATCTAAGAACTTAGACATCTGACATAAGAAACTATAGTGCCCTCTCTCAACTTGCGCAACTAGGTAGGGTAGTACATTAAAAATGTTATGCACCATTAACATCAAGGAACTTAGACATATAGCATAAGACATCATATTTCCCTCAATTAAGTTACTCAACTGGGTAGGATAGTGAATTAATCAATCTTGAAAAGCAATAATTGATCTAGAAAGTATTAATTGACACCCTCTCTAGCAATGGTGCCTAAATGTTGTGCAGACTTATTACCCAGTTAATACCATATTCTTGAGTTTGTTTAACATTAATTTTCAACCTAGGCTACTTATGTTTTTTAAGGATGTCAATACTATATATTCATTATTGATCCACAGATTAACTTGTTTACTAGTTGTAGTATAATAAACTTATACTAGATTGACCAAATAGTTATAATATGAAATTTATATAATAGAAATACTTCACTCTTATGAATCACACATGTATAACACTTTAAATAATCAAACTAATAATAAAATCAACTTACACAACACACTTAAACTAAAGAGGGTCATGATCTTCACTACAACTCCTTCTAAGGGGGCCCTTCCTCATTTAGAACTAAGTTATAATCCTTCTCTAAGAGACTTGCTAAAGCTTATTACAAAATCAACATTCTCATTACTTAGATGTGCAGTAATTAAAAATTGTTACAAAAGATTATAATATTCACAATACAATGACTTCTAAAATTCTACTACTCTGTTATTATCTATTCAATACTTAATCTAATCTAAGTTATATCATTAAATACATAATGCATTTTTTTAGCTTTAATCAAAAACACTAAACTAGGAAAGGTACAAATACTTTGGGGACTACCCCAGTCAATCTTCAGGTGGTTAGTAACTGAAGTTACATGTTTTAGGCTTGACTAGGTTAAAGACAATATATACTATTATTTTATTTTAGCTCTTTTTGTCTCCTTTCCATTATCCTTATCTTACTCATCTTTGGTAGAACATACAAGATTCTTTGCATGTGAGTCTATAAAACATATATGAGGGATCTCTTCAATCATCCACTCATTTCTTAAGATAGCTAGATGTGTCCTTAAGAGCTAATCACATCTGATCACAATAATAGTTTTGCTCTACATAGTGGTTATGGGCTCTTGTAGGTGAAATCCTATAGTATCTATAGGCAACCTATAGGTGGAAACCAAAAAATTTTACAAACAACCTACATATAGAAACCAATAGTTGTTATGGGTAACCTGTAGGTGGAAACTAGTAGTTGTTATGGATACCCTATAGGTGGAAGCCAATAATTTCTATGGATAACATGTAGGTGGAATCCAAAAATTGCTATTGGAAACCTATAGGTGGAATCTAGTAGTTTCTATGGGAAACCTGTAGGTGAAAGCCCCTTTTGCTACAGGCTTCTCTATAAGTGTTGTGCCCAAAAAAGATTCTTGTAGTCTTATGTTACCTTTAAAATTTTTATTAAATAAGGTTATACAAGTATAATTTAATCAAATAAAAAGCATCATTAATTCATAACATAACACACAAACACACACACACACATATTAATGCACACATAAAATCATAAATGCATTCATTTATTTGCATGAGTCATGGATGGTTATGGGGAATTACATAGAAAAATATATATACTAGGTATGGATGAGGCTATAAAATAATTTAATTGGTAGCCTCATCAATAATATTGGTCCAATGGTTAGATTTTTTCATAACTTTTCACCAAAATTTTGCATTAAGGGCTTGATTCATGATTTGTATTCTTCTTAGCCCAAGTCCTCTAAGGGTCTTGGGAAGGCAGATATTTTCCCACACCACTAGTGGGAATCTAAATCTATCTTCCATGCCCCTCCATAAGAATTTTTTTTGTATTTTCTCGATTCTCTCTAGAAACATTTTGGTGATATAAAATGGGGCCATGAAGAAGACATGAATACTTTATAAGGATCTTTTGAGGAATTGGAGCTTTCCCACCTATGAGAGGAGGGTTCCTTTCCATCCTACCAACTTTTTCTAGTTTCTTTCTACCAAAGGAATCTATAATTCCATTTTCATCTTGCCATCAAACAAAAACATGCCAAGATAAGTTGAGGGAAGGTTGATGATTTTACATCCCAAGATGTCTTCCATTTTTTTGAAGGGAAGGTAGGGTATTCAAGAAATATGCAGAAATTTTGTTGAAGTTTATGCATTATCATGATGCTCATTCATAGTTCATGAGAATGGATTTGAGGGATTTTGATTTTGTTATTGAAACCTCTCGAAGAAGGAAGGTGTCATTTTTAAACTACTCATAGGTGACTAGGATAGTGTTTTGTGTAACCTTTATCCCCTTGATTAAGCATTATTCTCTAGCCACTTATTAACTTCTACCTAAGGTTTTAGCCAGAAGAATGAATAAATAAGAGGAGAGGGGGTAACTTTGTATGATCCTCTATTTGTCTGAGAAAAAACATGTAAGAACCCCATTAATTAGGATAGAGTAAATAGGATTGGATATGTAGTTGTGGAACAAACTCCTAATATCCACTTCAAAGCCAAACCTATTTAGTACCTTATTTATAAATCTCCAAGAAACCCTATCACAAGCTTTATTCATATCAATTTTGAGGAACATACCCACCTTAGTGGATTTAGACACTAAATGTAGGGTTTCTTGAATAATTATGATGCCATCAATGATCTGTCTACCTGCCATGAAGGCCCCTTGTTATTTCACAATGATCCATATGAGCATGGGTTGGAGATGAGTAAACAATGTTTTTGAGTAGATTTTTTAAATCATGGAGAAAAGGCTTATGGGTATAAAATATTTTAGTTGTTTTTTTTCCTATTTTTTTATGGATGAAGACTAGGCAAGTGTTGTTCAACTCTTCAAGATAGTTCCAACCCTAAAGAATTCATAGATAACTACCTCTACCTCAAGGTGTATGATGTCCCATAACTTTTGGAAGAAGAGGGGAAAACCATTGCAGATAGGGGCCTTGTTATTTTCATTAAGAATATCACCTATCTAACCTCCTTTGGGGAGGGTGGTTTTCATATGTCTTGATTATCTACTTAAAAGAAGGTAGATAGAAGGTTATACAACAAACTATCCCCCATCTAAAGGTTAGCATAGTCAGTTTCCTTTAAAATATTTTTAAAGCGGTGAATGATTTGTTCATTGATGACTTATTCATATATATTTTTAGTTCCATAATCTAGGAGGAGTTTAGTGATTATATTAAACTTTATATTTATGGATTTTATTTGATGGAAGAATTTTGTGTTCTTATCCTCTTCCTTCAACAATGTACATTTCAACTTCTTCTAGAATGATTCCTCTTTAGCCTATAGGATATGGTAGAATATTGGGAGATATTTCTCATTATTGGATAGGTTTTCATCAGAACCATGTATTTCCATTTGTTCTTCTAGGATGTGAAGGTCATCCAGTAAGACATTCTTTTGGATGAAGATATTCTCAAAGACTTATTTATTCCACACTCTAATTTTTTCTTTAATAAACTTAATTTTTATATCTATTATGAAAATATCCATGCTAAAAACTAGTTCCCTCCACCATTAATTGATAGAGTTATGGATTTTTGGATGATGAAAGACACATGATCTCAAATCTGAAAGGTAGATTTTTGGATTTGGAAATTATATCTCCTTCAAAGATAATAGGGTTATGGTCCAACGTAATTATTAGTAGAGAGGAAAGAGAGATTGAGAAGTGTAAGTCCTAGTTAAGAGAGACTAGGAATTTTTTTAATCTTACTTGGATAAGATCCTTTACCATTCTTCTACTGGTCTAGGTGAAGGTGTTTCCTTTGAGGTTAACATCCACTAGTTAAGCACTAACTATGAAGTCATATAAATAAGACATACCTTTAGTGAAGTAAAAAATTATACCTTTCTTTTCCAATAGATTTAAATGTGAATTAAATTTCTCACCACAATCCATTTTCATACACCACATAATTTCTTAAAAACCAACCAGTTGTTCCCATACTTTATTATGCCCATATCTAGTGTTAGGAGTGTAGATATTAGAGAGAATCCATTTTTCCTTTTCTAATTTTTTCTTTGAATAAGATAGATATGTGGTTATTGATATTATCTATAACTTATCCATCCAATAATTGAGTTTTAGATAACTACCAGCCCTATCGACACCCCTGAGAAATTCATGCTAGTGCATCTTACTTTAAACCAAAGTTTGTAACTGTAATCATTAAAGACTATGCCAAACATCTTAGTTTATTATAATAGGACTACTTAAGGGTTGCATTTATTTCTCATGTTCTAATTAACCTTTTTTTGTTGGGGTTGTTGAGCCCCCTTATGTTCTATGAAATGAGCTTCATTTTTTTAACTTAGCAAAATGACATTTAAGGGTATTATGATACCCTTTTGATATCTAACTTGTAGTTTCCTTTTCCCTTACTGAATGGTTAGATACCCTCTCTAATGATCTTTGTGCTTCACCCACTTATATTTTATTTATTTCCCTTTTAGATTTGATTGGAGTCTATTGATCTTATTACAACTTTATAGCTAGTTTGGGCAAGGGGGAACTGCAACATTCTCCTTGTTATTTGGTTCTCTCCTTACAAGTTGAGTCTCTAGGTATAGGAGTAATTAGACCCCCATCAGGAGAGGATGGGTTTTCTAAGTAAAGGCCCTTCTCAAATTTGTAAAAAGGTGACCAAATAGGCTCAATTAGGTCATATTAGATATGGCCACTACCATTAACATTAGATCAAAGGATGGCCATCTCAAGACTTCCTTGGTTACAACAAGACAAAACATCATAGATAATGGAAGGTTCATAAATCAAAATTTCTGCTAAGAGACCATCTAGGGAACCTGGGATAAAGATCTTATCCTCTATCAATAAAACAAGGGAAATGAGGGTTTGTAACAAATCAAATAGAGTGGGTTTAGGGGAACTAACCTCAAATAGGGAATAAAATGTGTGGGAATGGTTGCTCAGAGTTGGTAAAATTTTGGTTGGGTCTTTAAGGTAGAGGATATGAGGGCTATGATTTGGGAGATGATAGTTAGAAGAGAGGGGTAACCTAGGTCCTTAGATGAATAAGTAGGGGGTAGGTAGAAGGGGGTTTCTTAGAATAAACCACTTTTGGGATATGGGGTTGGCATTAGGGATAGGACAGAGGACAATATTTTATCGTATGACTGAACATGTTACATTTCTTATAAAACAAATGAGATTTTTTATATTTAATGGATTAGGACCACTTATTGTAATTGGATTTGATCTTGATTTTATGCAGGGACAACTTATTTATTATGATGAACACATGGAATCACACAACCACCATTTTTATTTTTGATCTAGTTAGTAAGTTGATGGCAATGGGCTAACCTAGTGCTTTATATATTCCTATTATCCTCTAGTTCCTAAAACTCAAGGGGGAGATCAAGGAGTAATACTCACATGGTAATGTATTTAATAGCCAAACTTCCAAGGTTGGATCCTAGTTTCTATTTTTGGTGCCTATGTTAGATTTATAAATGAACCAGGGACTTTCTATGATGATTCTAAAATATTATTCTTGAATGTTGAATTTGATGAGGAGGAAGTTTCTTGAAATGGATACTACCTTCAGTTGTCTTTTAGGATTTTTCTTGTTGTTGGCCCACTTATAAAAGGAATCAATATTATACCAGAAACTATTGACTTTAACATTAATGGAATTGGCTATCTTAGTTTAGAATTTTTCCACCATAATGTTTGCGACATTGATTCAAGTTTCATCATTTTAAATGGTGGGATAAATATAGTCCTCAAATGGTTCTTAGTTCAAGGGTCTCTTTCCCATGACATAATCCACCCAAGATAGGTTTGGGTGGGTTGCTTCTATAGTTCATGGGGCCTTTCTAGGGGAATGGTCATCCAGACCCATGCTAACCCCATATTTCTTACCATTGTCTTCTTCCCCTGGTGGGGCATCTATGTTTCCTCTAACTAGTACCTATTTTGTGCACTCAAACTTTACATCATAAATTTGAATTTTTCCCTCTCCTTTGATCCTTACACATCTTTTTCTCCTTTCGTAGTCCATTCCATTGAATATATGATAAAAAAGTTATATGAGTTTACAATGATTTTAACCTAAACAATGAGTTTTTGAAAATAATAAAACATGATATTTTTAATTTAAAAAAATTATATATAAATTTCAACTTGAAGTTGAAGTTGAGAAGTTGAACTATTTTAAATATAAATTAAAAACTTCAAGTTTGTACTATTTTTAATGTTGTGTTAAGTTTTTCAAAAATTTAAACTAATTTAAAATATTAACATATTCAACATTTTCAATACATTAAAAATTTTAAATTTTAAAATTTAAATCTAAAACATTTTTCTACCCATTATAGAAAATTAATTTCCAAGTTGTAATTTAAATCATTTGACTTATATTGATAATGAAAATTAGTTATCTCAATTATGCCCATTTAAAAGTTGAAATTTCAATAATTTATAATTTAAATTTAAATTAATTTACTCCTTTTTAATATGTTTAACATAAAAAAATCATTATAAATTTTATATTTAATATAAAAGACTTGAGCATGTTAAATTTTGAAGTTAAAAAAACCTATTTAGATTATTTTTTTACATTTAAATATCAACTTTAAAGTTATCTTTTATTATTTTTTATAAAATCAATTCAACTTTTTTAAATTTTGAAAAACTCATTGATTTTAAACATGTAAAAAATGAGTCACATAATTTAAATTTCATTATAAACTTGTTAAATTATAAAATTTTGAATGCATTTTTCAAAATGATTATAAATATGTCTCAAATTTCAAATTTAAAATGATGAAAATGTTATAAAATTTATTTTTTCAAACATTTTAAAGTTAAAAATGTAGAACACGAGTTTTCTAATTTTTAAAAATATTATTTTATTTTCAAATTGAATTTAAACATTTAAAATGCTTAGAATTATTATAACTTTAAAATTATTTTTTAGGAGTCTAATATTGTAAACCCCCTCCTCTATCTACTCTGAGCACCATGTTCAATTTTGCCATATAGTTGCCTTGTTATTTTTAGTTCTTGGTTCTTGGATTTATGATTGTTTTTTATTGAACCACACTTTTGTTATCATTATAATTTTATAGGACCTTAATTTTGTCATTTTTTTAGTGATTTAATTTGTGTGTTATCGTGAATCTATCTCTAGATTGAGGTGACTCACATTTTGGAGTGTGATTCCATCAATTCATATATTTTAACTATTAGTGATGTCATATTATGTTTTATTAATAAAAGTACAATTTTCATTTTTTTAAATATATTTTTTAAATTTAATTTTATCATTTATTTTTTTTATAATAGAAAAATAAATTGATCTTTTCAAAAAGAGTGCACACATACTCCAAACATGTAGAACAATAATTTATGATGATTTTAACCTCAAAAATGAGTTTTGATAGTTAATTTTAAAAATAAAATATGAGGTTACTAAATTTGAAAAACTAATTTTAAATCTCAACTTGAGGTTGAAGTTAATATTTTGAACTCATTTAAAGGTGAATTTAAAACATCAAATTCATATATTTTTAAATTTGTAATTAGATTTTCAAACTATGTAAACTCATTCAAAATAAAAACATGTAGGCATTTTGAATTATAAATATTTAAAAAAATTAAAAAATGAGTAAACTGTTTCAAATTTCAACTTTAAGTTTGAAGTATATTTCTACTAATTTAAAGTTGAGACATTTTTATACATATTTAAATTTTACTATAAAATTTACTGGATGAAAAATTTGTAAGGGAAAAATATTTTAGAATTTTCATCAACAATGTGGGACAAAGTCCCTCTCTTATAAGTACTAAGATCTACCTTTGAAAAAAAATAGAATGCCAAAAATGAAATTATTTACTATAATTTTTTTCCTTGGACGTATTCATACTTTTAACCCAAAAGTATGGAAATGTAGTAGAGCTAATAAATGAAAGGAACTAACACAAATTTAATAGGTAAAAGGGGAGTAAAGATAATGGATTGGATAATAGGATAATTTAATTTAAACACATAAAACTACCATAACCACCATGAATTATGAATTTTGAGTGATTTGAAATATTTATCATTCAAATGAAGTGGGAAAGATAGAATTTAGACATACAAGTGAAATGCATATACTACAAATATTGAAAAATTAGAGGAAAACCATAAAATGAATACTCTCCTAATTGGATGGATTTCCTAAGGACCTACCTGAACCTACCCATGACACCCCCTTGGATTATTACCTAGACTATATGGTCCCTTATGTTAGTGAGGTGGTGGTATGGTTTATCATGTTGTGTGAAGGCACTGATATTAATATTAAACATGGTTTATTTATTTGTTTGGATCTACATATAGTCGATGGCATGGTGGGGATTAATATTAATAGGTTTATTAACATTTATTGTTGTTTAGTGGTTGGTGGCATAGACTTTGATGGTTATGGTGATTAATCAGTATTATTAATGTTAATTGGGATGATTAAGTGTTAATTCATGATTTTAGTGGTTGGATTTTTGGTTGATGGATCGATCCTTTGAGATAGGTCATTTAATTACTATTGCATTTAATAGAATTTTTTTTGGGGATTGCATTAGGGAATGTTGGGAGGATTTCTCTCTCCTCACATTCAATGTAGGCATTAAATGGGTATGGTGATTGGATGGAAGGTATGGAGAATTAGGTGATAGATGAGAAGAATTAATGGGGTTGGAAGGATGGGGTAAAATGGAGAAAATAATAGAGCTTGACTAGTTCTTTAATGTGGTCATGTGGATTTTTCATTACAAGGCTTGGAATTGAAGGTTTTGATATTCTATCTTTATGATTTTGAGATTTTATTATCTACATATTTTGGGTAAATTATATTTTATCTATGTTTGGTTGTTTTTTGTTCTTTTGATAAAAATCTTGGAAAAATAAAAGGTTGTATACACAATCAAAAGTCTTAAGACTTATGAATGCATATACAGACCTTAAGGAGATTTGATATAAATCAATAATTGGTATTTTCATATAAACTTGTAAAATAGATATATATGCAATATACTAGTTTATATCAGATGAATTTCATTAAATCTTGTCTTTGGGAATGTTTTCAATTGACTATAAACTTCATGGTTTTACCTTTCATTGTACCCTATTGGGTTATCGATCATGTGTTGAAGGTCGATGCTTTAATTATTTTATAAATGGTATATGCATTCTTCTAGTTTTATTGGTATCTTGCATGATTTAGATATTTAGTTGTGTAGGGTTGTTTGGTTAGTTTATGCACTTCATGTTTAAACCCTGTAGACTGTGTTTTTGTGTGGACTCAACTTGGTTATTATGACTATGTGTTTTGTTATATGGAAGGTTTAAGTTTTAAATCTTGTTGTTAGAATTATAGCATGAAATATTAACATATTTTATTTTGTTTCATTATTTAACCCTACACTCATTATATATATACACACACAAATGTCGCTATGTTTTGTGGAGTTATTTAATGAGTTAAATGGTTCTCGACCCTTTGTATCTTGACTATATATTTTGATATATTTTTCCTTTGAAATAAATATTTATTTGATTACTTTTGGGTTTATTATGAGAATAATGGGTGTTATTTTAAATTGGGTTTATATATTGATTTTCAAACCCTTAATGGGTTATTATTAATGGGTTGTGATGTCCCTTATAGATGCATGCAAGATGTTGATAATCGTTTGGGTTTTCATAATAAGTGGCTATGTTTTTAATATGAACTATTGGATGAGATTTGGACTTGGGTTTCATTGTTAATAGTTGGTAGAGTTTTGTGTGTTTTCCATGTTCAAGATTCTATATAATATTGGGGTTCTTTATATATAATCGATTGTGATAAGGTCGAGTTACATGATATTAATCTGGGTCTATTACTCATTGATTGAGTTTATTTTCTTTATACATATATGCTATGATTTATTTATTGCATGTGATTTTCAACTAGATTTATGTCATATTTTAACTGTATTCTATATATACAATTGAGGGTTTCTTAAAAATTTATTGACTATATTTTATGTATATATGTTTCATGGCCTTGGAGCTAAGCTTTGACTAGGTTTTGTGTTATCTTTAACTGTGTTGGATTTTATATATATATATATATGACCATGATTTTGAAGCATGTCTTGACTTAGTTATTTCAATCAGGCTTATTATTAGTTTGGATTCTTTGATGGTCATTGTAAATTATTTAAAATGACATGTTAAGGTGGTTGTGTATGGAGAATTATATGTGTTTTTATTTGAATAAATTACTGCATTGGACTTAGTGACTTACCTCTATTAATTTTGGACTAAATTAATGGTTAAGTTATGGTAAAAACTTTGAGGATGTCTATGGAATATTGTTAGAATTTCATTTATAATTATTGAATACAAGGTTTTCGATTTGAACTTATAAGTGTTGTTGCTTTACAAAATTGTATTTTATTGTTTCCTAGTTTGAATAATTATGATATGTTGAATGGATTACTTGGATTATTATGTTTATTTGTTAAGTCATGTGTTGTGCATTTTATCTCAACTACATTATCATTGGGTAAAAATTCCTAGACAAGAATTTGATGATTAAATATTGGGTATGTTGTATACCTTGGGTATAAATTTACAATTGGGTAGGCTAAGGCTGACCACAAAACTTGGATGGGATCCAAGCTAGTTATCTTATAATCTATAGAATGGATTAGTTAATAATCCATTCTATATCATTTGACATCCTATGATAGTTATCCCTTATTCTTATTTATATTGAGGATGAATTGATTATTCTCATGTTGTTTCAAAATTGAATTGTTGTCTTTCTTTGTATTATTTTATTGTTGAGATGTCCTCTAGTTTAGAATCCAATTGCTCAGAACTCTCTTCACGTCTCTGATTACCACAACCATCATCCTAATGATGGTTGGGGTGGTAAAGATGATTGATGGATGGGACCATATAGTTATTTTAGAGGTATTGTCCAATTCATTTACTTGTTTCTCTATGATTCAATGATTTTGCATTCATATGAAGTAAGTTGGTAACAAATTAATTATGTTAATTATGTTTTCTTTACATAGTTGATTATATTAATGTTATTTGAGTTTTAACTTAGTATGAAATATTGATTTAGTATTGTGTAGTTGTATTATTACTACCTTGTGTTGATAATGGAATGTGAGAAAATAAATGGAAGGCTGAATATTACTTAAAATGTAAGGGGATTAGTTAATATACATTGTTAAAGGTAATTCATTCATGTATATTTAGTTACTAGATGTTTATTTTGATTATCTTCCTATTGATAAAGAATTATATTAATTTTATCAATGCATAATTACTCTTCTAACATTAATTGTATGATTAGGATGAGTTAATAAGGATTCTTATATGTTGTTAACTCAAAATAATCATTTTAGTATTGCTTCCTTCGTTTAATCTTATGATTTGAATATTAGAATTTGTTTTAATTGATGTTTATAATAATTGGGATTTACATAGATAATTCTATAATATTACCTAGAAACATATTTTGTATATGAGATAAATAATATTGAAAATTTTGTTCTATGCAAAAGGAATCTTTTAATATGTTCATATAGATACTTAGACATATACTATGTTGTCTTGATATAAAAATACATAGACTTAGATTAAAAAATAAAATTAGCTTAATAATTATATTTATGCATTAAAATAGATATTATGAATCTATTTAAATATATGTATGGAATATGGGTTTTGTAGTTATTTCAGCTATACATGGGTTATTCAATTTTACTAGCTGCTGGTGCATGCAAAAACATAAATAAAATACTCACTTCTGAAACACATTACAGACATACCTGGTTACATATAAAATTATGAATACTACATATATAAATATTAAAAGTATTAATTTTTTTATTTCATTTAATAATAAATTAATTATGAGTTGATCTATTTCATTAACTTAATTAAGACATTTTGGTAGACATGTTTAGTATTCTTGAATGGGTTAGTTATGTAATTAGATGAAGTTAAGAGGTATTAAATGGATTGTTTTAAATTTGATGTTAAAAATATTTAATATTACTCAATTAAATTAAATGAGCAAGCTAGATATTATTTTCTACATTGTTTAATATTGCATAAATATATGGTTAAAGCATGCATACTTGCTTATTTTTATTTCCTTGGGATGCATGTGCTTTTGCTCTCCTTTTTGATAGTTGAATCTACTTGCCTTGCTACCCATGGCATGCCCTATAAATTTATAAAAGTTACTTAAGTGGAACATTTTATTTGGGTTTCCTCTCAACTTGAAACTCAGTTGAATTTATGTTTGTATGTGTTTGTGTTGCATACATTCTGTTGTATGAAAGTCACTTGCTACTCAACATCTAGTTTATTTAAAATATAATATTATATATACTTGTTAAAATATATATTTGTTCACAACTTAATACATCTCCTTAGATGATAATTTAATACATTGTATGAAAATAATAGATTCCTTTGATAAATTCCTTTCTTATGAATGGTTATGATGATAGTAGAATGAATAAAACCATTAGATTAATGCATAGGTTGTTTTCATTAAAATAAATAGATGATTAATGAAAAATTAATGAGATACCTTGGTTTTATTATGTTTTGAACTCTCTTACTTTATTATGTCACATTGGCTATGACAACATAAAGTATTTATATGGATTCATTTCTAGGCTACCTAAAAGTTATTCGATTAATGATGATATTGATCAAACTTATATCATTATTAATTATTATAATAATTGCATTCATGATTATTAAATGAGTGTTGTGTGAACTATTAAACCAATGATGTGGTGACCTTAAAGACTATGAGGTAATTATGACCTTGATCGGTAGCGCTATAAGGCATTAAGTTTTAAATATGTTCTTGTTGTGTTCTCTTTTATGAAATAATATTTTTTATGCATAATTAATAAAAATCTACATGTGTTGAATATTTTTTTGGTTGCTATTATGATTAATTATTTTAAATCATGTTTAATTATGAGGTTAGTAACCTATAATTTTAATATAAACCTATTTTAACCTTAATGATAACCTAAGATGTTAGAGTTATCCTTCTTGATTAAACTAATCTTAGATCATAACCATCCTTGAGCGAGACCAAAACCCACTACGGAGAGTGAGGTATTTACCTAGGGTTAAATACCCAAAAAATGGTCCTATATGGAAATACAAGTGCCACATATGGCACTTAATTCTTATGTGTATGTGTATATTGATAAATCCCAAACCCAATAAACATATATTAATATAACATTCTTCCCCATAGCACCCTTTATATGTAGTTACCTCAAATTAATCACCTCAGTTTACCTCATTTAGTTCTAGTTGCATGTATGTGAGTGAATTGAATGATTATCACTTGTATCAACAAGTGAGGTATTGAGTCTGGCACGCATCCAAAATGTACTCTGATATATAATTCCAAAATTTTTGGGGATGTTTCATCTAGTATTAGATCAAGTTTCTGCTCTAGGGAACATTGAGAACAAGTTTTCTTCTCTAAAATTTTGTAATCTACTGATTTATCACTTTGTAATTCTTAGGATGGTTATAATGCGATCAAGTAGAAGCAATATCTATAGTAACCCTTTTAATGTTAACCCAACTAGGGGTAAAGATAAAATACAAAGAATGGTTCATCATGGCCACATCTCCATTCATAACTAGGAAGTGCTAGCCATAAATAATGCTAATAGAAATACCAAGGTCCCAAATGGTGATGTAGTCAATGGGAATCCAACCAATAAGCATGAAGATATCCTTAGTGAAATATTGATATCCCTTAACACTTTGCAAGGAAAGATTGATAACCAAGAGCATAAATTGATCAATCTAGATGGGTATCCCAATAAGAAGTACCTAGATTGAAAATGGGACATGTAGAAGGACCTATGATTCAAGAATTGCTTTTGACCATAGTTGACCTAGTTATCAAAGAGATGAAGAATCTTCCACCACCTACCTTTTTAGGAGAGAAATTAGATGACATAATTGATGCATGGCTGGTATATTTACATAAATATTTTAACCTACATAATATGCCATCAAATATGAAAGCTAAGATGGTAGCCTATTAGTTAGTTGGTCATGTATCTTGTGGTAAAATCACCTTGGTGTCATTAAAGGATATTAACCCTTGAACCTTTCTTGGTTTATTTTTTAGACTTTTAAAAAAAAAAGATACCTAAACAACTATAAAGAGTAGAAAATTATTAATTTTTAGCTTATAAAATAAGAAAACATGTATGTTGCTAAGTAAGAGAATAAATTTCTAAATTTTTTACATCATGTGAACTATATGCATGATGAAGAAACCAAGATTACTAAGTTCAAACTTGGGCTCAAGGAAATATTAATGCATGATGTCAATATGATGAATCTAAGAACTTTGGTTATAGTAATTGAATCAGTTTATAGGACTGAGGAAAATAATAAGTCTCACCAAAAAGAAAGATAAGAATTTAAGTCAAACCAACATCAATCTAAAGTGAAAAGACTTTCTACCATGAACAATGCTTTTTGAAAAGTAGATCAAAACCATAGATTTTTTGTGGAAATAAGAATTTTATCAAGTTCTCTAATCATAACATAAATTTCAAATCTCATGGATCATCTAAATCTAGTCCTTTTAATAAGTAACAACATCAAAACAACCAACATGGGCCTACCACAAGTGCTAATACTATTTTGTTAGCATTTTTTAGACCTACTATTTTTTGGGAATGTGGTGATAACTACTATAAAAAGGACTATCCTAAACTGAAATCAGGCCAAGCAACCAATCATAGGGTATATGCTGCTATTGATAATTAAAATCCTAACATGTAGGCCACTCTAATTTAAATCAAAGGTACAATAAATGGTTTTCCATTGACTATTTTCATTGATTCATGGGAAAATAATTATTTTATCTCTCTTTTTGTTTTTAAGCAATGTAAAATCAAACTTATCTTGATAAGAGAAGGTTGGGAGGTTAAGTTTAGTATCAGCAAGAAAGTGCCTATTCTTGAATGCTTGAAACATGTAGAAATTGATCTTGGTGTCTTCAAAACCAATGTAAATTTATTATTTACACCTTTAAGGTCATATGATCTCATCCTTGGGATGGAATGGATACATTAACATCAAGTCATTCTTGATTGCATGGGAAGAAGAGTTTAGTGCATTAATGACCTTGAGCAACTTGTAAAATTATAAGTCATACAAGGGCCAGAAAGATGTAAAACACTTTTAACCTTACAATTTAAAAGGTTTATTAGGAAGGGATGTAATACTTACAGAGTCCAACTATAGGAATTACACAAGGACAGGTGTTTATACATGCATATTCTCTTATTTTGAAGGAATGCATGGATGTTTTTCTTGATAAACTACCTGGTTTATTGCTTAAGTAGGAGTTTGATTTTTTAATTGATATAATGCTTGGATTTACCCCTACTTATAAATCTCTCTACCACATTAATGTGGTTAACTTGTAGGAATTAAAAGTTTAGCTACAAGAACTTTTAGATAGCAAAAACATCTGACCAAGTGTGTCTCCTTGGAGTGATCTAGTGGTCTTTATGAATAAGAAGGATGGTATATTAAAGATTTACATTTATTACCCCTTATTTAATAATGTAATAATAAAAAACTATTATTCTTTACCTAGGATTGATGACTTATTTGACCAAATGAAGGGTGCTACAGTCTTTTCAAAGATTGATTTGTGATTAGGCTATCATCAACTAAGAATCAAAAAGAGGGCATTCATAAAATAACTTTTATAACTTGATATGGACATTATAAGTTCATGGTTCTACCTTTTGACCTAACTAATGCACCTACAACCCTCATGAATCTTATGAACAATGTGTTTAGAGACTTTTTGGATAAATTTGTGCAAATTTTTCTTAATGAGATTCTACTTTATTTTAAAAATGAGGCTAGGCATGATCAACACCTTTGTTTAGTCTTGCAAAGACTAAGGCAACATAAGCTTCATGGGAAGCTCTCCAAATGTGTATTTTATGAATTAAAAATTCATTATTTGGGAGACATTATTTCTAAGGTTGGAATTATTGTAGATATAATGAAAATTAAAGCTTTACAAGATTGGCCTACTCTTACAAATGTGCATGAAGTGCACAAATTTATGGGTTTGATTGGTTATTACTGGAGATTTGTTGAAATTTTTTATAGTGTATCCCATCCCATTACCTTTTTGTAGTACAAAGGCAAGAAATTTGTGTGGATGCCTTAGTGAAAGGAGGATTATAACAAACTAAAATTATTGCTTATAACAACACCTATTCTTATAATTCTAGACCCAAATGGTAGTTTTGAGTTTAGGTTGATGCTTCTAAGGAAGGATATGGAGGCATATTTACCCAAGATGAAAAATTTGTGGCTTATGAGTCATAAAAATTAAAGGATCATGAAAAGAATTATCTTACACATGACATGGAGCTTGATGCCATTGTCTATGTACTTAAACAATGGAAACATTTTCTACTAGAAAAGTCTTTGAAGGTGAATCTGATCACCATAGCCTTGAGTATTTATTTTCTCAAGATGATCTAAATTCACACCAGCATATGTGGCTAGAAAATTTGAGAAATTTTTACATGGACATATCATATTTCAAAGGCAAAGAGAATCATGTGGTTAATGCACTTAGTAGATGCACATACCTTGCTGCCTTGTTGGTTTTACAAGGAAATTTTAAAAGTTTTATTTTGGAATAATAGCTTGCTAATTAATTATACCATGATGTAAGATTAGGTTTCATTATGAGCTTGTATCAAAGAGATTTGTTGAATTTTCTTTTCTAGTAGATGGTCTTGTAAAGCATACAAATAGAATTTATGTAGTTGGTTTGGGTGACTTGAAAATTTTTGTATTAAAATAAGTGCATATAACACCTTATTATGCTCATCTAGGTGTCATAAAGATGATACATGAGCTGATAAGGCTCTAGTTTTGGCTTGAAATGAAGTGTGATGTCATTGATATTGTGTAAAAATGTTTGGAATGTTAGTGGGTTAAATCTAAGCATTGTCATCTAGGAGAGTTGTCATATCCTCATGATATTCCTATAGAAACATGGGTTGTAAACTCACTTGATTTTATTGTGAGACTTCCTAAATCATGAAACAAGCATGATGTTATTATTATGTTAATTGATAAGGCCACTAAAGTCAGCCATTCATTACTTGAAATTTGATGGATGATGTTTTCATTTTTGCAAAATATTTTGTGAAAGAAGTTGTTAGACTTAATAGAATACCTTAAGTTATTATTTGAGACTATGATAAGTTATTTAGTTCAAGATTTTGGAGTGATTTGACTTTATCCTTTGGAACAAGGCTAAATTTTAGTTCTTCATATAATCAACAAAAGGATAGACAAATTGAAAGGCTTAACTAGGGGGTTGAGGATATGTTGCACATGTAATTTATGGATCAAAAAACTAAATGGGAATATTACCTCCATTTAGTTGAATCTAGATACAATAATTCTTACCAGTTTTCAATAAATATGGATCCATTTGAAGCTCCATATGGGCATAAATACATAAGCCCTCTTGGTTGGGATAACTTGGAAAATAGAGTTGTTGTTGGACATGATATAATACTAGAATATGATAGGTAGATGGAATTAATAAGTTATAATTTGAAAGCACCTTCATATTGGAAAAAGAGTTATGTGGATGAAAAGAGATATTCACCTAAATTCAGCATAGGTGATAAAGTTTTTCTACATGTTAGATCATAGAAAAGTTTTTAAATTTTTTTAGCTTCCAAGTTAGCTCCATGTTTTGCCAATCCCTTTGAAATTGTGGAAAATATTATTCCTATTTATTACCAATTGGATATTTGTCTTTTTCTATCAAATATTAATGATGTATTTCTTGTTACTTTGATAAGAAAACATATACTTGATCCATCTCATGTTTTGGATTGAACTCATTTACAGGTCATAAAAGAGGAAAATTTCCAATTGAAATGAATGAAAATCTTGGACCATCATAGTATTAAGCTATGAAATAGAGACATGTAACTAGTTTTGGTGAAATGGTACCTATTGAGTGAAATAAGCACTACTTGGGAAGTTGCACATCTTTTCAGGCAACATTATGTATGGTTATATAATTAGTCATAAGGATGGTTCCCTTTCAAGTGGGAGGATGTTATTACCCTACCTATTTATAATCTATTTTACTATTTAAAACATTATTATTAATGATATATAATTGACTATTGGTTGATTTACTTTAGTTGGATTATATGTTAGACTTGATGTAATGGTATTTAGACTACATGTTTAATAATACACTTGATAATTTTTAAAGATTATTATTGTAGATTATATTATTATAGTTTTGTAGTTATTTATTAATTTTTCAATATGGTACTATTGATGTAAATTTGTGGTTACAAGTATTATCTTATGAGCTATGTAGATGTTGATAGTGGTACATCAAGTACTAAAGAAAATTCTAAACAATCAAACAAGTCCAAAAGGTATATTTATTTTTGGTTAATTTTTTTTCATTTGGACATCTCAATGTGGTCATTAATTATGTCATTGTTATGACATTAATACTTTTAGTTGTATTTTGATTTTACATTTATGATTATTTGTCATATATTCATTATGTTTATTATTTTATTTGTAGTTGTTACCTTTCTTTTTTGCCTCCAAAACTAACTCTTTCCTACCCCTTTCATGCATAATCCATTTTTAACCCACATGCCTACTTGGATCTTACTCTCCTAATTGGATGGATTTCCTAAGGACCCACCTAGACCTACCCATGACACCCCCTTGGACTATTACCCAGACTATATAAAACCTTATGTTAGTGAGATAGTGGCATGATTTATTACGTTGCTTATATTATGCAAAGGAATTGATATTAATATTATACATAGTTTATTTTTCTGTTTAGAGTGACATATATTTGATGGCATGGTGGGGATTAATATTAATAGGTTTATTAACATTTATTATTATTTATTGGTTGACAACATAGAGTTTGATGGTTATGGTGATTAATTGGTCTTATTAATGTTAATTTTGATGACTAAATTTTAATTCATGATTTCATTGGTTGGATTTTTGGTTGATGGATCGATCCTTTAGGATAGGTCATTTAATGACAATTTAACTCAATGGAAAATTTGGCATGGATTACATTAGGGAATGTTGGGAGGATTTTTCTCTCCTCACATTCAATGTAGGTATTGAATGGGTATGGGGAATTAGATAGAAGGTATGGAGAGTTAGGTGGTGGAAGAGAAGAACTGATGGGTTTAGGAAGATGGAAATGAAATGGAGAAAATAATGGAACTCAATTGGTTTTTTAACATGATCATGTGGATTTTTGTCACATGACTTGAAATTGAAGGTTTTGGAATTTTTTGGGTAAGCTATATTCTATCTTTGCCTAGTTATTTTTGGTTTTATTGCTAAAAATCTTGGAAAAATAAAAGGCTACATATGTAGATGGAAGTCTTAGGAATTTTGTATGAATATATAGACCTTAAGGATATTTTATATGAATTGATATTTGGTATTTTTCATATAAACTTGAAAAATAGATATATATGCATTATACTAGTTTTTATCAAATCGATTTCATCAAATCTTGGCTTTAGGAACATTTTCAATTGACTGTAAACTTCTTGGGGTTGCCTTTCATTATACCTTATTAGGTTGTCCATCATGTGTTGAAGGTTGACAATTTTATTATTTTATAAGTGGTATATGAATTATTTTGGGTTTCTTGATCTCTTTCATGTGTTGAATATTTGGTTGTGGAAGGTCATTTGTTAGTTCATGCACTTCATGTTTGAACCCTCCAAACTATGTTTCTTGTGTGGACTTAGCTTGGTTATTACGATTGTGTGTTTTGTTATACAAAAGGTTTATGTTTTAAATATTGTTGATGGAATTCTGGCTCAAACTATTAACATATTTTATGTTATTTCATTGTTTATACTTGCACTCACTATATGTGTGTGTGTAATCTTGTTTGTGAAGTTAATCAATGAGTTAAATGGGTCTTGACATTTTATATCTTGATTATATATTTTGATATATGCTACCTTTGAAATAGCTATGTATTTAATTATCTTTTGGTTTATTGTGAGAAAGATGCATGTTATTTTAAACTAGGTTTCAATACTAATTTTATAACCCTTAATGGGTTATTATTAATGGGTTATGATGTCCCTTGTGGCTCCATGCAAGATGTTGATAGTCATTTGGGTTTTCATGATAAGTGAATGTGTTTCTAATATGAACTATTGGATGAGATTTCAACTTGGGTTTCATTGTTAATGGTTGGCAGAGTTTTATGTGTTTTCCATGTTGAAGATTCTATGAAATGTTGGTGTTCTTTATATATAATTGATTGTTTTAAGGCTGAGTTACATGATATTAATCTAGGTTTATTACTCATTGATTGAGTTTATTTTCTTTATACATATATGCTATGAGTTCTATATAACACGTGATTTTTTACTGGGTTTATGTCATGCTTTGACTACATTATATATATAATCGAGGGTTTCTTGAATATGTTTTGACTATATTTTATGTATATGTGCTTTGGCCTTTGAGTTAAGCTTTGATTGGGTTTTCTATAGGTAATGCAGTCAAAGATAACACAAAACCCAATCAAAGATTAACTCAAAGGTGAAAACACATATACATAAAATATAGTCAAGACATATTCAAGAAACCCTTGATTATATATATAATGTAGTCAAAGAATGACATAAACCCAATAAAAAATCACATGTTATATAGAACTCATAGCATATATGTATAAAGAAAATAAACTCAGTCAATGAGTAATAAACCTAGATTAATATCATGTAACTCAGCCTTAAAACAATAAATTATATATAAATAACACCAACATTTCATAGAATCTTCAACATGGAAAACACATAAAACTCTGCCAACCATTAACAATGAAACCCAAGTTGAAATCTCATCCAATAGTTCATATTAGAAACACATTCACTTATCATGAAAACCCAAATGACTATCAACATCTTGCATGGAGCCGCAAGGGACATCATAACCCATTAGTAATAACCCATTAAGGGTTATAAAATTAGTATTGAAACCTAGTTTAAAATAACATGCATCATTCTCACAATAAGCCAAAAGATAATTAAATACATAGCTATTTCAAAGGTAGCATATATCAAAATATATAATCAAGATATAAAAGGTTCAGACCCATTTAACTCATTGATTAACTTCACAAACAAGATTACACACACACACACACACACACACACACACACACACACACACACACACACACACACACACACACACACACACACAATTTTTAAGCATGTCTTGACTTAGTTATTTCAATCAGTCCTATTATTGGTTTGGATTCTTTGATGGTCACTGCATATTTTTTTAAATGACATGTTAAGGTGGATGTGTATGGAGAATTATGTGTGTTTTGGTTTGAATAAATTCCTACATTAGACTTAGTGACTTATCTCTATTAAGTTTGACATGAATATTAATGGTTAATTTCTACTAGAAACTTTGAGGATGTTGATGGAAGTCTGCTAGAATTTCATTTGTAATTATTGAATGCAACGGTTTGGGTTTTACCTTGTAAGGGTTATTCCTTTGTAGAATTATCTTTTATTGTTTTCTAGTTTGAATAATTATGTTATGTTTAATGGCTTACTTGGAGTATTATTTTTTTTGGTAAGTCGTAAGTTGTGTATTTTATCTTGATTGCATTTTCATTCAATTGTCATTCTTATACTAGACCTAAATGATTAAATATTGGGTATGTTGTATACCTAAGGTATACATTTACAGTTGGGATGGCTGAGGTTGACCACAAAAGTTAGATGGGATCCAAGCTAGCCATCTGAGAATCTATAGAATGGATTAGTTTTAGATTAAGGTAAAAACAGGTTTTGAAGGGACCCCGAAACCCTGTTCAAGGAGAAAGATAAACCTTAAAGCACAACCAGGTTAACAAAAGAACCTGAATACAGAAAAGAACCAAAACCAGGTTTTACAGGGACCTGTTACCAACAAATAAGACAATGAAAAAATAGCAGTCAAAACACTGATCTGAAAGTAAACCAAATGGAATAGCAAGTTGAACAAGGTTCCAGACCAGTAACCTGCAAATCAAAAAAACCGGTTTGCAGCCCCCAAAAAACCAATCAACAAAAAGGAGCTTTGGTTGAATCTTTTAAATTAAGATTTTTCTTTTTACATGATCGAATATTCATATCTAGAGGAGGGACCAAAGACTTAGACTTCTTTCTTCTAACTGTTGTCCAACCATCCTCTACCTTAGCTACCTCAGCAACCCATGCCTCAAAAGCCAAAGAACTTTGGACACTAGAAGGCATAAGCTCCTTGTGACCGTCAAACACATTCTAGATTTTAGAAAGATCCTCCAAAATAGGGGGAGAGACCACCACCTCCTCCTCAGGCTCAGCTGTATCACTAACTATAGCCTCCTTAGAGACTTCATTTGAATGATTCTCCAGAGATTCCTCTTCATCTTCCGATTCAGATTGCAACCTTTCCTCATCCTCGGTCTCGAAATCTATTGTTGTTTCCAAAGGTAGTTTGTCTATGCTATGTTCAGAGAAATCCTTTGGCCACCAAGAAGGTGAATGTCTGGGATTGATTTTCCCAGCAACACAACGAGCAGCAATATGTCCCGTCTGGTGACACTTCCTGCACCGGAAAGGGATCCCCTCGTAATCCAAGATTTGTGTCTAGGTGCCCCTTGGGGACTCAATGCATATCGCCTCAGGAAGGCCCTTTGAAACATCCAGGTCAACCAAAAATTGTGCACAAGTCAAATGGTGAGTCTTCGTACTGTCTTCTTCATATAAAAACTCCCCTATTGCATTTCCAATGGTTTTATAAACTGCCTCTTGCCACAAATGTATCGAAAGATAAGGGATCCACTCCCATATAGGGATCTTGTTAAAGGATTCTGAGAGAGGATTAAAATCCTTATGCCAAGGTTTGGTCATAAGAGGAAATCTGCCCTGCCAAGAAAAATTATTGTGACACAATATAGACTTTCTGTCTTTAGGGCTTTGAAATATTACTATAAAAAAACCCCTGGCGCAAGGCTAGATTTGATGTGACACAATATAGAATGGATTAGTTGTTAATCCATTCTATGTCATTTAGAATCCTATGATAGTTATCCCTTCTTTGGATTTATATTGAGGATAAATTAATTATTCTCATATCAACTCAAAATAGAATTGTTGTCTTTGTATTATATTATTATTGAGATGTCCTATAATTTAGAATATGATTACTCATAACTCTCTTCATGTCCTTGGTTGTCGAAACCACCATCCTATTAATGGTTGAGGTGGTAAGGGACACTGATGGATGGGATCATATGGCTATTTAGGAGGGCTTATCCAATTCATTCACTTACTACTCCATGCTTTAATGATTTTTCATACATATGAAGTAAGTTGGTAAAAAATTAATGATTTTAATTATGCTTTCTTTACTTAGTTCATTATATTAATGTTATTTGAATTTCAACTTAGTATGAAATATTGATTTAGTATTAGTTAGTCATATTAGTACTAACTTGTGATGATAATGGAATGCAAGAAAATAAATGGAAAGCTAAATATTGCTTAAGGTTAAGGGGATGAATTAATATACATTGCTGAAGGTAATTCATTCATGTTTATTAAGTTATTAGATGTTTATTTTGATTCTCTTTGTATTGATAAAGCATTCTGTTAATGCTATCAATGGAAAATTACTCTTCTAGCATTAATTATATGATTAGGATGAGTTAATATGGATTCTTGTATATTGTTAACTTGAAATAATCATTACAGTATTAGTTCCTTTCTTTAATCTTATGATTTGAATATTAGAATTTGTTTTACTTGATGTTTATCATAAGTGGGATCTACTTAGATAATTATATAATATTACTTAAAATCATATTGTGTATATGGGATAAGTAATATTGAACATTTTGTATAATGTAAAAGGAATCTTTTAATATGGCTATAAATACTTAGACATATACTATGGTATCTTGATATAGGAATACATAGACTTCAATTAATAAATAAAACTAGATTAATGGTTATCTTGATGCACTACAATACATATTGTGAATCCATTTACATATATGTATGGAATATGGGTTTATTAGTTGTCTCACTTATGCATGGGTTATTCAATTTTACTAGATGTTGGTACATGTAGAAATATAAATAAAATCCTCCCCTCTAAAACACATTTCAGACATACCTAGTTGCATATAAAGATATTTATACTACATATATTAAATTTGAAAAGTATTACTTTTGATCTTTCATTTAATAATAAGTGCCTATGTTTTTAATATGAAATATTGGATGAGATTTCAACTTGGGTTTCATTGTTAATGGTTGGTAGAGTTTTATGTGTTTTCCATGTTGAAGATTATGTGAAATGTTGAGGTTATTTATATATAATCAATTGTGTTAAGGTTAAGTTGCATGATATTAATCTAGGTTTATTACTCATTGATTGAGTTTATTTTCTTTATACAGATATGCTATGAGTTCTATATAACATGTGATCTTTGATTGGGTTTATGTCATGCTTTGAATAAATTATATATATAATCAAGGTTTTCTTGAATATGTCTTGAATACATTAAATGTACGTATGTGTTGTGGCTTTTGAACTAATATTTTATTGGGTTTTATGTTATCTTTTATTGCATTAGATTATATATATATATATATATATATATATATATATATATATATATATATATATATATATATATATATATGATTTTTAAGCATGTCTTGACTTAGTTATTTCAATCAGGCCTATTATTAGTTTGGATTCTTTGATGGTCACTATGTATTTTTTTAAATGACAAGTTAAGGTGGATGTGTATAGATAATCATGTGTTTTTTTGTTTGAATAAATTCCTACATTGGACTTATTGACTTACCTCTGTTAAGTTTGACATGAATATTAATGGGTAAATTCTACTAGAAACTTTGAGGATGTCGATGGAGGTCTGCTAGAATTTCATTTATAATTATTGAATGCAAGGGTTTGGGTTTGAAGTTGTAAGTGTTATTACTTTTTAGGATTATTTTTTTAAGTTTTTTGGTTTTAATAATTATGGTATGTTTAATGGTTTACTTGGATTATTGTGTTTGTTTGGCAAGTCGTATGTTGTGCATTTTATTTTGATTGAATTTTCATTTGGTTTCCACTCTTAGACTGGACCTAAATAATTAAATATTGAGTATGTTGTATACCTAGGGTATAAATTTGCAGTTAGGATGGCTGAGGTTAACCATAAAACTTCTATGGAATCCAAGATGATCATCTCAAAAGCTATATAAAATATATACTTGATCCATCTCATGTTTTGGATTGAATTCATTTATATGTCATGGAAGAGGAAAATATCCAATTAAAATGAGTGAGAATCCTAGACCATCACAACATTAAGCTGTGAAATAGAAACATACATTAGTTTTTTGGTAAAATGAGACATACTAGTAAAATAAGTGATACTTGGAAATATGCACATATTTTCTAGTAACATTATGCATGGCTATATGATTAGTCACCAAGACGGTTCCCTTTTAAGGGGGTGAGGATGTTACAATGATACCTTTTTATAATCTATTTTACTATTTAAAACATTATTATTGATTATATATAACTGAATACTAGCTATTTTGCATTAGATGGATTATACGTTAAACTTGATGCAGTTATATTGGACTACATGTTTAATTCTAAACTTGATAATTTTTATAGATTATTATTTTAGTTGATATTATTATAGTTCTATAGTTATTTATCAATTTTTTAATATGGTACCATTGATGTAATTTTGTGGTTATAGGTACTATCTTATGAGCTAGGCATGTGCTGGCAATGGTATATAAGGTACCAAAAAAATTGTTGAGCAATCAGACAAGTCCAACAAATATATTTGTTTTTAGTTATATATTTTTTCATTTGTACATCTTGTTGTGGTCATTAATTATGTCACTATCATGATATTGTTATTTGTTAAATTTTAGTTGTATGTTGTTTGTACCTTTATGATTATTTGTTGCATAATCATTATGTTTCATTATTTTATTTAAGGATAAAACCTTTCCTTTTTGCCTCTGCAACTAACTCCTTCCTACCCCTTCCATGCAAAACCATTTTTTAACCCACGTACCTAATTGGATCTTACTTACCTAATTGGATGGATTTTTTAAGGACCCACCTAGACCTACCCATGACACCCCCTTAGACTATTACCTAGACTATAATGAACCTTATGTTAGTGAGGTGGTGGCATAGTCTATTACATTACTTATATTATGTAAAGGCATTTATATTAATATTAAACATGGTTTAATTTTTTGTTTAGATCGACATATAGTCAATGGCATGATGGGGATTAATATTAATAGTTTTATTAACATTTATTATTATTTAGTGGTTGGTGGCATAAACTTTGATGGTTATGGTGATTAATCAATCTTATTAATGTTAACTGGGATGATTAAGTGTTGATTCATGATTTTATTGGTTGGATTTTTGGTTGATGGATCGATCCTCCAGGATAGATCATTTAATAACCATTGCATTCAATGGAAAATTTGGTAGGGATTACATTGGGGAATGTTGGGAAAATTTATCTCTCCTCACACTCAATTAAGGTATTGAATGGGTAAGGGGAAATGGATAGAAGGTATGGAGAGTTAGGCAGTGGACAATAAACATTAATGGGGTTAGGAAGATGGAAATAAAATGAAGATATAGTGGAATTCGATCAGTTTTTTAATGCGATAATGTGTATTTTTTATCACACAAATTAAAATTAAAGGTTTTGGAATTTTTTGGGTAAGCTATATTTTATCTATGCTTGGTTATTTTTGGTTTTATTGATAAAAATCTTGTAAAAATAAAAAGATTACATATGCAGCTAGAAGTCTTATGACTTCTGTATGTATATAAAAACCTTAAGGAGATTTGATATAAATCAATACTTGGTATTTTGCATAAAAAAATTTAAATATATATATATATATGAATTTTACTAGTTTGCATCAAATGGATTTTATTAAATCTTCGATTTTCTTAATTTTTTTAGTTGACTATAAATTCATGGGTTTATCTTTCATTGTACCCTATTAGGTTGTTGATAATGTGTTGAAGGATGAAGGTTTTACTATTTTATAAATGGTATATGCATTCTTTTGGGTTTCTTGGTCTCTTGCATACTTTGAATATTCGATTGTACAAGGTCATTTTTTAGTTCATGCACTTCATGTTTAAACCCTACAGACTATGTTTTTTGTGTGGACTCAGCCTAGTTATTAAGCCTATGTTTTGTTATATAAAAGATTTAAGTTTTAAATATTGTTGTTGGAATTCTAGTTAAAACTATTAACAAATTTTATGTTGTTTCATTGTTTAAACCTACACTTGTTATATATATATATCATGATTGTATATTTTATATGTTGCCTTTGAAGTAAATATATATTTAATCATCTTTTGGTTTAATGTGACAACTATGTGTATTGTTTTAAATTAGGTTTCTATATTGATTTTTGAATGCTTAATGGTAATGGGTTATGATGTCCCTTATGGCTGCATGTAAGATGTTGATAATTATCTAGGTTTTCATAATAAGTGATTATGTTTTCAATATGAACTAATAGATGATATTTTGACTTGGGTTTCATTGTTAATGGTTGGAAAAGTTTTATGTCTTTTCCATGTTGGAGATTCTATGAAATGTTGGGGATCTTTATATATAATCAACTATGTTAAGTCCAAGTTTCACGATATTAATCTAGATTTTTACTCATTAACTAAGTTTATTGTGTTTGTGTGTGTGTGTGTGTGTGTGTGTGTGTGTGTGTGTGTGTGTGTGTGTGTGTGTGTGTGTGTGTGTGTGTGTGTGTGTGTGTGTGTGATCAATCGGGCTTATTATTTCAATCGGGCTTATTATTTTAATCATGTCTTGACTTAGTTATTTCAATCGGGCTTATTATTGGTTTGGAGTCTTTGATGGTCATTGCATATTTTTTTAAATGACACATTAAGGTGGATGTGTATAGATAATTATGTGTGTTTTGGTTTGAATAAATTTATACATTGGACTTATTGAATTAACTTTGTTAAGTTTGGCATGAATATTAATGGGTAATTTATACTAGAAACTTTGAGGATGTCGATGGAGGTCTACTGGAATTTCATTTAGAATTATTGAATGCAAGGGTTTGGGTTTGAACTTGTAAGTGTTAATACTTTGTAATATTATCTTTTAATATTTTATGTTTTAAATAATTATGGTATGTTTAATGGCTTACTTAGATTATTATGTTTTTTTGGTAAGTTATGTGTTGTACATTTTATCTTGATTACATTTTCATTGGGTTGTCATTCCTAGACTAGATGTAAATGATTAAATATTGGGTATGTTGTATACCTGGGGTATAAATTTATAGTTGTGATCATTGAGGCTAACCACAAAAATTGTATGGGATTCAATTTGGTCATCCTAAAAGCTATAGAAAATATATACCTGATCCATCTCATGTTTTGGATTGAATTCATTTATAGGTCAAGGAAGAGGAAAATATCCAATTTAAATGATTGATAATCCTAGACCATCACATAATTAAGCTACAAAATAGGTACATACATTATTTATGGTGCAATGAGACCTACTGAGTGAAATAAGTGCTAATTAGGAAGATGCACATATTTTAAGGCAACATTATGCATGGCTATATGATTAGTTACCAAGACAATTCCCTTTTAAGGGGGGAGGATGTTACAACGCTACCTTTTATAATCTATTTTACTATTTAAAACATTGTTATTGATGATATATAACTAACTAGTGGCTACTTTACATCAGTTGGATTATATGTTAGACTTGATTTAGTGGTATTTGGACTACATGTTTAATTCTACACTTGATAATTTTTAGAGATTATTACTATAGTTGATAATATTATAGTTATATAGTTACTTATCAATTTTTCAATAGGGTACTATTGATATAATTTTTTGGTTACAAGTATTATATTATGAGCTAGGTATATGTTGGTAGTGGTACATAAGGTACCAAAGAAAATTTTGAGTAATCAGACAATTCCAATAGGTATATTTATTTTTAGTTATATATTTTTTCATTTGAACATCTCGATGTGGTCATTAATTATGTCACTATCATGACATTGGTACTTGTTAAATTTTAGTTGTATGTTGGTTGTACCTTTATGATTGTTTATTGCATAGTCATTATGTTCCATTATTTTGTTTGAGCATATGACATTTCATTTTTGCCTTTGTAACTAACTCCTTCCTACCCCTTCTATGCAAAATCCTTTTTTAACCCACATACCTACTTGAATATTACTCGCCTAATTAGATGGATTTATTAAGGACCCACCTAGATCTACCCATGACACCCCCTTGGACTATTACCTAGACTATATGGAACCTTATGTTATGGAGATGGTGGCATGACTTATTACATTACTTATATTGTGCAAAGACATTGATATTAATATTAAACATGGTTTATTTTTTTGTTTAGATCGACACATAGTTGATGAAATGATCTTGATTAATATTAATAGGTTTATTAATATTTATTATTATTTAGTGGTTGGTGGCTTATAATTTGATGGTTATGGTGATTAATCAATATTATTAACATTAATTAGGATGATCAAGTTTTTATTCATGATTTTATTGGTTGCCATTTTTGGTTGATGGATCGATCCTTCAAGATAGGAAATTTAATGACCTTTGTATTCAATGTCAAAATTTGGTAGGGATTATATTGGGGAATGTTGGGAGGATTTATCTCTTCCCACATTCAATTAAGGTATTGAATGGGTATGGGAAATTAGGTAAAAGGTATGGAGAGTTAGGTGTTGGATGAGAAAAAATGATGGGGTTAGGAGGATGGAAATAAAATAGAGAAATAGTGGAACTCAATTGGTTTTTTAATGTGATAATGTGGATTTTTTTATCACATAGATTGAAATTGAAGGTTTTGGCATTTTTTGGGTAAGCTATATTTTATTTATGCCTAGTTATTTTTGGTTTTATTGATAAAATGTTCGAAAAATAAAAAGGTTGCATATGCAACTATAAGTCTTACGACTTCTATATGTGTATAAAAAACTTAAGGAGATTTGATATAAATCAATATTTGGTATTTTTGATATATACTTTCAAAATAGAAATATATGTATTGTACTAGTTAGTATCAAATGAATTTTGTTAAATCTTGGCTTTTCTTAATGTTTTTAGTTGATTATAAACTTCATATGTTTACCTTTCATTGTACCCTATTAGGTTGTCGATAACGTGTTGAAGGTTGATAGTTTTATTGTTTTATAAATGGTATATGCATTTTTTTGGGTTTCTTGGTCTCTTGCATACTTTGGATATTTGGTTGTGCAAGGTCATTTTGTTAGTTCATGCACCTCATGTTTAAACCATATAGACTATTTTTGTGTGTGGACTCAGCCTGGTTATTAAGACTATGTGTTTTGTTACATAGAAGATTTAAGTTTTAAATATTATTGTTGGAATTCTAGTTGGAACTATTAACAAACTTTATGTTTTTTCATTGTTTAAACCTACACTTGTTATATATATATATAGACACACACACATGTTGATGTGTTTGTGGAGTTATTCAAGTCTTGACTCTTTATATCTTGATTATATATTTTGATATATGTTGCCTTTGAAATAAATATACATTCAATTATCCTTTTATTTATTATGATAACTATGCATGTTGTTTTAAATTGGGTTTCTATATATTGATTTTTGAACCCTTAATGGGTTATGATGTCCCTTATGGCTGCATGTAAGATGTTGATAATCATTTGGGTTTTCATAATAAATGATTATGTTTTTTATATGAAATATTGGATGAGATTTTGACTTGGGTTTCATTATTAATGGTTGGTAGAGTTTTATGTGTTTTTCATGTTGAATATTCTATGAACATTGGGGTTATTTATATATGATCAACTGTGTTAAGGCCAAGTTGCATGATATTAATATGGATTTGTTACTCATTAACTAAGTTTCTTTTCTTTATACATATATGTTATGAGTTTAATGTAGATTGTGTTGTTTGACTAGGTTTATGTCATTCTTTGACTAAATTATATATAATTAAGGGTTTATTGAATATGTCTTGACTACATTTTATGTATATATGTGTTGTGGCCTTTGAGCTAAGTTTTGAAAAGTTTTTGTGTTATATTTAACTACATTAGCTTATATATATATATATATATATATATATATATATATATATATATATATGTGTATATGTATATGTATATGTATATGTATATGTATATGTATATGTATATGTATATGTATATATCTATATATATATATATATATGTGTGTGTGTGTGTGTGTGTGTGTGTGTGTGTGTGTGTGTGTATATATGTATGTATGTATGTATATGTACGTATATATATATGTATATATATCTATGTATATATCTATGTATATATCTATGTATATATGTATATATATATGTATATATATATATATATGTATATATATATATGTACATATATATATATATGTATATATACATATATATATATGTATGTATATATATATATATATATATATGTATATATACATATATATATGTATGTATATATATATATGTATATATATATATATACATATGTATGTATATATATATACATATGTATATATATGTATATACATATATATATATATATATATACATATATATATATATATATACATATATATATATATATACATACATATATATATATACATACATACATACATACATATATATATATATATATATATATATATATATATATATATATATATATATATATATATATATATATATATATATATATATATATATATATATATATATATATAATTTTTAAGCATGTCTTGACTTCAAATTTTTTAAATGACATGTTAAGGTGGTTGTGTATGGAGAATTTGGTGTGTTTTAGTTTGAATAAATTCCTACATTGGACTTAGTGACTTACCTATGTTATGTTTGCATGAATATTAATGATTAATTTCTACTAGAAACTTTGAGGATGTAGATGGAAGTTTGGTAGAATTTATTTTATAATTATTGAATGCAAGGGTTTAGGTTGAACTTGTAAGTGTTATTACTCTGCAGAATTATCTTTTATTATTTTTCAGTTTGAATAATTATGGTATGTCTAATGGTTTACTTGGATTATTATGTTTGTTTGATAAGTTGTATGTTGTGAATTTTATCTTGATTACATTTTCATTGGGTTGCCATTCTTAGAATGGACCTACATGATTAAATATTGGGTATGTTGTATACCTAGGGTATAAATTAATTGTCGAGATGGTTGAGGCTAACCAAAAACTTGGATGGAATCCAAGCTAGTCATCTCATAAGTTATAGAGTGGATTAGTTGTTAATATGTTCTATATCATTCAAAAACCTATGATAGTTATCCTTTCTTTTAATTTATATCAAGGATAGATTAATTATTTTTGTCTCACCTTGGAATGGAATTTTTGTCTTTCTTTGTATTATATTGTTCTTGAGATGTCTTCTAGTTTGGAATTTGATTGCTCATAACCTTATTCATGTCCCTGGTTTCCACAACCACCATCCTACTAATGGTTGGGGTGGTAAAGGCCACTAATGTATGGGCTCATATGACTTATTGGGAGGGCTTGTCCAATTCATTCACTTATTTCTCTATGATTTGATGAATTTGCATACATATGAAGTAAGTTGGTAACAAATTAATTATGTTAATTATGATTTCTTTACTTAGTTGATTATATTAATGCTAATTTAGTTTTAACTTAGTATGGAATCTTGATTTACTAGTGGTTAGTCATATTAGTACTAACTTGTGTTGATAATGGAATGCGAGAAAATAAATGGAAGGTTGAATATTACTTTAAGGTTAAGGGGATGAATTAATATACATTACTGAAGGTAATTCATTCATGTATATTAAGTTACTAGATGTTTAATTTGATTCTCTTTGTATTGATAAAGCATTCTGTTAATGATATCAATTAAGAGTTACTCTTCTAACATTAATTATATGATTAGGATGAGTTAATATGGATTCTTGCATATTGTTAACTCAAAATAATCATTACAATATTGGTTCCTTGGTTTAATCTTATAATGTAAATATTATAATCTATTTTACTTGATGTTTATCATAAGTGGGATTTACTTAGATAAGTATATAATATTACTTAGAAGCATATTGTGTATATGGGATAAGTAATATTGAACATTCTATTTTATGTAAAAGGAATCTTTCAATATGGTTACGTAGATACTTAAACATATACTATGTTACCTTGATATAGGAATACATAGACTTTAATTAATAAAGAAAACTAGCTTAATGGTTATCTTGATGCACTGCAATACATATTGTGAATACATTTACATAGATGTATGGAATATGGGTTTCTTAGTTGTTTCAACTATGCATGGGTTATTCAATGTTACTAGTTGTTGGTGCATGTGAAAACATAAATAAAAATCTCACCTCTAAAACAAATTTTAGACATACTTGGTTAAATATAAAGGTATTTATACTACATATATTAAATCTGAAAAGTATTAATTTTGTTATTTCATTTAATAATAAATGAATTATGAGTTGATCTATATCATTCACTTAATTAAAACATTTTTGTAGACATGTATAGTATTCCTAAGTAGGTTAGTAATTTAATAAGATGAAGTTGAAAGGTCTTAAATGGATTGTTTTATATTTAATGTTGCAACCATGTGAGATTACTTAATTAAATGAAATGAGTAAACATAATATTGTTTTCTACTTCATTTAGTATTGCATAAATATATGACTAAGGCATGCATACTTTTTGATTTTTATTTCTTTGAGATGCATGTACTTTAACTCCCCTTATTGATAGTCAATATGATTTCATTTCTTTCCATGGCATGCCCAACAAAAATTTGTAAAATTTCCTTAAGTGGAACATTTTATTTAAGTTTCCACTCAACTTGAAACTCGGCTAAATTTTTTTCATATGTGTTTGGGTTGCATGCACTCTGTTGTATTATAGTCATTTGTTTGGGATCAACTTGATTACTATGTGAAAGCAACTAAACACGGAATTAAACCAGAATGATAAGTAACTAGAATCAGAAATAGCAAAGAATAAGAGATACAAGAAACCACCCTGAAAACTTGTATTAAACTCTTTACAGAAGGAATAAAATTGAAGAAACTTCTTTTCTTCCACACCTCTATCATATGAACAGATCTCTTTCCAGATCTCTTTCCCTTAAGAGTTCTCTCTCTTAATTACAATCAACTCCAACACTTGGATTGATTCACATATACATGTATGTTCAATACTGTTACACTACACACAAGATATGAAGATCTATCCCATTATATAAGATTAGGGATTCATGAGCATACAATCACAACCATTAGATGCACCTCCTAATCAAGGGCTCAAAATAGTCTTACTAAAGATAGAGATGCAGAATTAAGACTAACACTTAATCCTATCATGAAAACATTATGTTCTATCCATGAAAATAGATTCTGGATGCATAGGTGACCGACGTCAGTCCTTACCTGTCTGCCTATGACTGATGTTGGCTGATCCATGACCGATGCCAGTAGCCTCTGGTCCATTCCTGACCGTCATCAGTGACTGTGTGACTCTTGCAACTTCTACACTTGCTCATTTGGTGAAGCTTTTAGCTTTACAACTCAACAATCTCCCACTTGGAGATAAATAGCTACACCAGTACCTGTACAACATCTTCTAGCTTCTCCATCTTCAAACTCAATCATGAAGACCAATAAAAGTTGAATGAAGATTCAACTTCTCCTTTATTACTGACTTGGTTAACATATCAGCAGGGTTCTTATCTATATGGATCTTCTCCAGCTTCAACTCACCATCCTCCAATACCTATCTAATGAAGTGGTACCTTAGCTGTATATGTTTGGTTCTTGAATGAAAGGTTGAATTCTTAGCCAAATGAATTGCACTCTGAGTATCACTGTATAATCTACAACTCTCTTGCTCCTTTCCTAGCTCTTCCATGAATTGAGTCATCCATATCATTTCTTTGCTAGCCTCTGTGACTGCAATATATTTTGCCTCTGTAGTTGACAAGGCAACAACCTTCTGCAACTTTGAAATCTAGCTAATCGCCGTTCCACCAATAGTGAAAACATATCCTGTGGTGCTTCTCCTACCATCCAAATCACCTACCATATCTGAATCTACATAACCATGTAGAGAAGTGTTTGACCCACCATAGCATAAATGCCTACTGCTGGTCCCTCTCAGATATCTGAGGATCCACTGAACTGCTTTCCAGTGTTCCTTTCCTAGATTGGTCATATACTTACTAACAACTCCCACTGCTTGGGCATTATCTGGTCTAGTACATACCATTGCATACATTGAACTCCCAACTATGGAAGCATATGGAACTCTACTCATGTACTCTACCTCATCATGTGAATTAGGACACTATTCTTTACTCAACTTGAAGTGTCTAGTCATAGGTGTGCTTACTGGTTTTGCATCCTGCATATTGAACCATTTCAACACCTTGTTCACATAATCCTCTTGAGACAAAATCAACCTGTGATTTTTCCTGTCTCTCTTAATACTCATGCCAAGGATTTTCTTTGCTTCTCCCAAATCCTTCATGGTAAATGTGTGAGCTAATTTCACCTTAAGCTCAGAGATATTCTGCATGTGTGATCCTGTAACCAACATATCATCTACATACAATAACAAAATAATATATCTACCATTATCTAAGCTTTTAAAATATACACAATGGTTAGATTGACATCTACTATAGCCATGGTCAGTCATAAACCTGTTAAATCTCAACTACCACTGTCTAGGAGCTTGCTTGAGACCATACAAGCTTTTCTTCAATTTGCACACTAGTTTTTCCTTACCTTTGACCTCAAATCCTTACAGCTAATCCATATATATTACTTCATCCAAATCTCCATGAAGAAATGTTGTCTTAACATCAAGTTGGTCAAGATGCAAATTCTCAATAGCAACTAAAGACAATACAGTTCGTATAGAAGTCATTTTAACTACAGGAGAAAAAATCTCACCAAAATCAATACCTAGTTTTTGTGCAAATCCTTTCACTACCAACCTGGCCTTATATCTCATCTGCCCATTCTCACTCTCCTTTGACCTGTGGATCCATCTGTTCTTCAGTGTCTTCTTTCCTACTGGCAACTCAACCAAATCCCATGTTTGGTTCTCTTTCAAGGAATCAATCTCCTCATTCATGCCTAACTCCCACTGATTCTTGGATTCCACCTGTATTGCTTCATCAAAACTCTCTAATTTTCCACCATCAGTGAGTAATAAATAGTATAATAAAGGGGAATATCTAATTGGAGGTTTACTTACCCTTTCTGACCTCTTAATGGGCATCTGAGACTCATTCACAACATGCTGTCCACCTAGATTCTCTTATAGTGACCGACCTCAGCCACATCCAGGCCTGTTACTAGCCGACGTCGATTCCACATGACCGACATCGGTTCCTTCCTGGCTGACATCGGTCACTATATGATCGACGTATTGCTGATGTCAGTTCCTACCTGATTGATGTCAATCTTTGTGTTTTCTTGTCTGTGATTATTCTTTCCTGTGAGCTCATTTTGGACCGTCACCTTGTCCAATTCTTCATGGCCCTGCTCAAAATTCTTTAGCTTCTTGAGCTGATCACTATACATCATTTTTTCATTGAAAACAACATCATGGCTCCTAATTATTTTGTTAGTTCCTAGATTCCAAAACCTGAATCCAAAATCTCTAGAGCCATAACCAATAAATGTGCACCTCATAGACTTAGCATCTAGCTTCTTTCTATTTTCTTTATCAATGTGCAAAAAAGCTTCACAACCAAAAACTTTGAGAAATGAGAGATCTACCATTTTACCTATCCATGCCTCTTCCGGAATTCCACCATTTAGGGCTATAGAGGGTCCTTTGTTAATCAGGTAAACTACAGTATCCACAGCTTCTACCCAAAACTCTAAGGGCAAACTAGCATGTAACCTCATACATCGTGCATGCTCCATTATTATTCTATTCATCCTTTTAGCAACTCCATTTTGCTGAGGTGTCCTTGGAACCATCCTTTGCTTGTGTATTCCATGCATATAACAATACCAATTGAACTTGTAGTTTCAAAACTCACCACCATTGTCAGATCTAAGGCACTTCAATCTCCTACCTGTTTCATTCTCAACTAAAGCTTTCCAAATCTTAAAAGTGTCAAAAACATCAGATTTCTTTTTTATACAATAGACCCATACCTTTCTTGTAACATCATCTATGAAAGAAACATAGTACTGTGATCCTCCAATAGAAGCAACATGAGCTGGTCCCCACACGTCTGTCTGAACAAGCTCCAACTTATGCTTCTTCTTTGTTGACCCAGTCTTGAGAAAACTCACTCTCTTCTATTTCCCAAAAATATAGTGCTCACAAAAATCTAGATCTATGCTTTTCAAATTTGAAAGCTTACCTTTTGATTTAAGAATAATCATTCCCTTCTCACTCATGTGGCCAAGCCTCTGGAGCCACAACTTTGCATCTACATCTGAAGTAAATAATACATAAGGAGAAATATCAGTAATATAATTACATAAATAGAGAGTACCTACTCTCTTACCTCTAGCCAATACAAGTGTACCCTTGGTAACCTTCCAAGATTCAGTTGTGAGAGTTACTGTGCAACCCTCATCCCCCAACTTTCTTGCAGAAATCAGAGTCCTCTTCAGGCTGGGAACATGCATGACATCTCTCAACACCCATGTGTTGTCATTCTGCATTTTCAGTTGCACTTTTCCTTTGCCAATAATTTTACAAGGCTCATCATCCCCTAAATAAACTATTCCAAAATCTCCATGGACATAGTCACTAAAATATTCTCTATTTGGGGTTGCATGAAAAGAGGCACCAGAATCTAAAACCCAAGATTCTATATTATTATGTAAAGAGAATATAAGAGCATCTTGTGCAACAATACCTGTAGCTTTTGCTTCTTCTTTACCTTCATGCTGATTGTCTTCTTTAGGTTTTGACCAGCAATCTTTGCTTATATGCCCTATCTTTCCACAATTCCAACAGGCTATCCTCCTTCCATTCTTGGATTTAGATCTACTTCTCATCTTTTACTTAGACCTTAATCTCCTATGCTTTCCCTTCTCTTTTTGCCTTCCCCTACTCTCAAAACTTAAAGCATTCCTTGATGTTTCCTTTGTGCTTTTCCTACAAATTTCTTCATTCAAGATTACACTAACAACATCATCTAATTTTAAAATATTTGAAGCAGATGCAGTATTACTAACTATCATTACCAAGCTATGCCAGCTCTTAGGTAAAGATCATAAGATTAATAGAGCTTTAGTTTCATCATCAAAAACTATTTTTACTAAATTTAATTGATTTACAATTCCATGGAAATCATTTAGAATATTAGATACAAATCCACCTTCTTGCATTTGTAAATTAAATAACTGCTTTATAAGATATACCTTATTTGAAGCTGAGGGTTTTTCATATAAATTTGCTAAAGTATTCATTAACTCTACCGTTGAATTTGCCTATGATAAATAAGATATCATAGTAGATGCCAAACTCAATCTTATAGATCCAAGAGCCTTTCTATCAAGAACTTCCCATTCTTCATCTTCCATGTCTATGGGCTTCCTTAAAACCCCACCTAACGGTAAGTATAGATCTTTCTGATACAGATAATCCTCTATCTGTATTCTCCATAATTGGTAATTCTTGCCATTAAAATTCTCCATTCTCAATTTACTTTCTTTTGCCATTGCTTTTCCCACTCAAACAGAAACCCCTGTGAGTGACCTGTAATCAATACACACTAACCAGATCTGAAACACTTGTTAGTCAACCTGAGCTCTGATACCACTTGTCAGGAATCTAGAACATAAATGCTCTGATACTACTTGTTGGGGATCAACCAACAAACTTGATTACTATGTGAAAGCAACTAAACACGGAATTAAACTAGAATGATAAGTAACTAGAATCAGAAATAACAAAGAATAAGAGATACAAGAAACCACCCTGAAAACTTGTATTAAACTCTTTATAAAAAGAATACAATTGAAGAAACTTCTTTTCTTCCACACCTCTCTCAGATGTACAGATCTCTTTCTAGATCTCTTTCCCTCAAGAGTTCTCTCTCTCAATTACAATCAACTCCAACACTTGGATTGATTCACATATACATGTATGTTCAATACTGTTACACTACACACAAGCTATGAAGATCTATCCCATTATATAATATTAGGGATTCATGAGCATACAATCACAACCATTAGATGCACCTCTTAATCAAGGACTCAAAACAGTCCTACTAAAGATAGAGATGCGGACTTAAGACTAACACTTAATTCTATCATGCAAACATTTTGTTCTGTCCACGAAAATAGATTCTAGATGCACAGGTGACCGATGTCGATCCCTGCATCTCTACTTGTGACCGACGTCGGCTGATCCATGACTGATGTCGATAGCCTCTGGTCCATTCCTGACCGTCGTCAGTGACTTTGTGACTCCTGCAACTTTTGCACTCACTCATTTGGTGAAGCTTTTAGCTCCACAACTCAACATCATTTGATTCTTACCATCTAGTTTATTTAAAATATGAGCTTGGTTATACTTGTTCAAATATGGAATGAAATGGTTCATTATGTTTATTCACAACTTGATACATTTCCTTAGATGATAATGGAAAACAATGTATGTAAATAATTGATTCCTTTGATAAATTCCTTTATTATGAATGGTTATGATGATAATATAATGATTAAAACTATTGGAATAAATAATAGGTTATTTCCCTTAAAATAATTATATGATTAAGGAGTAATTAATTAGATACCTTGGTTGTATTATATTTTGAACTGTCTTGCCTTATTATGTCACATTGGCTATGCCAATATAAAGTTGTTACATGGATTCATTTTTAGGTAGCCTAAATGTTATTTGATGAATGAGGATGATCAAACTTATATCATTATTAATTATTATAGTAATGAAATTCATGATTATTAAATGAGTGTTCTGTGAATTATTAAGGTAATGGTGTGGTGACCTTTATGCCCATGAGGTGATTATCATCTTAAATAGTATCACTATAAGTCTTAGAGTTTTAAATTTTTTCTTGTTGTGTTCTCTGTAATGGAATAATACTTTTGTTTCATAATTAATTATATATTTGCATGTGTTAAATTGATTTCTAGTTGCTATTATGATTAGCTATCTAAAATCATGTTTAATTATGAGGTTAGCAACCTTTAATTTTAACATAAACCTATTTTGACCTAAATGATAACCTATGATGTTAGAGTTATCCTTCCTAGTTAAACTAATATTAGAACTTAACCATCCTTGAGTGAGACTAAAACCCACTTTGTAGAGTGAGGTATTTACCTAGGGTTAAGGACCTAGAAACAATCTTATATGGAAGTATGAGTGATATATATGTCACTTGGGTCCTATATATGTATGCATACACCAATATTCACCAAACTCCATAAACATATATTAAGGTAACGTAATTCCCCATAGCACCCTTTGTATATATAAACCTCTAGCTAATTACCTTAGTTCACTTCCTTTGGTTCTAGTTACATGTACGTGATTGCATTGAATGATTATCACTTGTATTATCAAGTGAGGTATTGGGTCTGAGATGCATCCAAAGCATAATTTGATATATAATTCTAATTTTTTAAGGGTTTTTTTCATCCAAGAAAGATAACTATCCTAACATTCAAAAATGACTTACTGGTTCAATGTCAAGGAGAGAAAACTCAAGTAATAACAATGGAGAAAACAATCTAATCTACAATGACCTTCCTATTCTAAACAATGAGAATCAACCATGGAAAATAGAGTCCCAAAACCAAGGTTCTAAAATCTAAGACCAAAAATTAAAAATCTCTATGTATTTTTATTTCCTTTCTCTCCATTATTTTCTCCTCTCTATTATGTTCCATCCACTCACCATCGAATGAATTTTATTCCTCCATGTACAACTTACAATACCCCTAATTCAATTTTGAATTCATTTATAGGAGAGAGAAACCTCCTCCAAATCCATTTACCTCCTCTCGATACATCCCCCACTGAAAAATCATAAATACAAAATTCATTAATGACCTCTCCAAAAATATTGAGACATTTAAATAATAAAGATAAATATAATTTAATTGTTTAATGCCATAATTAACAAATTAACCAATCCACCAATAATTACTAAGTGACAAAATAATGATCCACATGGGGAGGTGTCATGGGGGGTAGGTCCAAGTAAGTCCCTCAGGGTGTCTAATTTTAGGAAGGGTGAGTCCAATAAATATAGGTTGGTGAGGAGTTCATGGAGGAGAGAGAGAATAATTCTAAGGAGGACAGTTTCTAATGAGAATAGTATAACCAACCATCACCATCCTAACATGTAGAGATCAAATAGTAGTATGATAGGATACAAAAAAAAAATTGCAACAAGGTGTGAAATAAAATGCAATTGCATAAATGAATAACAAGACTATACAATGACACAAAACTAACCAAAAATACATGTATACCTATCAAAACTCATCTAAATATTCATAATCATTATAATACCCTAAAATTTAATGCTAATATCCATCCTATCTCATAAATTAGTACCTACAATCACTAAATATATACATTAGTAATACTTGATCAAAAATTGATAGATCAATAAAGAATTATAATAAAAAATTAATTACATCAATGAATCTATACATCATCAAGTAAAAAATTAAAACATAATGTATACATCAACCTACTGTCAAAGCATCATAGCATTAGAATCCAACAACACAATCTATCTTGTTAAGGAAGTGAAGTAATCATCTATACATATGATAATATTAACATTTAAACATTCGTATAAAATTTATAACAAGGGAGGGTCATAACATATGATTAATGGATTTTAAAATCACACATTCCTTATCTTCCTATTTTTATTGTGTTTTCATCCCTTCCTCCATTATCTAGACTAACATTGTTGTAGTCAATTTGAGTATGTGAATGTTACCTTAAGGAGTGGATTTTGTGAGATTTATCATGTTGATGTTATTATTAGCCAATGGCATCTCATCTTAGTTATTATTTATAAGAGGTTGAGATTTTTTTACATATTTACCAACTAAATAATAAATAATCAACATTTATTTTATTTCTTCTCTTCTTTGGAGGATGTTGTATGATATTACCAACAAAATTTAAATAAATTTCTATAGGTTTGATTCAACCCTTCTTTTTATCACTATTTATTGTATCCATGAATAATATTTACCACCTTGTGATTTTTTTAGTTGAGTGGTTGATGATATAAAAATATCCAATGAATAATATGGCTGCAAATGTGATACAATATTGGATCTAGATTCAATAGGTTATTAGGGAGAAATAACTTATAAGTATAGAAACTAGGAGATGGAGATAGAGGAAGAACAAAAGATGAAGATGGTGGGTGAGGGAGATAAATAATTGGTGTGTCAATGGGTTGATAAAAAATATATAAAGGCAATATAACAAAATCAAAATAAAATAATTTTTTGGTACTATTATCAATCAATGATGAAGGATCAATATTTTATGTAATATTTTTAGCAATAGATGAAGGAGGTATCTTGACAAGAATATTTTAAATTAGTGGATTAATTTCACATGTTTTTTTTTAAGTTTATATTTATTTGTATATTATCCATCTCTCCACTTGTAATAAAGATGTATTTTCTTATGAATATCTTATTTCCAGAAGATTGAGTGGTTGAGATAGAATAATTATTTTGCTACTCTTTCAAACTCCCTTCACCTTTTGAAGAACTCCCAAAGGAATACTCTTTTATCTTATTATTGTATTAAGTTTTTGACCTTAATAACTTGTTTTATGTGTGTTATACAATATATTTTAATTATCTTATTGATTAATTTATAAACTGAATTGATGCGAGATATAATTTATCATTGAAATCTTTATCAACAATATTGGTGCCATGATCTTCAAAATACATAGTACACCATCCAAATCTAAAATATTTCATATGCTCCATGGTCATTATTTACACATATATTTTCTTAACTTTAAATTAATATTTACAATATTCATAGTTAACTTGAGGTTATTCTTCATAAAGTCCTTACTGTTAAAATCAAGTATTTTCATGTGTGATTACATCAAAAAATATAGCATTAAATTATTAATGTTAGATGCATTTATAGATAATTTTAAAATGAAATAAAAAATTCTAATATGAAAATTTATACCTTAACATGTTAAGAGACACATTTCTTGTGTACCTTATGCAACTATTTGTAAAGTTGAATGGGAATTATTTTGTCACTAGGGTATCATGGTAGTCAAAGAGGAATACATTCAAATATATCAAGTCATATATAAGTGATATTGGGAAAATAAATGAGATATATATTATATTTAATGATTAATTAAACTACTTCATTAGATATCCTTAATACAAGATTAAATTCTAAGGATTTGACAAACATCATGATGAATGAATCATTTGGCTTGCTAAAGTGACTCTGTCATTTTTCATGAGTGAGTTGGGGAAAATTTTCATATACTAATGTAACATGAATATTTTTATTTTATTCATTCAAACAAGACCAAACAAAAGGGTTGTAATGGAGTATATAAAATATTAAGTCATGTCAAACTTTTGTGTGGATTATAGCTTGGTCAATTGCTCATAAATATTTTTTACGATTATTTGGGCCTAATCAATGATTTTTTTCCTAGATAAGATATTATTGATTAACATACACATATACTTATGAATCATATTTTTTATTTCATTTACCATGAATTTGTTCAAGGGTTTTATCATATTTAATAACTCTTGTTTGAAGTTAGACCTATAAGGGATTTTAGCAAGCTTGTGATTTAATTTATTTTTTTAACCAACCAAGTTTAACTTGAGATGATTTCACATTTTTATTGATTTTAAATTTGTTATTTATACATAATATTTATATCAATATCCATAGTTTCATCATGAGGTTCAATGAATAAATTGATACCTATGGATAGTTTATCTAATTTGGCAATCAATTATTCATCTACAGTTATTATCACTCTTTTACTAGAATCATAGTATTTTCACAATCAATCACCAAATTTACACATTTTAAGGATGTTGGAAATTAGTGGCCTGTGTAGTTCCACTACCAAAGTTACATTGTCCCATTGTGGTTATTTTATAAGCATACATTCTCTCCCATAACTCATCAATATCCATTTAAGTCATATTTCTATCATTGACATTGGCAATGTCTATATCGAGAATAGAAATGGTCTTATAGCACATGTAATTCAATTTCATTTTTGAATGCACGGTTGAAAGGATATCTACTTAAGTAATAACTTTCAAATTCGTTAAGATAATGTTAGGGAGAGGAAATGCTTTTTTGGGTAAACTAGATTCAATATAATAGTAATAAATCTTAACACAAGTTCATGGATGTTTATTCAGAGTTTACCTATGAGTAATGGTGAAAATAGGGTTTGATTATTTGAAATAATCATCTCAAGAAATATCTAAAGAGGAATAAAAACTAAACATGGAGATAATTAGTCCATATAATTTTTTTCCATAGTTTCCCCTTGTTTTGGTAAAAATAAAGGATAGAACAAAACCCCAAGCTAAGAAAGAAAAATAAGAGAAAAATAAGGATTTAGTAGCCTAACCTCTACAATAAAGGAATTTTTAGATGTGGATAAATAATATGTCCTCAAGATTCCTAAGAGCAAAAAAACATTTTGAAATGGAAAAGAATGAGCCATTGTGAGGGTTTTAAAAATATTAAAAATGACATCTCCCACCAAATCAAGTTTCACTAAGCCATTTAGCACAATATTTCAATAAATTTATTATTTTATATTGTCTTCAAAGACAAAATCAAGTTTCAAACCTGATTTATATTATTTTAAATTCTTTATGGGTATTCTCACCAATTCATGATTTAAAACTTGCTCAATACTATGTTGTATTCTATGTGATCTTCACTAATTTTCTTTTACCTATTAGGTTTTGAATACCTCTTATCAATATGTTATATTATTTATTAATTTCATTGGGTTTCACCTTAAAAAATTGGAATTCAACATACACTTTTCATTTATATCATTCTTTATCATCTCCATTGATTATTTAGGTTTTATTATCTACCTTTCACTGAGAACATTCTACAGATCATGAAAAACCTAATCGAGTTTCAAAACTAAAAATATAAATAATAACAAATATAACTTAAAATATATTTAGTGTTGGTTAGGTTTTAAAATCCTCATTTTCAATATGAAATATGTCATTAAGTTGCTTATTCTTGACTATGATTTTTTAACCATTTAAATTATGGTGAAGTGTCTTTGGGTCTTAAAGGCCTATTTAAGACTCAAAATATGTTTTATATTTTATAACCAACTATGGGGTCTTGAAGATATAATCAATTTTTATATCATAATTAAAATTTCTCAAGTTTTATAAATTTTTAAGTTATAATCAAATTTGTACGTTTGATTTGCATTGACTAAAAATATTTTAAAAGTCTCAAGACTTAATCAACTAAAACGTCCTAATTAGTATTACATGGTTTTTCATTTGAAGATTTTAGGTTTAATTGTATTAAAATCCTTGATTAGAATTAAGGCATTTAGACTTATAAAAAATTAGTAAAAAAATCATTAAAATACATGATTAGTTCTGAGGATGAGCAATTTTTTTAAATTTCAAAAATAAGCTTGAATTTTTATAATTCATATACTATGATAGTGTAAAATTTGAAAAATCTTATAATTTTAGTTTTATGGTGATAATAGTTGGATTTAATTGGGAACTTTGAACTATAAGGTGCACAGGAGAATTCTAAATTCTAGTTTCATAGACAAATGCTTTACTCATTAATAATGTAGTGATTGTCAAGCACAAAACATATATTCAAAAAGAAAAATTTGACCAAGACAAGGAAAAAAAAACAAAAGATTACAAGAAATATAAAAAAATGAAATAAATTAGACAACATGACTAGAAATGGAAACACAAAATAAATTAGGAAATGGAATCACAATAAAATCCTAAATTCACCTATTTACATGTAGGGGATAACCTACTTCCACTTGCAATAATGCTTCAAATACTACAAATTATCTAGAAAAGGAAGATGTGTACCATATTATTAATCTAAGTATAATTTTTTATTGTTGAAAATTTTGACCTCATAGGTCAAATTGTCAACCCTACCATTAAAAACTTTGCATATCATATTAGTTTGTCTTATAAGTCAGTAATTGGTCTTCAAAAGCCCTTAAAGTGGTCATTAGAAATGATTAATTAACATTTTGTATTGTATATGAACTTTATACACCTTAATCAATCAAATATTTTAGGCAAAAAGTGGAGAGTTTCAAATTTGTAAGCTTTAAGGTTTAGAGCTCTCAAACACCAAATCAGTCTGAGTAGTGCTTTTTGAGACAAGTTTAGAAGGAATAAATAATGGTCATCTCTCTCCATAACTTGTTTGGAGGTACTAAAATGTTATGGTAAAAAAAATGTGAAAGTGGTAATAGAAAATCATTCTTCATTTTCAAGATATGTAGCCATGAAAACTATCTAATGTGTGTTTCCAGGTGCCAAATCATCTTACACAACACTTTTCAAACACCATTACGTAGGAAAAAAATTAATTTAAACTGAATTAAACTTTAAAATTATAGTATAAAAATGTGTAAATAATATTTAAATAAAAATTTTGCATAAAATTCACTACCACATGCAAATTTTGCAGTTATAAAAATTGGCATTTGAGCTGATTTTATACTTAGTCAATTTTATGTGTTTCTAGTTTTCAAATTTGCCTAGTGAGCAATTTTCAAACACCATTGCATAGGATCAAATCAAGTCCAAATTACATGATAATTTTAATGATTATATCTTGATGTTATGATAAATTAATTCACTTGGTTTCACCACTGCATGAGCTTCTAGTGAAAAGATATGATGGTGTAAAGTAACCCTTCTGAGAAGATTTATCATTTTGCCAAATTTTTACTAGAAAAAACTCAGAGGTTAGGTTTTAGGGGTTATTTTCATCATTTAAAAAAAATAAAAATAAAAAAACTTTTGAGAATTTTTTTTGGATCTTTCTGGTGATATAATATATGATGGGTTTTGCTCATATCTTATACTACGATTTTCCATGTTTCCATGTTCTGAAGGTGTTGATGCAACTGTGCAACTACATGTTGGTTTTTTAATCATATAATTTGACCCATGGATCTATTTTTGATGAAATTTATTGAATTGGAAATCTTAAACCTCTTTATTTATGATTATATTGATTTAAAATTGGATAACTATATGAATTAATAAAAGTGTAAAATCATGAAGTGTAAATTACACAATTTATTTTGGCAGAAGTGATAAAGACTTAAAAGTTGTAAGAGTATCACTTAAGTTTATGAAGTTGGGGTTTTTGCATGGAAAAGTAACTTGGAAATATTTTCAAATCTATCTTTTATTTTAAAATACCAATTCTATTTTGGATGCCTTTTTTTGTATGAAGAGGTTATTTTTAACCACTTCCAGATGAAGAAACCTTGCATGGGGATCTAGTAGTTCCAGTCATGCCATACCACACCATGCTACACCAAATATCATGCTTATCTCATGCATGCCATTTTATAGCCACTCTAAAATTCCAAAATTATAAAAATAGAATAACTCACCTCTTTTACATGAGGCATTTTAGATTTGCATGATTTTCTTCAACTGGGTGTTTAAGTTTGGCTAACTACATCTCATCTATGAGATATTTTGTATAAAAATGGGAAGACCCCATGGCCCAATCTATATTTTTGTTTTTATATATATTTTTCTACATTTTTATTGTATTTACTACAAGTTGTAACATTTGGAGAGAAATAAAATTGAAGATTTACCTTTCTTGTCTTTGAAATCTCTGTGTTGTACAAAGTTATTTGATTTTATATAGAAGCTTTGTCTTTTATTTCAATCTCAAGTCAAGTCATTTGTGGCATTTTACCCTCTTGATAAATATTGTTTGGAATAAATATACTTGTCCATTTTTTGAAGAATATGTAAAATACTACCTCTGATTTCCAAATTTGCATGAGTATGTGTTTAAAAATAAATTCAATCTATTTTTTGCTCTATTGTTTTTGTCAGGCAAGCATCTAGATTCACTATACAATATTTATTGCAATAACCATACTTTTAATTTTCTAAAAATTCTAATTTCTTCAACCCTTTTCCCCATTAAAGCCCTAGTTTAGGATCCAAAAAGCACTAAAGAGAAATATTTTCAAAAAATTGATATTATATCAATTTGAATCATATTTTATTGAAAGGAAGCCAAACTTCTTTGGAGATTAACCTCATATTGCCAAGGTCCCATGACTTTGGAGGTTTTTCCATTGCATCATTAGGCACTTGCACAATAAGTTACTGAATGAATATAGGTACAATCCTATGTGATAATAGTTTTTGTCATGCCTGATGGGACTTAAACCCACAATCCATTAAAGGATATTGGTGTATTATTCAGTGCATCTTGTTATTCAAGGTAGTTTATTTCACAACATGGTGACTCCAAAGATCAAATCTACTGGTTAATCATTCTAATCTCTTAAATATGATCAAAGATCAAGATTTAGATGATACTTTTGATCTTTTTCATTTTTTTGAACTAATCTATTCACTTGGTGATTATGTTAGTATGTGTTTCTTATTGAAAAGGTAGACCCGATTGCTCCTTATTTGAATTCTCTAATATCTCACACTATCATGGGAAATATGCTTTATCCCCTCATACTTGTCAAAATCCATTTTATATGCCTTTCTACTATCCATATCAGACTAAAAATACTGTTGGTTTTATCCCAAACAGCCTTGTCACAGTAGGATATCTTCATCTTCATAGTATATACCACTTTCCAACCCTATTCAATCTTCTTTGAAATCTAATCATACTTTTAATTATCCCTAATAGAGTGCCATCAATATAACTATTGATTTCTAGAGATAGTTGATAGAGATTAAAAGAGAGAAAGAGTGTGGTATGCAAAAATAAGAGCTTATTTATCAACCTTACACATAGTAGCAGGAGGTGATGGGACAATACAGATATGAAGAAGAGTGGTTGGCTAGGTATATCATAGCTAAAGAGGAGTAGATACATAATTTTCTTGTATAGATGCAAGAAATTGAATCATATCCAACCACCTCCACTCCTCCCTTTCTTAGCTACAATCAAGTTACATCTTATGCACTCATAAGTATATCCCATGATTACAAGGTTATAAGTATCAGAGGTCCCCCTTCCTTGAAAGAGATTTCCCTCAATCCTCCTCAAAAACCCAAAGCATAGTCATGGAAGCCTTCTTAGATCATTAATCCTAACTTCCCAATACCTAACTTTATAAAATCCCCTTCCTTTATGCAAATTGAATCTTCTTTCCCTCCCACCATCTCTCTTTTCAAAGAAATACTAGTTGTATGGAAGGAAAGTGAAGACAATTTATATGAGAAGGATATTTCAAGTGAGTATGATGAGGAAATCATCATTGGTATCCCTATTTATGCCAATAAATTAGAAATTTTAGAATTTCTCTAAGAAGAGGATGAAGAAAATCAGCCTATAGAATAGGGTAGTGCATAGGGGTGAGATGATGAGGCACTCTCTTGGATAAATAAGTTTCCATTCAGTATGGAAGAAGATGAGGTCTGTAATGAAGTTGTAATGAGGCATGTCATGAAGAAGAGAAAAGATCCATTGGGGGAAGATTTATTTTGGGATGAACTATAGGAATTTTTTTCTAGTATTGGCATTAAACTAACATATAATAAAGGGGAAAACAATGAGAATCAATAAAAACAAGAGGAAGTGGATGTGTTCCCAACTCAATCACTTGGGTAGGCACATTCCAATCAATAAGATGACGGAGAATAAAAATGCATAAGGGAGGGAAATTCTAATTTCTAAAACTTTGTTTTGATAAGAGGGTGCCCTATTAGGTACCTATCTTGGTTGTAATATAGTAAGGAGGAAATACATGAAATCAAAAATACATCATGTCTATTAATCAATGCTAGCTCAGAGGAGATAGCGCATACCTACACTTTTGATTGGGAATACATTTATTAAGAAGGGGTATGACCAATATGGGAATTTGGTAGACCTAATTAGGGGATAAATTATTAAAATACACCATGCCAAGAAGGTTTTTAAATCTTATAGTATAACACAGTCACATAACAACCCTAAATGAGTCCTAGGTTTAATGTTCACTCTATTCTAATAAATATGAAAATAAATATGAAAATAAATATAATCTAGTGCACACCAAATCTTGTGGTACAAAGTGGGGGTTAGAAACAAAAAAAACTAAACTAAACATGCATAGAAGACATATACTCACATCAATGTATATAGAATCCTAATTCATGGAAGAAAGAAACACAACTACATTATCTATCTACTCTTACAAAGGAGAAATAATGTTAGGAATACTTACCTTTGAAGACAAAGCCATCGATCCTCCATCTCTCCCTTGGCCAAGGTACTTTTCAAGAGATTGTTTTGGTATGTAAGGATAATAAAGAAAAATTATATCTAGGCTACATAACCTATCTATGCATTCAAAATACTTCTCCATAAGATAACATCCATAACTTCAAAGAAATTATGGAACCCTAAGATTTATTTCTCAAGTATAATGGTTAATAATAAAATATTTGTTCAAACTTATTATTCTTAACTTATATTATTAAAAATGGTTGGAAATGAACTTTTATATATAGGTCAATCTTGCCTTAAATCCTTTGGAATATGTCAATTATACAAGGTTGACCCTGTATGTTTTTGGAGAGAATTCACTAGGTCTTGAGCTAGGTTGATCAAAGGGGTAAAAAAAATATAAGGGAAAAATACCCCTAAATAGTATAAGGTTGACCCAATCAACCCTGCATAATTATTATAATTTGAAAACTATACAAGGTCGACCCAGTTGATCTATTATAGTCAATTAGTTAAAAGGGGGTTAAGGAAAGAATAAGGAGGATAATGCATGGAAAATGACTAGAATGGGTAAGGCTATGAATAATAATCTTTGGGTGAATGGTTTTTAAGATATGAGTGTGTAGATGGAAAGCGAAAAAAGGGACAATAATCTTGTGAAGCACCAATGGTCTACCCACCCTTTTCCCAATGCATCCTTTAAGGCATGTACTCAAAAATACTAAGACTCGATGGGTTCTTGAAAGATACAAAGTTTCAGTAATCAATAAAAATTAAAAAAGTTATGTGTATACATATGCCCCACTTAATGCTCATCATGTGTCACATAAGTGCGAGACAGGATGGTGTGTTAGGAAATAGAACTCGATAACATATAACATTGATGCTAAATAAAGTATAATAAGTAGAAAATAAGATAAAGGAAAGGATAGAATTGAAAAAAACATACCTTATTTACCTTAGTGTTGTAGATAAATAAGTATACTTCAAGATAAAGTGAAGGTGTCCAATATAAAAACACTAGATGAACCTATAGAAGTTAGTGCAAAAAATAACACAAATTTAAATTTTTTAGAATATACACATATGATAGTGGGAATGATTCTCTAAGTTCGCATGAATCGAATGCATTTTATGGTTTTGAAAATGGATGAGTAAAAACAAAGATAAATGCAAAATAAGGAATCTACAAGAAAATAATTGAAGAATTTGAAATTTGAAAAGTGTTTTTAAATAAGGGAAAGAGAAGTCATTTGGTTATTTTGACTTGTGAAAGAGAGAAAAAAGAGCTCTACAGACCAAATGAGGTAGGATGGCAAGGAGACAATAGGCTAGATGAGGAGAAGCTCCAAGAGTGGTAGTAGGTGCACTATAGGGGTGAAACTATGAATCTTAAGCCAATTTTTTAGGATTTTGTTAAATTTTGTGTATTTTTAGAAAAATGTAATTTTTAGCATTTTTAGATGTCAAAATGAAGTAAAAGTAGATTCTATAGTTATGAAAAAACAATTAGGAAAATGGGTTTGAATTAATTAGGAAGAAAATAATAATAAGATACTTTTTAAGGAAAATGTAAGCAGTCAATAGTAAAAAACAACTGGATCAACCTAGTCAACCTAGTAGGCTGAAAATAGGAAAAATCCATATTACCAACCCAGTAGGTGTGTCCCAACCTTGTACATTTTGTAGACTATTAACCTATTACAGTTTTCCAATTGATCCAAAAAGTCCATAATGATAATGTAGTACTAGTGAGGGGAAAAGAAAAGTGTTGACTTAGATTTTAAAGTCAATCAAGCCAAAAATAAGGAAATTTTGGTCAAACTAGGTTGACCAAAGAACCAAATTTATATGAAAATGCATGTAAAAAGCCGAAAAAGGATAGAATGGCTTGAAATAACCAAGTAAGGGCAAAAAGGACAAAATAGGCTAAAGATAAGTAATAATGAATGAATTAAAGTAGTTTAGGCTTGTTTTTTATTAAAATTGTAAAAAGAGTGTATTTTGGCTTATATGACATGGAAGATCTAATACATGTTTTATTATTTCTAAGTTGTAGGGAAGAACTAGATTATTGAGATTGGTAGATGTGTCTTGGGTACTGAATATACTATAACATCTAACCATAGGTGATAGAGCTAGGTTGGTAGTTGTAGGCCTAGGAGGGATAGCTGAATTGTGTAGGATTCCCTTAAGTTTAGATATATTAGTCATATTCCTTGGATTGTGGGAATGATTTATTAATAAATTTAGATAATAGGTGGATGGGGACATGGTATAGGTAGCTATCACTTTAGAAGATGTGCATGCCATCCTAAGACTATTGATAGAAAGAGCATCGATGACTATAGGCATACCAAATAGCTTAGAGGAGAGGAGAGCCTTAGCCATGTGGGATATAGGCTCAGATACAATATTAGTAGGTAGGAGAGTTAGTATGTTTAAAGTGTATTCATCACATATTCTATATATTCAAAAGTTTGTGATAGGATTTGTGACAAAATGAGTACTTTGTCACAATTCAGACAACAAGGTACCATTATTCATGGTAACCATGAGAAAGATAATTCTACAAGAGGGAATGCTATATAATATTATCTCTATCATCTAGATCTAGCTCATACATGATCTATATGAGGTGTTGGTCAGAGGGTAGAAGTATATAGGACTGATCATATTATTGATGGCTAGGATCTATGATAGATTTCCCATGTATCAACTAGCTAGGTTTCCCCATACAATCAATTATAGGTCACTTTAAGTTTGGAGATGGAAAGAGGACTAGGTAGTATAGGTTATGCCCCATATATTAGTGTTATAGATGATTAGATGTGTACACATAGTGTGTAATCCATATGGGCACATAGTGACTACATGGTTGAGATGGTACATAGTTTCACCAACTATAAAAAAGATAAAGGTTATTGGAATCTATACTTGGTAGATTAAGCCACATACTATGGTATGGGTGATAGTAAAAATGGGCTTACCTCATATAGAAACATTGATATTGATGCCCAAGTAGTGGACTCAGCATGTGAGAGAGCTAAAAAGGAGGGGATTAGGGACACTAGTGGTGAGGTCGATGCTTAGACCATATCATGAGTGACCATGGATTGGGTAAGCATGACATGGAATAGAGTAGGAGGAGAGGGATGTGGAGGTAGTGGAACTAGAGATACCACCACCAACTCCATAATCACTAAGCTATGATCACTAAATACATGGCATCGATAGAGGTAGGAGGAGCAAGAGAGAGTGGAGACTATCACCATCCTTGATGACCCAGTAGTTGAGCCAGAGGAGAGCTAGATGATAGAGAGACCACTCAAGTATAGGCTAAGGTAGATGTGAACCATGACATCTAAATTTGAGTTGAAGAGGTGAACTATAAAGGAGGTACTAAAAGGCCATGTGGATGGAGAGACTATGCTAGGCCATCACATGGATAGCAAGACCATAGTGGCTAAGACACATATAAGTAATAAAGATGATTAAATTATTTTTTAAATTTTTTATTTTGAAATATATACTAGAGGTAGATAGATATTATGAGATATGATAGTGATCTAATATCGATCTGGGTGTGATTTTATAGGTGTAGCTTAGGATGAGGAAGATAGATGGGGGACCCTTGTGAGGGGAGCACTCCCTGATGTTCTAGATGAGACTCTGTATTCTTATGACCATACTATATTAGAGGACTCTATTTTACCATCTAACCTAGCTCATACAAGCTAGTTTATATTAGTAGAGGAGAAAATAGGGTATATATGAGCATAGAGGGAGAGGATGCAGCCACCAATATAGATGGGTATAGGTGAGATATAGGAATGGTAGGCCTTAGTAGAGGAGAGATATATGCATCTAACTATAGTGATGTAAATGACACATACACATATGATGATGTATATCCAATTGATACAGACACATCTAATGACCCAAACTAAGTTAGTGTAGGAATAGGTGTAGATAGTGCATCTACAAGGATAGGTAGGGGTTTGAGATCTTGGACAACCTCTTTATATCATACTATTTAGAGGAGTTAGATCGAGGCCTCAGTAGGCAGTGTGGATAGGCCATGAGATAGATAGGATGGGGCCCAACCATAGATTTGGAGCATTGTATATAGTTGTACTTGTTATATCAAAATTCATGAGATGTATATATATGATGTATTATTTTGGCATATTGATGTTGATTATGTATGTTGTCATCATTATGGTTGTGGTTGTGGATACTTTGTATATATTCATTTCTATCATATGTATTTATCTATTGTTTTATATGTTATAGGAAATATATGAGATGGGGTTTCTTTTCTTGCATTATATAAGACACATGCATTGTTGAAAAGAAACAGGTCAAAAGACTTGGTAAAATATAATCAATCAAAAATGCACTACACACTATTTCAAGTTGGGAAATATGTAATAACAAGAAAATGACTAAGTATAAAGAACCAAGGGATGGTAAAACAATAAGGTAAAAAGGGAGTTTTTTATAAAACCAAAGTGAAAGATTTTTTCACCAAATTAAAACAAGTAAAATCATACTAAATCATGTTGGGAAGTATGAAAATAATGTAATAAAATGGAAGGTATGTAAAATGGCACAAATTGTATAAAAACAAATTCATTAAGTCAATCAATTATACAAAATCAAATTGGGAAGTATAAGAGAAAAACAAAATTGATGAAATATTGGTCTTAAATTTATCATACTAATTCATGCTGGGAATAATAAAAAATTTAAGAAATGGTGTATTATTACATGAACTCATAAAATAAGAAGATAAAAGTGAAAGAGAAGTTAAGTAAGCATAAAACACACTAAATCAATCTGGGAAGCATGTTAATGATGTGTAACTTCATAATCAATCACAACTTATCTCATATTTGACACATATAATTTTGTTTGTGACTTGTATTATTGGAAAATTTTGTGAGGAATGGTGGGTCCTATCCATGGTCTTATACTATTAACTCACAAAGAGAACACCACTAGGGTGGAAAACTTAGGAAAATAAGGTAACAAAGGATGTGGGTAATAGTAAGGAAAAAGGTGGTAATTTATGAATATGGCTAGGTCCTATCCATGGTCTTACAATGCAACTCACAAATGAGATCCCAAGGGGAGTGATGAGTATATAAAACAATATTTCTCAAGAGAAAATATGAGGGATATCGGGAGTGAAAAATAGAGTGTAAAAAGTAAAACTTAGGCATCTTATGATAAGACCTTAGGAGAAAAGAGGCATACTAAGGACATGAGAAGACACTAAGTGATTAGTGACCATCAATGTACAAAGGAAACTTATTTTCTAAAGACACAAAGCTTTGTAGGTAGATACACATGCTACTAAGATCAAATCATGAAGGTAGATTGGTATAAGGAAAAGGAAAAATGGACCTACCTTCCCATGAAATTTTCCTCATTCTTTAGGACCCCTTATAGAGTCGTTGATCTATAGAGAAGATTGGGTAATTACGTGAGAAAGTAGGTAGCACTAAAAAATATTTTTTAATTATCTTCTTCTAATGTACTAGCTTATTACACCCAAAAGGACCTTGAATCTATCATGAGGCCAACTGTGGAGTTTGAGCTTTGACTAGAAGATGGAAATGTGCTTTGAATCACATCTTTTAGTTTGATTTAAATTTCAAGAATATTTTTGCCTTTTATATCATTGGCTTTTATAAAATTATTTGGATTTGAACTTTATAGATTTTTAAGATTCCTCTTCCATATGGATTTAGAATGACCAATCATGAAAGATGTAGTGATACACATTAATTAGCTTTAGGCTAAGGCTAAAGGAAGATAAGAAACCAAAAACAAAGACTAACTAGGATACTTAGGATTAAAAATAAACTACCATGAGATCTCAAGTCTCAACCATGTATATGCTTTATTCATGAAAAAGTAAGAAGGAAAAAAGAGATCCAAAGATGGATCGGTAAAATTAAAGTATAATGAGATACATTGTCTACTAACTAATCACATGGTAAAAGGAGACAAGAACTAAAGGGAATAGGGTTTGTATAACCAAGTAACAATGACAACAATCTATGAAAAATAGAGATAAGAAAGAAAATAATCATGAAGACACAAAAAGAGAATTTTGAGAAAAAATCAAGAAAGAAAGAAGAATAAATGATAAAGAAAGAAAATTGTATGCAAAGATGAATGAAAATATAATCAAGATATAGTACCAAAGGTAGAGAATCACCATGTAGGAAAAATATGAATTTAAATCACTATCAAATGATATAATAGATAGATAAAAATAAAATTGGAGCACACATCCAATCAAAATGTAAATGTAAGGGCACCATACATATGCTCATAAGTATAGATAATTATCCCACACACATAATTAAAGACATAAAATAAATCTCTATGAAGCTGGATATGAGTTGTTGTTAATGTCTCATAAATCTTCAACAAAAATTGGGAAAATACTTCTCTTCTAATCTCATCAAATGAAAAAGTATGGATGCTCGAAGGATCATGCTAAATAAAATTAGTTAGGGGATGCTTGAGAGAATTTGTGGGAACAAGATCCATGGAAGATGTATGAATAATATGTGGAAAATAATCCATGGGTAAGGGACTCATAGGTGGATAAGGATCCATAGGTAAAGGAAGGTCCACAAGTGAAGTAATCATAGGCGGAGGCACAAAAGGTGATGAAGGGACCATAAGAGGGGATGGAACCACTGGAGGTGGAGCCATGGGAGAATAAAGAGGATCCTTATTGAAATAATGACTTATGGGAGGAATGGGAGAAGGTCTAGGATAGATATAATGTGATCTTTAACGTGTTGTTAAAGGATGTGGAAATAATTAGTGTGATGGATTCCACATTAGTACGATAGACAATACAACTCACTATACTTAGGTATATATTTAGGTAGAACCTTCAAGGGAGGCATGTATTTATTTGAGGTAGGAGATGAAGGATGCAAAGTATCAATATAATGTCATAACTTGCAATAGTGGATATAATTATTATTATATGTCCCATGGAAGCAACAAATACACTTGTAAGTGGTTTTAGGAGAAGCACTCATAGAAGGAGCTATAATAGGAGTGCATAAAGCTAGATAACACTAATCAACCCATTTTATGGGAAAAGGAGCCATCTTAAGAAATGGAATAAAACTATCACCAAGGGAAGGTGGTGATGGAAGAGAAATAGAACTAGGCTCAATAGAAAGAGTAATGAGATGAGAAATGAGGGTAGACTCAGCAACAGTAAGAACATGAACATGCTCAACTATAGCAGGAGAAAGAAGAGGATAAACTATATCAAGAGCAAGAATGGGCTTCAATAAGGGCTCTCCTTAGGGAGGAACAAGATCTACAAAAGGTCTAAGGAGGGTCACACTAATCTTAGGAGTAAACCAACTTTTGTGATCAAAGAATCTAGCAAAATGGTAAGGTCTAGTCATAGCACGATCTATGACCATATTCTTATGAGGCTCTTCAAAAATTAGAGGTTTTGGAACCACCTATACCCTATGATAAAGAGGAAAAAAAATTAGGAATTGTAAATGAAGGAATATGGGAAGATACATGAAAAGACTCAAGTAAAGAAGAATGATAATGAACAATCTTGGCATCATGGGCCTATACAAGACCACCTATTAATAGATGATCTAGGGAATAAACATCATCATAATCTAGGGTATGAATATCAATGACATAATTATGGATAACCTTATCATCCAAGGAAGTGTGGTGAATATAATTCTGAGTCTTGGTTAAGACTACATGAATATCATCACAAAGAGGCTTGCAAAAATGAGGCTACAAGGAAGTTGCAAGATGAAATGAGGTGAGAGATTAGAAGTTTTGATATTTAGGTTAATCTCATTAGGCTCATCATCATCAAATTCTAAGAGGTTAGGAGGAATATTCTCAATGAGTTTAGGATACCCATTTTACCCTTAGTTTGAATTAATGGGAAAATTAAGATGTTGATATTCATGAAATGGAATGATAAGCACAATTTCAAGAGTAGGAATCTTGAAGACACCACTGTTCAAAATTCCAATGGTCAGTATCACCCTAAATCCTATAAATGCTTCCATTAAGAGGGAATTTAATGAAATGGTAAGCATAAGAAGTAAAAACTCTCATACGGTGAGTCCATGACCTACTAAGAAAGATGTTATAAGAAAGGGGAAAGTTAAAGATCATTATCTTCACATGAATGGTGATAGGTGGGATAGTAATGGGAAGCCACACATAACCTAGAAGAGGCAATTACATTCTATCATATATTTCATAGCTATTGTGTGTAGATTTGAGATTACATTTTGAATATCTAAGGGTCTTAATAAAGTCAAGATAGGCAACACAAGTGCCAGAACCCTCATCAATAAATGCATGCTTAACTTGGATATAACTTATTTGAATGATTATGAATAAGGAAGATCATTTAAATGAAGCATAATCTTGTCAAGAATCATAGAAGCTCAAGGAAATTTTAAGGAAAGAGAAGTGTCTATGTTTTAATCAACATTGATAGGCATATCTTCACATTGTTTTAATATACTATCCTTAGATCTACATAAGGCTACTTCTTATCCTACTAAGGGAGGACAAGAGACATTCATCTTTAATAATAGTTATATAAGATGGTTTTTATGATGTGGAGAAGTCCTCATATGCTCAAGAAACTAAATTTGGGATGGGATATTAGTCAGATCATGATGTTATCCCACTCATCATAACCCATAATAAGGTTGTTATATATAGGTGCATAATTATTAAGGAGGTCCTTGAAAGGAGGATCCAAAGTGAATTGGTTTTTTTGTTGATAATAAGAGGAAAGTTTAGAACAAGGTTGAAAATTATGTTGAGATGATGAATTAGTTGACTCAAGTTAATTTTGAGAATTGGTATAAGAAGTGTTAGTATAAATTTGAGTATCATTAGTGTTAGAAGATGAAGGAAGAGTGGTTGAAATAGAGAAGGAAGTGTTATCCAAGATAGAATAGGAAATTAGATCATCGAAATTAATAAGGTCATCTTGCCCCAACTCATTTTAATGAGTTGGAGAACAATCCTAGATAACACGATATGTTATAAATGAAGGAGTGTATAGAGGTTGGGAATAAATAAAAGTAACCACCCTTTGCATATTAGTTATGCTAACCACGTTCTCTTAGGAATTTGGTTCAACAAGACTGTCTACATTATTGGTGGAAGGGGTGGATTTGTCTTTATTGTCTTGAATAGGTTGATGATTAGGAAGAGGGTCTTTATAGATAGCTAAATGAGCATTTTATTGATTTAAGGCTTGATTTTTATCATGTGATTTATAATCCTTAAAATAAATTTCATAAGTTTGTTGATACTTTCAAATGATAGAATATTGATCAAAATTAGGACAAATAAGAAAATCCATAGCTAAATTATGAAGTTATCTACAAGTTTCATGAGAATGATCCCAACTAGCATGAAACCAACAAAATTTTAGGATCATAACAAGATTTCATAAGATGGGTAGGGTCAAGATCTTGTGGAAGAGGCCTAGGTAGATGCTTAAGAAATTTAGTTGAGGATAGATTTTTATGAACATTAATGTTGTTTGGTGAAAATAAATGAGGATTGGTATATTTTTGAGAAAGAGGGGATGGTTTTGATGAAAGGGTAGGAATGACAACTTGAATATTATGAATAGTGTCATAAGAATTTGTAACACCATCATTGGTAACAATATGATTTTTGCTCCTAAGTAGGAGAAGAGAACTTGTAGAAGGTTAAGGTGGCTTGAATTGATGCATAAATAAATATTATAATTTAACTTGGTCAATATCCTCCTTTAATTTATGAGGCGAGAGAGTGAATACTTGATATTGAAGCTTAGGAAAAAGGGCATTAGTAAAGAGATGGAAAATATTGTCATCTACCATGTTATGTTCACATTTATTTGACAAAGTTTTTTACCTTTTAAAAAGGCTTAAGTAATTTCATTTTCAATTTTTTTTCAATTTATGAAGTGGGCCAAAGCCTTTTCAAGAAGATCACTAGTTTAGAATTCTTGAACTAAGGCACTCACTAAATCCTCCAAACTAGTAGTGGAATGAGTTCTAAGTTGGTTATACCAATCCAAGGTATCACTTGTGAGAGTTTTGGCTAAGATTTTGATAGTGAAAAAGGTGTTTAATTTGACCCAATCCTTATAAATATTTCCAAATGTTTTAATATGAAAGGTGGGATTGGTTGATCCATTATAGGAAATTATAGGTGTGATACCTCCAATATCAATGTTATCAATTTGAGTAGTGAGAGATTAATTTTGGAGATGATTAATGGTTTTATTGACTAAAAGAGGTTGAGGAATTATATTGCCTTGAGAATATCAAGGAGGAGGAGGGGAACATTTTGGTTATGTATTCCCCAAGCCATTGGTTGAGGATGATATTGAAGATGAATAAGGTGGTTTTGCATTCTCATCATTTGATTCATTTTATGAGCTTGAAATGTATTCATTTGATTGAGTTTTTGTAATAATAGTTTATGTGTTTGATTAGCATTATTAGAATCATTAGAGGTGGTTTATTGGCTTGGGTACCATTATTGGTGTTGATAGGAGCTTGAGAGGAACTATGAGAATGTGAGGCACTAGTGGAAATTTTTTATTGTGTAGCAAAAGAATGACTAGAGAATGGTTGAGAAGAAGAATAACTAGTAGCATGATTACCTTAGGTAGTAAATGAAGAGCTAGTGGAAGGATTAAGGATAGTGGATCTTATGAGAGACCCATTAGATGTAGAATCTACCATGTTAGTGGATATACTAGGAATGGAGGTGGAAAAAGTTAGAGAAGAAGAGGTCATGGTATGAGAAGGGATCATAATAGAAGGAAGAGGCTGAGAATCAAAGAAAGTGGTACCCTTAAATCTAGTTGAGAATGTAGGAGTAGGAAAATGAGGCTATTTAACTTGACCACTAATCAAAAGATTGTTAATGGTAAAAGGATATTTTCCTCTATGTTGAGGAAATTTAGAGATGAAAAGGACATTTTAGGGGTATAATCAAATTTGGGTTGGTATTCTAATGAGAAAAGATGATTATGCTATGAAAATGTATTAGGAGGGGTCTCATAGTTCATTGTGCGAGTGACAATATGAAAATTACTAGCATCCAAGAGAGGATCCCTACGCTATCTATGGGAGACCCTATGAGGGTTGGTAATATTCATCTTGTCTACTAACTACAACTTAGTATTATCATCAAACATAAAGTCCATGATGAAGGGCAAGAAAGAGAGATGAGAAATCAAGAAAATAGGGAATGACATAAATTATACAAGGTTGATTGGGTTGACCTAACACAAAAATAATGTTTAAAAATTGTACATGGTCAATGACATCAGTATAGTATAGTGAAAAGGAACTGGAAAAGAGAATATGAGGTTTGTAAACTCTATAGGGTCAACTAGGTCAATCTGATAAAGTGAATAGGGGTTGGAAAATGGTACATGGTCGACCCAGTATAGCAAAAAGGGAAATTTAATAATCCTATAATATATTTGTGGATAGAAACAAGATAAATTTTACAATAAATTTGAAAAGAAATATCTAAAAGGAAATAAATAGTTAATTGGATTAACACTGGCCAATCCAATTGAAGCACATAGCACAAAACCTTACACCAATGTTGACTAATGAAAGTTTATACAATATCTAATACAATTAAACAAAGAGAAACCAATCAATTTGAAAACTAAAGAGATAACAAATTGGTCAACCTAAATGTTAACTAGACTATTAAGATATGATTTTAAATGTAATGGGAAGTTCGCTATAAGCAAATAACTAGAATGACAATCTAATGATGGTTTTAGGTAGTTTGGGTTGAAAGGGACTGTAGTGGAAATGATATAGGATTGGTATTGGGGCCTACCCCCTCACTTCACACACCACAATTATAAGGTTTTTGGGTGCTTAGCTAAAATATACCATTAACCACACTTTATATTTGAATAGAGTATCAAGTTGAATTCCCCTTTGGTTATGAAATCCAAGTAGGTTGGCCTTGGGTAGACAAATGTTAAAATTATTGTCTAGATTTTATGATTTAGTCTTGTGTGTATACAATATAAAATAGGGAAACAAAATGATTAATTAAAAAAACACCTAATTAAACTATGTGATCTATTATAATCATGCAAGTAATAAGAAAAGAAAGTGTGAACTAATTACTAGCATATAGGGTTAATTCCAACTTTGAAACAAGTTACAATGTTAATATGGTCAAAAATGTATACATAAAATGTAGAAAAGGGTTGAACCTGTACTAAATAAGCAAGGTATAAAACTAAACAAGGTGACAAAGCTGACCTAGTTATCCAAATAGCACATAGAACTTAAAATTAGGTCAACAATGTCGATCTAGTTGACTATGCAATGGTAGTTTTAAAGATTGCAAACTATGAAAGGAAATATTGTAAATAAAGAGACAAAGAGATAGCAAGGAACCTTGGTAGATAAAATATGTAGAGGATGAAGATTTTTGCTTAAGAAACTTAATATATACATGTAAATTCTATTAATTAGGTTGACTAGGTCGATTAAGATTTATAAAAACTTGTTGTTGAGTGATTGAAATGTATAAGGTCAACTAAGTCGACCTAGTATGTGGAACCTGATGTCTGAAAAAGTATAGGGTCAACTAAGTTGATCTAGTGTGTTGAACTTGATGTCTAAAAAGTACAAGGTCTACAAGGTCAACCAATTAGTCTAGATTAGATGTTTGAAATTTGTTAAACTAAACTAGGTCAATAGGGTCAATTTAATAACCTGTGCCTAAAAACCTATGCAAAGAATTTAGATACTTAGTCGATAGAGTCGATCTAGTATGGAAAATATGATAAAAATAATGATGAAAGAATGAAATAAGATGAATAAATCCTGTAGGGTTAGTTCACATTGGGTTCACCATAATGTATACAATAAAAAATGCATCATGTATATAAATCAATCATGGCTCAAAGAAGATAGAGCATACCTATATTTTTGATTGGGAATACATTTATTAAATGGGGGCATGACCAATATATGGATATACCAAACCTGATTAGAGGATCACTTGTCATAACACACCATTTTAGGAAGCATTCTAAAGCCTAAAATCTAACACAATCACACAAAAACCCTAAAAGAGTCTTAGGTTTAATTTTCACTCTATTCTAATAAACAAGAAAGTAAATCTAATATAGTACACACAAAACCCTATGGCACAAAGAGGGGTTTAGAAAAAAAAAAACTAAACTAAACATGCATAAAAAACTTATACTCATGTCAATGTATATAGAATCCTAATGCATGGAAGAAAGAATCACAAATACATTATCTATCTACTCTTATAAATGAGAAATAAAGTTAGGAATACTTACCTTTGAAGATGAACCTATCGAGCCTCAATCTCTCCCTTGGCCAAGGTGCTTCATAAGAGATTATTGTGGTATGTAAGGATAAAAAATACAAATCAGATCTAGCCTACACAACCTATCTATGCATCCAAAATACTTATCCACAAGATAAGATTTGTATCTCCAAAGAAAGTATGAAACCCTAATATTTATTCCTCAAGTAGAATGATAAAAAATTAGATTTTTGTTTGCACTTATTATTCTTTGCTTATCTTCTTAAAAATGATTGGAAATTAAATTGTATATATAGGTCAATATTTCCCTAAATCCTTCTGAATATGACATCTATATTGGATTGACGCAGTAGACCCTATATATTTTCAAGAGAGAATTCACTAGGTCCCATGTTAGCTCAGTCTAAGGGCTAACCAAAATCAAAGTGAAAAATACCCCTAAATAATATAGGGTCAACCTAGTAGACCATGTATAATAATTAGAATCTAAAAACTATATAGGTTTGACCCAATCAACCTACTTTAGTCAACTGGTTGAAAGGGGGTCAAGGCAAGAACAAGGAGGATAGAGCATGGAAAATGACTAGAATGGGTAAGGTTGAGAAGAATAAGCTTAGTGTAAATATTTTTTAGGATATTAGTGTGTATATTTCAAGTGGAAAAAGGGACAAAAATATTATTAATCACCAATGGTCTACCCAACCCTTTCTGGATACACCCCTTAAGGCATGCACTTAGAGAGATTGAGACTTGATAGGTTCCTAAAAGATACAAAATGTTAGTAATCAATAAAAGTTATAATTATTATGTGTATAAATGAACCACCACATGTTTTTATTAATTTAGAGAACAAAATTGAGAATAAAAATTAGAATGATCAACTTTCCTATCCATTCCAAAATAGTTTTATGTTTAACCAATCAGATTGGACAAGTGAGTTTATTTATGTTCTTATAATTAGAGAAGTATATCACAAATTTGTTTAATATTCACTTCTTCCCCATATTTGGTTGGATGACATAAATCATGTAAATCATATAAAATTATTAATAAAGGGAAATAATTTTATACATCTAGCTAATGGATTTGATTAGATGACCTTTTCATTGGTTAGTTTAGGGTAGGTTAGATGTTTCTTTCCTATAAGTGCTTGTATTCAAATTGAAAATAGTTTTTGTATTTTTTACCTTCATATAAGTTATTTTTGAATATTTTGTGTTGTTTTCTATCCTTATTTTATGGAGGTTCACTTTTAGTTTCAAAAGGTTGGCTCAAACACAAAGTCAGGTAGGTTGTAGTTGTCTTGAATTTTTAGCATGTGAGGAGTTTTGCATACTTCTATGAATCCATGCCCAATAAATTGCTTAAGTATTATTATTATCAATCATATAAAACATGATTCCAAATTGAGTCACCAAAATGTTGACAATTTTGATCTCACAGGTCAAATTGTCACCTCTACCATTCAAAACTTTGCATATCATGTCAGTTTGTCTTGTAAGTCAGTATTGGTCTTGAAAAGTCCTTAAAGTGGTCATTAGAAACCATTAATTAACCTTTTTTATTTTATATATAATTAATAAAATTTCATCAATCAAATATTTTAGGAAAAATGTAGAGATTTTCAAATTTACAACTTTAGGGTTTAGAGCTCTCAGTGCCAAATCAGCCTATGTAGTGCTTTTTGAGACAAGTTTCAAAGAACTAAATAATGATAATTTCTATCCAAAACTATTATGTGGTTATTAAAATTTTATAGGAATAAAATGGTTGAAAAAAATCTTTCATTTACAAGATATGCAACCATGAAAATTACCTAGTGCATAGATTTCTATGAGTTTTCAGGTGCCAAATAAGCATGTGCAACATTTTTCAAACACCATTGAATAGGAGAAAATCAAGTCCAATTGAATTAAAATTTAAAATTATAGTATATAAATTTGGGGATACTATGTAGGTAAAAAATTCCTATAAAATTCATTACCACATGAAAATTATGTAGCTATGAAAATTGGCTTATACGCTGATTTGCACAGTGAGTACTTTTCAAATTTACCTAATGAGAACTTTTCAAAAATGATTGAACAAGACCAAATAAAATCCAAGTAAAATTAAAATTTGAATTATTTTACCCTTATGTTATGATAAAGTAATTCACTTGGTTTCATAGTTGCATGAGCTTCTAGTGAAAAGTTATGATGGTGCAAAGTGACCCTTTTGAGAAGTTTTATCACTCTGCCAACTTTTTACTAGAAAACACTCAGAGGGAAGGTCACATGGGTTATTTTAATCATTTAAAAAAATTAAAAATAAATTTTTGATCATATTTTCAAGATATTTATGTTGATATAATATATGATGGGTTTTGCTCATATCTTATGTTGTGATTTTCCATTTTTCCATGTTCTGAAGGCGTTGATGTGACTATGCGACTATATATTCATTTTTTAATCATATATTTTAATCCAAAAATTTGTTTTTGATGTCGTTTATTGAATTGGAAATATGAATTATCCAAATTTATGATTATATTGATTTAAAATTGTAGAATTGTATGAATTTATAGAAGTGTAAAATCATGAAGTACAAATTACATGGTTCATTTTGGCAAAAGTGATAAAGACTTAAAAGTTATAAAAGTATCACTTAAGTTTTTCAAGTTGGGGTTTTTACATGGAAAAGTAACTTGGAATTATTTTCAAAATTATATTTTATTTTAAAAGACCAGTTCTATTTTGGGCACCTCTTTTTACATGAAGAGACTATTTTCAGCCACTTCCAAATGAAGAAGCATTACATGGAGATCCAATAGTTCTAACCATGCAATACCATGCCATGTTATGCTAAATATCATACCCAGATCATGCATGCCATTTTATAGCTGATCTATAAATCTAAAAATTAAAAAAATAGAACTCATCTGTATGAGGTGTTTCAAACATGCATGATTTTATTCAATTGGGTGTTGAAGTTTGGTTAACTACATCTCATCTATGAGAGATTTTGTATAAAAATAGGTAGATGAAATAGACAAATATATATATATATATATATATATATATATATATATATATATATATATATATATATATATATATATTTATGCATTTTATATGTATTTACTACAATTTTTAACCTTTGAAGAGAAATAAAGTTGAAGATTTGCCTTTTATATCTTTGGAATCTCTGTGATATGCAAATTTATTTGATTTTATGTGAAAGTTGTGTATTTTATTTCAATATCAAGAAAATTAATATGTGTTATTTTATTCTCTTGATAAATATTGTTTGGAATTAATATCCATTTCCCTTTTTTGAAGAATATCTACAATACTACCTCTGATTTCCAAATTTACATGAATCTATGTTTAAAAATAAATTAAATCTATTTTATGCTATATTGTGTCTATCAAACAAACATCTAGATCCACTATACAATATTTGGTGCAATCACCATACTTACAATTTTTTGAAAATTTCAATTTGTTCAACCCTTTTCCCCATAAAAGCCATAGTTCAGAATCCAATAAGCACTAATGAGCAAGATTTCCACAAAACTAATATTTTATCAATTTGCATAAGATTTTATAATGAAAAGAAACTAACCTTATCTAGAGATTAACCTCAGATTGCCAAGGTACCACAACGTTGGAGGTTTTTCCATTGTATTATTAGGCACTTGCACAACAAGCTACTAAATCAAGACAAGTGCAATCCTATGTGATAATAATTTTTGGCATGCTTTGGTGGGACCTGAACCCATAATCCATTAAATTATTTTGGTGTGTTATTCAGTGCATCTTTCCATTCAGGGCATTTTATTCAACACCATGGTGAATCCAAAGATTAAATCTATTGGTTAAGTAGTCTAAGATCTCTAATATTATTGCAGATTAGGATTTAGGTGATATTCTTGGTCTTTTCCATTCTTTTGAATTAATCTAATCACCTAGTGACTCTGTTAGTATGTGATTATTATTGAAAAGGAAGACCTAATTATACCTTATTTTAATGCTTTAATATGTGAAGCTATCATGAAAAATATGCCTTTTCCCCTCATACTTTTCAAAATGCATTTTCTATGCCTTCCATCCATATCAGACTAAAAATGTTGTTGGTTTTATCCCAAATAGCCATATCATAGCATGATATCTTCATCCTCATAGTATCTACCCCATTCCAACCCTATTAAATATTTTTTCAATATAATCATACTTATAATCACCCCCAATAGAGTGTCATCAATATAAATTTTGATTTCTAGAGACAATGGATGGAGATTGAAAGAGAGAAAGAGTATGGTATGCAATAAGAAGATCTTGTTTTTCAAGCTTACACATAGTAACATGAGGTGATGGGACAATATAGATATGAATAAGAGTTCTTAGATAGTCATATCATAGCTGAGTAAGAGCATATGCATAAGTTACTTGCATAGATATAATAAATTGAATCATAACCAACCACATCTACTCCTCCCTTTCCTAGCTATAGGCAACGTAAATCCTCTATGATTTCAAGTAATTCCCTTGATTAGAAGGTTCTAAGTTTTAGAGGGCCCCCTTCCTTGAAATATATTTCCCTCATTCCTACTCAAAAAACCCAAGTACAATCATGGTAGCCTTCTTTGACCATGCATCCTAACTTCATAATGCCCAACCTTGTAAAATACCCTTCCGCTACTAATTAAAGCCTCTTTCCCTCCCACCATCTCTCTTTTCAAAGGAGGACCAATTATATGGAAGGAAAGTGAAGACCATTTAGATGAGGAGGAGGATATTTAAAGTGAGTATGATGAGGAAATATTCATTAGTATCCCTCTTTATGCCACTAAATTATAACTTTAATAGATGCTCTAAGAAGAGGATGAACAAAATTATATTGCATATTAGGGTAGTGCATAAGGGTGAGATGTGGAGTCACTCTCTTGGATAAATGAACTTCTATTCAATATGGAAGAATATGAGGTCGGTCATGAAGTTTTAATGAGGCTTCTCATGCAAAAGAGCAAAGAGCAAATGGAGGAAGATTTATTTTGGGATATACTAGAGGAATTTTGTTCAAGCATTAGAATTAAACTAACATCTATTAAAGGGGAAAATAATGAGCAAAAAGAAAAAAGAAGTAGATGTGTTCCCAATTAAATAACTTGGGTAGGTGCATCCCAATTAGTAGGATGATGGAGAAGTAAAATTCATAAGGAAGGGAAATTTTGATTGCTCAAGCTTCATCTTGACAAGAGGGTGCCCTATCAGGTACTTAGCTCGATTGGAATCCAACAAGGAGGAACCATCACATGTGATTAATTTATAGCACAAAATTGAGCATCAAAAGAGTAGAATTAACTTTTCTATCTACTCCATGACAATTTTATGTACAACCAATCAGATTGGGTAAGTTTATTTATGTTCTTACAATTAGAGAAGTATATTATTAATTTGTTGACTATTCACTCCTTCATATTTTATTGGCTTCCCTCAAGTATGTAAATAATATTATATTAGTAATAAAGGGTGGTTATTTTGTATATCTAGTCAATGGCTATGTTTAGATGGCCTTTTCATTGGTTAGTTTAGGGTAGGTTAGATGTTTCTTTCCTCTAAGGGTATGCACACACATTGTAAATAGTTTTATTAGTTTTTACCTTCCTCTATATTATTATAGCATATTTTGTGTTTTTTTCTTTCCTCATTTTATGGAGGTGAACTTTTATTTCAAAAGGTTGGCTCAGATGCAAGGTCAGACAGGTTGTTGTTATCTTGCATTTTCAGAATGTGAGGAGTTTTAGATGTTTCTACAACTCCATGCCCAATGGATTGAATAAGTATTTTGGTTCTCAAGCATAGAATACATGCTTCCTAGTTAAGTCACCAAAATTTTGACATTTTTGACCTCATAGGGTATATTATAATGCCTATCATTCAAAACTTTTCATATCATGTCAATTTGTTTTGTAAGTTAGTAATTGGTATTGAAACGTCCTTAAAATGGTCATTAGAAATCATTAATTAAACTATTGTATTTTATATTACATTTATACACCTTAATAAATTAACTATTTTTGGTAAAAATTGGAGAGTTTCAAATTTGAAAGCTTCATGGTTTAGATCTCTTAGTGCCAAATCAACCTACACAGTGATTTTTAGGATAATTTTTGAAGCACTAAATCAAGATTATTTATATCCAAAACTTGTATATAGGTGGTACATTTTTAGGGGAATAAAATGGTGAAATTGGTATTAGAAAATAATTCTCCATTTTCAAGATATGCATCCATGAAAACTATCCAATGCATAGATTTATGTGTTTCCAGGTGCCAAATTAGCTTGCACAACACTTTTCAAACACCATTGCATGAAATAAAATCAATTATAATTGAATTAAAATTTAAAATTATAGTATCCAAATGTGGGGAGAATATTTAGGTAATTTTATTTTATAAAATTCACTACCACATGCAACTTTCACAGCTACAAAAATTGGCTTCTAAGCTAATTTTAAACTTAGTCAATTTTCTGTGTTTCCAATTTTTAAATCTGCCCATTGAGAACTTTTAAAAAACCATTGCATAGGACCAAATAAACTCCAAATTCCATGAAAATTTTATTTATTTTACCATGATGTCATGATAATGTAATGCACTTGGTTTCACAATTACGTGAGTTTCTAGTGAAAGTTATGATGGTGTAAAATGACCCTTCTGAGAAGATTTATCACTCCGCCAACTTTTTACCTAAAAAAACTCAGAGGGCAGGTCATAGGGGTTATTTTAATCATTTAAAAAAAATAAAATACCATTTTGAGTGTCTTTTCTAGATCTTTATAGAGATGTAAGATATGATGGGTTTTCCTCATATCTTATGCTATGATTTTCCATTTTTCCATGTTCTGAAGGTGTTGATGCAATTGTACAATTGCATGTTGGTTTTTTGATCATATATTTTAATTTAAAACACTATTTTATATGTCATTTATTGAATTATAAATATTACTTCTCCATATTTATTATAATAAAAGTGTAAAATCATGAAATTCAAATTACATGGTTCATTTTGGTAAAAGTGATAAAGACGTAAAAGTTGTAAAAGTCTCACTTAATTTTTTAAAGTTGGGGTTTTTGCATGGAAAAGTAACTTGAAATTATTTTAAAAGTTGTCTTTTATTTATATTTTCAAATTTGTCTTTTATTTTATAAGACTAGTTCTCTTTAGGTCACCTCTTTTTGCATGAAGAGGCTATTTTTAGCCACTTCCAGATGAAGAAGCATTTCATGAAGATCTAGTAGTTGTAGCCATGCCATGCTATGCCAAAGAACATGCCTAAATCATGCATGTAATTTTCCATCAGATCCACAAGTCTAAAAAATGCTATTTATAGATGAAATCACCTCTTTTGTATGAGGCATTTTAGATTTGCATGATTTTCTTCAACTGGGCATTCAAGTTTGGTTAACTACATCTTATCTATGAGATATTTTGTATAAAAATTGGCAAACCCCAATGGACCAATCTATCTTTTTGTTTTTAGTTATATATTTCTATATTTTGAATGTATTTACTACATGATGTAACCTTTGGAGATAAATAAAGTTGAAGATTTGCCTTTCTTATTTTTAAAATATTTGTGTTGTGAAAAGTTACTTGATTTTCTATGGAAGCTTTGTCTTTTATTTTAGTCTAAATAAAATTCATCTATGGTATTTCACCCTCTTGATAAATATTATTTGGAATAAAGAACCTTTTCCCTTTTCTAAAGAATAGCTAAAATACTAACTTTGATTTCCAAATTTTCATGAGTCTGTGTTTAAAAATAAATTCAATCTATTTTCTACTCTATTATATTTGTCAAGAAAGCATATAGATCCACTATAAAATATTTGGTGCAATCACCATACTTTCAATTTTTTAAAATTTTTGATTTCTTCAACCTTTTTTCCTGTTAAAGCCCTAGTTTAGGATCCAAAAAGAATTAAAGAGAAAAATTTCTAAAAAACTGATATTTTATTAGTTTGGATCAGATTTTAGTGAAAGGAAACCAACCTGCTCCAAAGATTAACCTTAGATTGCTAAGGTCCCAGGGCTTTGGAGGTTTTTCCTTTATATCATTAGGCACTTACACATCAAGATATTGAATCAAGATAGGTGAAATACTATGTGATAACAATAATTATTGTAGATGATCTCAAATAGACACATCAATAGCAAATAAAACTTACCATGGATCTAATTAGGGTCCCTCCTTTTATCCCAGATGTGTACAATATCTCCAACTTAGAAATCCCTTCTCTTTGATTTTTTATCAAATAATTTTTTGACTTGATCTTGATGTTCTACAATTTGTTCCACAATTTTCACTCTTTATTCTTCAAGTTTGTTTAAATAAAGACTCATTTTATAAATTGAGCTGTCATAATTTTGACTTTTAAATGTTATTTCTAATTTTAATATAGGGAATTCAAGTGTTGATGGTATCATAGAATTTCATTTATACAAAATTAAAATGGAGACATTTTGAGGGATCTATTAGGAGTGATGTGGTCTTATTATAATTCATCATACTATTGATTATAATTCTAAGTTATTTGATTTTCATCCATGAGCTTGTGAATGATATTTGTAAGATTATTATTGTCAAATTTAGATTAGTCATTTTCTTATGTATAATATTCTAAAGGAAGAATATCATATCCATAAAAAATCCAATTGAATTTAATAAATATTTTTTTGATGCATTATCATTCATAATCTTTTGAGGGATGTCATAACTTACTAGGATGTTCTCTTTGATGAAATTGAAAACTACCTCAAAAGTTGTTTGCTTAACTAGAATTGCCTTAACCCACTTTGTGAAATAATGTGTTTCCATGAGAACATGTGTGTGGTAATAATTTATATGAGGATTCAACATTCCAATGAAATCCAACCACCATTGATAAAAGGTTTCTTTGATAATAATGGCCTAAGTGTGAAAGTTGTATGTTTTGGGCTACCAAGAAATTTTTTATAAGCTTCACATTTTATTATCGACTCATAAGAGTATTCAAATAGAGATGTCTAATAAAATTCTTCTCTTAAAACCTTATATATTTTTGCTAATGTATGAAAATGACTGTCACATGTTTGGTCATGAAAGGCTTTGATAAGTTTATTTTATTATTATCTTTCTAATATTTATTTAAATGTTATCAAAAATTGTGATACATTACCAGTCACAATATTTTATGGGATGTCATATATTAACAAGATGTTCTCTTTTTATAAAGTTGTAAACTACCTATGAAGTTGGTTGATTAACTAAAATTGCCTCAACCCACTCTGTAAAATAATATTTTATCATGAGAACATGTGTATGGCCAACACTTGAATGAGGATTTAGTGTTCTAATGGAATCAAACCCCCATTGATGAAAAGTTTGTTTGATTGCAATTGGCTTAAATGGAATATATGCAAGTTTTGGCCCACTAATAAATTCTTCAAAAGATTCATAGTTTCTTACCCACTCATAGGAGTTTTTGAATAGGGATGGAAAATAATAGTGTGCTCTCAAAACCTTTTATGTTACTACAAACATATACAAATGATTTCCACATGATTGGTAATGAAAGGTTTCAAAAAGTTTATTTTTTTGCTCTTTTATACACATCTCAAAAATAAACCATCAATGTTCTTTCTAAATTAAGTACTATCCCAAATAACATACTTTTAACTTTATATTTGTTCTCTATTTAGAATTAAAATGTGTGAAACATTCTCCATACATCAATAAATACTCAATATAGGAATACCAGTGATATATAGAGTCAATGAAGAGTTATAATTATATATTTTTGTTTTCATTGTCATCTTCACTTATTAAATCAATAGCTATTTGATTATCAATTTCTTCTACCATAAGCTGACATAATCCTTTGCCTTGACTAGCTTAGTGGGATTGATTTCCAAATCTTATTATTGAACCATTTAAATATAGTTACCTCTCTTTGATATGACTTATTGTTGTGTCAAAATGGATTTTAGTGATATATTAGGCACCATCACAATAGAATGAGAATTCAGAATGTAGTACATAAATTGTTTAACATTTTGATAATGACATATGTATGATTTTTAATACAAGAGTATTTGGTTTAATAATATTTGAGACCAAAAATCATAAATTTATTTTTTGACTCAACCCATTCATTATTATTATCAATCAAAATGGAAAAAGAGTGTAATCATAAGAGTAACAATGTATGATGAAGTATTTTTTAAATCTAGACACACCAAAGTAGATGAATGGGTGATTAAAATATTTATCCTTTTAAAGGAATATTTTCAATCATCATTCCATTTTAAAAATTATTAAATCTCATAAAATACATGACCTAACTTGTGAGTTTAGTCAAATCAAGTACAAATCTTCTTAAAAATCTACTTTATTGAAGAAAGAATGGACTATAATATTGTTGGTTGGTAAGGATAATTTATGAATTACTTCAAATATTTTGGGATCAATATTGATTCATTATTTTTAAATAATATTACCAATACAATTACCTTCAGGTAATCTAAATATGCACTGTTTAGGATTTAAGTAAATACCTTGAAGCCAACATATTAAAATACCCTTTATAAATGCTTGTAATGGTCTTCTCTTTTCTTGGAAAGAATTCTAGTTCATCAAAGTAAATCATAAATATTTTATTATTAACATCATTAAAATTAAAATACATTTATATTTGGAATATTTCCCCTACATTGATAAGATCAAAAGGCATTATTTAGTATGCAAATTTTCCTCAAGGAGCTGTAAAGGTTATTTTGTGCTTCTATCCCCTAGTTACTTCAATTTGATTGTATCCTACAAACTATCCAGCATATAAATCATATTATAACCTATAACCACTTGTATTACTTGATCCATTATAGGAAATTGATAATTATATTCCAAGGATACCTGATTTAGGTTCCTAAAAGCAACCTATATTTTTATCTTTCCACTCTTCTTATGCACTAACACTATATTAGCAACCCATGTTGAATGATAAATGTGAAAAATTATTATATCATTCAACATATTTTAAACCTCCTCAAATATATCCCCAATTATGTTTTGATTATACTATAATTATTTCTACATAAAGGATTTTGCATAAGGTTTGAGTGGCACTATATGATACAACTCTTTAGGTAGAAAATATTTGAGATTAACATATTCATAGGAAATAATATCAATGTAATTTAAGATAAGTGAAAATAAATATTCTTAACTCTTTAGGTAAAAAAAAATTGAGTAATGTTCACCATCCTTAGCTACTCTTCAAATCCCATATTTAATTTTTCATAATCAGTTGAGTTGAGATAATCCTTTTTCATTCCATTTTTTTTTAAAATTTATCATGTTTATCAAGAAGTATTTATAGATAAATTAAAGCTTAAGTATTTTTTTAATTTTTATTTTAATCATTTCATCTTAATTTTTTTCCTCAAAATTCTTTATTTTTCAATCTTTATTGAATATTCCACATGTGCTAAATCACTTCCCTAAAAATAGATATTTATGAAAATATATAATTTTTTGATAAACTAATAATTTGTTGATCATTAGTGAATACCTATGAATTTTTAAAATTATATTTCACACTAGATTTATACTCCAATTGAATGGTTTATTTTTAATTATTGATGTCATATTGAGGAATCAATAAATAAGTGGATACAACAAGTGTCATTTTTTGCATTGTTTTCTCTAGATATAGATATTATGGAGAAAGATTCAAAAGTTTATATGCGATCCCATACCTTATTACTCTAGTGTTTCAAATGATCATCATTCACTTTTTATTAGTTTTTTATTTTATTTACAACCAATTATGCATCTCCTTGCACTTTTTAATTTTTGATCCCCATGTCTTTTGTGACTTGAAAACCAAGGAGTAAAGATTCATATTTGGTAGTATTGTTAGTACATTCAAATTTTAGTTTTTATAATAAAAGGAAAACTTCTTTACTTAGATATATAAGAACAAACCTTTTACCTACAATAACTAAAGATAATTTACCATCAAATTCAAGTGTATAGATATCATTGGGATTGATTTCCATCATTTCGAGCATATTTAGATCCTCTTCAAACATTATCATGTACTTCTTTATTCCTGTATCATCATAAAAAATAGCTTCTCTTGGATCATCTATATTTATCACTATGTATTTAGTTTTTATTCTAGGTTCTAAGCATTGTTTAACTCCTTTTATTAGAATCATGGTGTGATATAAGCATAAATAAATTTCACCACCTAGGTCTCTACATAAATTTATTCCTAATATGATTACATATTCAAATGAAATGTCTACCACCAATATTTTCATTTTTATTCTATTTTGATGGAATGTAGATAAGGTAACCTAAGCATTATTTATTTGGCCAATCAAAGGAATTCATTTTACTTCTATGGAATAACAATGCTTGAAGGTTTTAGTGCAATTAGTTTCTAAGTAATGAGCATTTTTTTCTAGAATTATGTTATTATAGGCTCTATTATTGATAATATAATTACTTACTTTACACTCCTTAAGGAAAATATAAATGTATAAAGGTTCAACTTTACTAGACTTAGAAGTGGAAAAAACCATGGAATTTAGAGAACTTGAAGAATATGGAGTTGAAATAATATATTTCACATTTATTATCTTTAAGCTTGGATTTTTTACTTTAATTAACTTGAATAGTCTATCTAATTGATTAGGGTTTGACCTTAGCTATTGATCTTTAGATATTTAAATTTTTGTTTTATATACATGCTTAATAATTTTAAAGGTTGGTACACTAGTGGAAGATAGGTTTTCCAAATTTGTAACAGGTTGTGACATAATTACATCATTTTTAGTAGAAGCATTAAATTTTGGATAGGTAGTATTGAAATGACCTAAAAATAAAATTGAGCATCCCTTCTATTAGAATTTATAGTGGAAGGTGAAATGGTTTATGACCTAGAACTTGGATTTGTGTGACCTATCACCATATTTACATGCATGTAACCCCTTTTAGGGTAATTAACCCTAGAAGATTCTATAGGGAATATTATTCCCCTAGGGATATCCAAATTTAATTTGAGGTGTATTGATATGTAATCCATAGTGATATACCCAAAAATGCATGGTGGCAAACACCTTCCCAATAGGACCACCTAGGTGTCCTTATCCTACCTAAACATTCTAAATCCATGGAAACCCGATATAGGCTATGGTAGTTAACTTTCACTTATTTGAGATTAGGATAGTTATGTTAAATACTTAGGTCATCAATGTCATTCAAATGTTAGGGATGAAATATGAATTCACTTCTAAGTTAAGTTCATAACATCATTATATCTAATTCAAGCAATCTAACTGATCTGAATAGATTTTAGAAATTAAACTATGCCTATACACATTTAATATTCAATTAAAATTATATGTTGTATGTGAATTTATAAAATAAATTATCATTGTAAATAATTAAATGGTTATAATTATTTCTAAGTCAATATTTTTATGAGTGTATATGATACTTTCAATATATAGTGGTAACATATTCCTACTAGCCCATCTTGTAAATAGTCAGCTAGAGATTTATACTTCTCAAGTATTATTTACATGTCAATAGGTCGTAGTCATAATAATACTAAAAATTATGCCACTTTTTTTTAATATTTTAAAATCTATAATCCTTTATTGAATACAATAAATTTTAAAATATGTTCCTTTAGGAAAATCAATAATTATTGTGCTTACTAGTTATAAATTTAGAAACCATTACCTTGTCTTAACTATAATACTAACATACTTATATAATTAAATTTAAGCATGATTAAATATATGTAATATCTTATAAAAGTGTGCACTTACAGAACATAGATTCTTTGTCATTATGGCTTACAATGCATGTTAATTCTGTAATCTTTGTAAGTATTAGTTTTGAGTAAAAATAATATGGACTAAGGTTAGGAACATGAGATACTAACATTATCATAACCTAATTAATTCTCAACTAAGGAATTTAGATGACCTTCCTATAGTCTATAAATAAAATAGCTATTTTTATTGAGTTTTCACTAAGGAAAATGATATAATTTGGCCATTGTGACAAAAAGAAGGGAAATAATATTACTAACCAGATCTAATAATCAAGACAACAGTTCTCATTTTTTTAAATAAAAAATGATTAATTTACATAGTTATAATTCTATTTGAGTAGAAAATCTAAATATCTTTAATGATCAATCTTAATATAATTAACAATTTGAATTGCCTTTGTTTCTGGTGATAATAGACTTAAACATAAGACTATAGGGTTTAAAGAACATAATACATTAGAAAAATCCTTGCTTGTCACTATTTTATTTTATCCTACTATAATAAATAATTAAATTGGTGTTCATATAAAATAAAAAATTTCCCCTCATGGTACGTTAGGGGTCATAAGAAAGAATGTCTTAAATTTTATGAAACACAATGCCTTGAAACAATAGTATAAACTATAATTGATTCTCAAATATAAGAACTTGCTTGAATGTCTCTTTTAATATGCAAATATGGTAGTTGTACAATTTATGTTTATGAATTTAACATTTATAAACTAGCTATCTTGTAGAATATTTTTATAACTTATTCAAAAGTTACTCAATAACTATCAATAACATTACTCAAATACAACTAAAATTTAGAATTGTAATAACTAATTCCCATATGATATGACATAATGGAGATAGAGTATGAAACATAAATTATATAATAGTATTAAATGATTTAATTTGGAATATTAAACAAGTGAAAGCATTATAAAACATGTTACATCAAGTACATCCAACAAGGGTCAATGTAACAAAGTACCACAGTCGACAATAAATTATATGAGTAGTATGCATGTTGTCTTCCCCATACAATCCATCTCATCCCAACCCATCATATGGTCCCCCCCCCCCAATTGGTGGCCCTTAACACCTGCAACCATTAGGTAGGAGGTGGAGTTCAGATTTTGGGACTTCTTGAATGTCATCAAGGATAATATGGGAAAATAGCCTTAAATAGAAATAGTTGCATAACAATGAAAAATTCACAAATGCAATTTAAGGATACAGACACTAATAAATAATCATGGGCACCCTAGTCTTCATTTTAAGGATTTTTATTTAATGTCAACTAATTATTTAATTGATTTTCATATTACTTCATCATGTATCTAAGTATACCAAGATAAATAAGAAAACTATTTAGGTAAGATGTAGTCATAACCAAATAAGAATGAGAATTGAAACTATTAAAAAAAACCAAGGGTTTAAACATCTCACCATTTTTTAAAACTAACCAAGTATGGACAGTTAATCACTTGAGACAATTTTCCATAGTGATGAAGTTTCCCTATCTAAGCATCATGTGGCTAGTTTGATTTTAATACTAGGTAAATCACAAAGATTGCATAAAGACCAGTGATTATCAACAAAATAATTTCATATCTCCCAAGTATAGATTGATGAATAATTAAAAGTAATTATTCCAAAAAGTGGCATATTAAATACTATAGCATACTCACCAAAATTCATAATATTCCAAGTAATAAAACCCCAAATCACCAATAGAAAGTCTTAATTAAAAACCCATCAAAATTTATGCAAAATCATCACCAGATTAGTGAACCCTTCAAATCAACTTCCCCCAAAATCATAGTCAACGAAGTAAGAAAAAATCCATGAAGTTGTATGAATGAATGGCCAAGAAAAATACCTAATACTAAACCAGGTCAACTTATTCTAGTAGAATAGTTAAAAAAACTAGAGATAATATCATATTGATTCTACCCATTATTAGGAAGAGATCCCATGGATTATCATGTCAAATGTTGACTAAGGTAAGATAGTTTTAAAACCCAAAAAAAATTGAACTTGAAACTAAATTTTTAATAACCCAATTGATGGAGTAATTATTTTTTATCAATTTAAATCAATATATAAACCCTTGTAGGTCCATCAAGAAGTCATATGAAATCCTTATGAATCTACAAGTAATTTATTTATATTACTTTCCCTTAGGACTAGAAATGAACATGTAATTCCTTGCAAGAGAAAAATAAATATAAAACTTAATTATTTTCTTGTATCTTAGTTTAAGAAAAAAATTTGCTTGCCTTTCCTCTTCCTAAGCCCTTTTTTAAATCCTTGGCCTAATCTAGTTGATTCTATCTCCAAGCCATATTTATGTTCCAAATAATTTTCCTTATAATCACTATTCCCTTAGATTTTCATTTTCTTCCCCATCCCTCTACTACACCTCCCTCTCTTCTCCTCCTTAGCTACCCCACATGAAAATCAAGCAATATTGGTATTGGAATCTGAGCTAAGTCCCTCAAAATCTAACAAGATTATTAGTATGATCATATTTACCCAATGACCAAAAAAATATCAATGATGTATTTTGATTTGGTGTCAAAGGCCTACAAACCCCTAATATTTTTCATGGAAATATAATTTATCAAATGTAATGTTATCATTACTAAATCAACTTAGGATATAAAAATTTAGGATCCCTTGATAGGAGTTTTAAAGGGAAAATGACAAGAGAGAGGTTTGAAATAACACCAAGGCACTCTCAAACATAACAATCTAACAAGCAAAAATGTTAAGTGGCTGAGATCTAAGCATGGAGTAAGGCTAGGTCTATGATAGTACTCATGGTGAGGTTCAAGATACAAGAATAATTAAATAAAATAAGACATGATAGAAAAATTCAAGAAGATGATTGACTATGAAAATAATAATAATATAAAAAATGACATGGATAGATTCCTACAAGTGTTTATGGTTCAATACTATATCCATTTTACCTATGTTAGTTTCCCTTGTTCCTTATCCCTCAACCTCCTTATCTCTTGACCATCAAAATCCACCACTAGCTAGCTCATTTATCTATACCTACACCCACAACTATTATCGATAGTACCTATAAAATATAATAACATGCAAAGTTAAAATAAATAGTATAATGCAAAAACTAAATATCAAAACCAAATTAACTCATATATAGAATAAAATCTAGCTATAGAATTTTGTCTTGTATCTAAAAATAGATTAAAATAATGACTCTAAGTATATCTAGATAGTGTAAAAGTATGTTGAAATTATGTATAAAAATATATATATAAAATATATAGGTGGGGTTATAATATTGTCCTCCCCATAAAGAGGATCCATCCTAGTGATATATCAAAAAAACCATGCATAGTGATGCTTAAAAAAATATGTAACCTCTAAAGTGCCATTTATGGTACTTAGTGTGTCCCATTGTATCATAACTTACTAGATTTATTAGATTATTAATTTAATGTTGTGATGACTCATGATTTTTTCTAGGTCCAACTACATCTTTTCATCTTTTGTAACCTACAAATTTTTCCAATCTAATATATGAGATGGATTAGGTAAATATTTTTTTAGTAATTCAATATGGAACACTTCATGAATTATTGACATATAAGGAGGTAAATCTAGTTGGTAGGAAATAAGGCTGATTTTGTCTAGGATGTTGAATGGGCCAACAAATCAAGGAGCCAACTTGGAGGTTTTTCTAAACTTGATGGAACTCTTATGTGGCCTTACACATAGAAAAACCTTCTCTCCAATAGTAAAGTCATGATTTTTTATCTTTAGATCATCATAACTTTTTTATAAATAAGAATTAGCCTTTATATTTTGGCATATTATGGCATTTACACATCATATTCTAGTAATAATTCTAGACCAACAATGGCCTAGTTTTTTAGGTTGTCCCATCCAATTAGAGTTATACATTCTCATCTATTTAAGGATTATAAAGGAGCCTTTTTAATTGAATAATGATAATATTTTTTTCTAGGTAAACTTATTTAAATGAAGATAATCCTCCCACTTTGTCTATTGATCCATAACACACACGTGTAGTATGTCTTCGACTATGTAGTTTAATCTTTCAGTTTGTACATATATTTCTAGGTGGTATGAACTAGAATTTAGTTGAGTGATAAAGGGTATGGTAAATGTTTGATAAAATTTTTATGTGAATAAATTATCTCTATTGGAGATAATGACTTTTGGCATGTCATGTAATTAAAACACTTCTTTCATAAATCATTTATAAAAAACAATAACATCATCAATCAAATTCCTAGCAATAAAGTGACTAACTTTGGTTTCTTTATCCATTATTACTAATATAGTGTCATCCTAGCTAGGGGATTTAGGTAATCCTAAAAAAAAATAAAGTAAAACCACTACTCATTCATCTCTTAGTATTTCATGTGAGTATAACAAACCCCTAGGATGGTAGTGTTTAGCCTTCCCATAAACATTTTAGACATATCACCACAAAATTAACATCTTTCTTTAGAATAGGCCATAAATAGAGACTTTTAGTTCATCTATCATTTTGGTGACCCCTAAATGGGAAAAATGGGGTGTTGTATGTACTTCCTATAGTATAATATTACATAGTCCTCTGATTTGGGTAATTTTTTTTTGTTTTGATGGATTATAAGGCCATTTAGTTAAACATAAAAATTATCAAATTCTTTTTCCAAGGGATCATTAGCCATTAATGCGTGTATTTTTTTGTAATAATTATTAACAAGCTATTGTTATAAGATAATATTCTTAAAACTACCTTGTAGAGTAGACAAGGTATAAGGTATGTACACCTGCTAAATGCATTAGCCATGTAATTTTCTATACCCTTCACATAAGTGATGTCCATGCCAAATTTTTTGATAAATTCTATCTATATATGTTGGAATTTATTCACATCATCTTCTGAGAATAAGTGTTTTAAGATGAAATGATTAGATTTTACTTTGAAATTTTTCCCCCCCAAAAAAAAGTGCTTCCATTATTTTAATGTATGCACCATTATATCAGGTTCTATGTCATGTGTGGGATAATTATTTTTTTTCCCTTAATCTTGTGAGATTCATAGTCTACCATTTTACCTTCTTGGGTCAATATGCCACCAAATCCTTCTTATAATAATCATACCATACCTCATAATGACTAATTAGATTAGGTTTAATCAACATATGAGTTGTTATTAATAGTCTTTAAGCCTTTTAAAATCCTCTTCACACTGAGATGTCCATGTGAATTTTATTCCTTTACATTATAGGAATGTAATAGGGTTGGATAGGTGAAGAATTTTCTTACAAACTATTTATAGTATCCATCTAAGACCATAAAATTCTATACTTTATGCACATTAGACAAAGTAGCCCACTCTTAAATGGCTTAATTTTTTTCGATCCACTACTAAGCCCTTCTTGAAAATCACATGTCCCAAGAAATTTTTTTTATTGGTAGAAAGCACATTTGGAAAAATCACCAAATAACTTGTGATATATTAATCTTTGAAAAACTAGCCTTAAATGCTTATCATGTTTAGATTCATTCTTGGCATAGGTAAGGATGCCATTTAATAAAGTATAAATTTGTCTAGGAAATATTTGAAAACACTGTTCAGTAGATTCATGAATGTCATAGGTGCATTGGTGAGGTCAAATGTAGAATGGTGAACTTGTAATGGCCATATCAATTTTGAAAGGTAGTTTTGTATGTCTTCCTCTTGATCATTAACTGGTGATAGCTGAATCTTAGATCATTTTTAGAAAAGACTACCATGCCTTTCATTTGATCAATTAAATCATCAATTTAGGTCAGTGGGTAATGATTTTTTATCATCACTTTGTTGAACATATGATAATCAATGAATAACCTTAAATTTCCATATTTATTTATTAAAATGACCATTGAGCACCCCAAGGTGACATATTTGGTTGAATTCTTCCACTATCTAAAAGTTATTATGGTTGGAATTTGAGTTATTAAAAATCTACCACATTCATTTGGTAAGGATATTTTGATGTTTGGGAATCCCTTGGAATAATCTCAAAAGAGAATTCAAACTTCTATTTTGGTGGAAATATGGGCAAATTTTCAAGAAAAACATCCACAAATTCCCATAAGATAGGAAAATCTGAACAAGATGGTTCTTCTTCCTTGGAAAGTTCTTATATTTAGAATTTTTAGAGCTTACACCCTTTACAAATATCCTTATTTAATTATAAGGATGAAATAATTTTCTACATTTTCATCCCTTGAAGACCTTATATTTCAATAATTTTTCCATTCTCATTAGTGCATTACATCCTTTTTTGGGAGTAATCAAGTGGTGCATGGTGTTTTTATATCCAATCCATGCCTAATATAATGTTATAAGACCCTAAGGGTGTTAACAAAAATATACCCTTGTATTGAAGGAGCCTTTGTCAAGTTTGGTTTGCTCCAAACATTCTTGGATAGGTACCCTCTTGTTGGTACCAAACTCAACTTCCCATCCTTCTCTCAATGACCTAGATTTTTGTGTGCATTTATTCACTATAGAAGGTGAAATAAAGCTATCCATTACACTAGAATAAATTTAAAAATATATAAAATAAATAGAAATATTACCTCTTATCTTAATCAGGGTGGCCTAAAAGTTAAATTTATTGTTATCTACTACAAGATTTATCTATGGTGTGTTGGTTATTCTAATTTTACATTTAGGCAGTCTTTGTGGTGGTGCTTATCACCACATTCCTAACACACCACTATCCTTTATGTGGATACTAGAATAGTGTTCACCCCTGTGGCTAGTCCATGTTGAATATTTTGGTGTTGGTCCTTATTAAAGACTCTTTTTTAGAATTGCCTTAATTTTTAAAATTCCTATTTTAACTTTGGAATCGATTGAAATTCCTATTATTCCCTTAGAACTTGCAATTCTGGTTTGATTTATTAAAACTTTTTGATGTGGGAGTTGGGTTCCTAGATTTTGGATACTACCAATTCATCTTGAAGTCTTGTCTCACTTTTTTTTAGACTTTTATTTTTCTTCTACCTTATGGGTAAACTCTATAGCAATTTCCAGTATCTTAGGATTAGTCATATTGATGTTATGCATAAATATTTATTTTAGCCCTAACTTGAACTTAGTAATTTTTTTCTCTTCATCATGCATGTATTCTACATGATGTATATGATTCAAAAAATTATTTTCATAGTTGAAGATAGACATATTTTCTTGCTTGAACAACTAAAAATTTGTTATTTTCTACTCCTCAAAGTTTGCACTTAAGTACCATTTTTAGAACTGGTTCTCAAAAGTTGGCTAGGTAATAGTCATAGGATAATACCCTTCCAAGGAACAAATATAGATCTTCCATAGGGAATAAAAACCATTTAATTAATAGACAATAAACCTTTCCTTCATATTGGATGGCATGTCATGAAGGATAAAATATTTATACATATTTATGATTTATGCATCGACTACATCTCTTGGTTCCTCACCTAAGAAGGTAGGTGGGGGAGTATTTTTGAGTTATCTAATGATGGGGTATACTATTCTTATAGGTAATTCCTAGAGTTATTTCTCCCCTATTTTTCCAATTCCTAATCGAGGTACTTCTTTTTGAGGATCACCCTCAAGATTGTTTAACCTTCACTTTTGATTTTCAATTTTGCCTTAAATGGAATTTAGAGGAGACAAGATTCCATGAAATAATTATCATTGCTTACCAGTTGGGTTATTCTTAGCCACATTATCATTGGGTGTTTCACTATTATTATTGTCATTATGTGGAATAGGTTACATCTTTATTTGGTTTAGGTTTTTGTTAGTACGGCCCTTACCTCTACCCCAGCCTCTACCTCTTAAGACTAGTCTATTAATTCATTGATTATTTTCAACTTGATTGATGATAACTCTAGTCTTAACCATTTTCTCAAGAAGTCACCAAATAGTTTATTAGGCATATTTTATAAATAAATTATTCCAAGTTTTATTGTTTTAGAATTGACAACTTAGTGCAAGCTCTGATACTAGGTGAAATGACCCCAAAAAAATATTTGCGCATACCTTCTTTCAAAATTTACAATAAAAGGTGAAATGGTTTATGACCTATAACTTGGTTTGGAATGAATTATCACAATTTTTATGTTCATGTAACCCTTAGTTAGGGTAATTATCCCTAGAAGATTCTACAAGGAAGATAATTACCCTAGGGAGATCCATATGTAATTCAAGGTGTATTTATATGCAATGCATAGCGATATACCTAAAACTGAATGGTGGAAAACACCTTCCTAGTAGTACCACCTAGGTTTCCTTATGGCATTATAAATCCACATAAACTTGACATAGGATATGGTATTTAACTTTCCCTTCTTTGAGCTTAGGATAGTTAAGTTAAATACTTATATTATTAATGTCATTTGAACATTAGGGACAAAACATGAATTCACTTATAAGTGAAATTAACAACATTATTATATATAATTCAATAAATGACACTAATCTTAACATATTTTAGAAATTAAACTAAACTATACACCTTTAATATGCAATTGGATTTTTATATTGTATGTGGAAGGCACATGATGGTACTATCCCTAGTTTTAGATCATTGTACCATGTTCAATAGTTATGGGATCATCATACTTCATGACTTCACTTTATAAAATAAGTTTCCATTATAAATAATTGATTGGTTATAATTATTACCAAGTTAATATTGTTTATGAGTAGATATGAAACTTTCAATCTATAGTGGTAACATATTCCTATTAGACCATCCATTAAATAGTCACCTAGAGATTTATACTTATCTAGGATTGTTTGCATGCCAATTAGTCATAATCATAATAATAGTAAAATTATGCCACTTATTTTGAAATTATAAAATATATAATCATTTTTTGAATACATTAAATTTTGAATCTGTTTCCTTTAGGAATGTCAATAATGATTGTGCCTACTAGTTACAAATTTAGCAACCATTACCTTGTCCTAACTAAAATACTAATAGGCCTATATAATTAAATTTAAACATGATTCAATATATCCAATGTATGTTGTAAGTTTTCACTTATGGAAGGTAACTTATTTGTCACTATGGACTACCATTCATGTTGATACTCTAATCTTTATATGCATTAGTTTTGAATAAAAATAATATGGAATAAGGTTAGGAACATTAGTTACTAACATTCTCACGACCAAACTAATTATCAGTTAAAAAATTTATGTGACCTTCCTTTAGTCTATAAAATAAAATACCTACTTATATTGAGTTTCCACTAAGGACAAAGATATAATCTAGCCATTATGACAAAAAGAAGGGAAATAATGTTATTAACTATTTCAGACTAGATCCAATAATTAAGTTAAGAGTTATCCTTTTGAAAATAAAACATGATTAATTTTAATAGTTATAATTCCTTTTGATTATAAACACTAAATATATTTAGTGATAAAGTTTGGTATACTTAGACATTTGAATTGCCTTTGTTTTTAGCGATAATATATTTAAACATAAGACTATAGGGTTCAAAGAACATAATGCATTAGAAAAATAATTTATTGTCACTATTTTATTTTATCCTATTGTAATGATAAATTAAATTAATGTTACATAAAAAAAAAATTCCCCTCATGGTACTTTAGGGGTCAAAATAAAGAATGTGTTTAGTTTTATGCAAACACACTACCTTGAAAGAATAGTATATACTATAACTGATTCTCACATATAAGAAATTTCTTAAATGTCTCTTTTAATATGCAAATATAGTAGTTTCAAAATTTATGTTTATGAATTTAACATTTGTAAACTAGCTAGTCTTGTAGAATATTTTGTCAACTTATTCACAAGTTACTCAATAACTATCAACAACATTTAATCAAAAATAATTAAAAATCAGAATTTTAATAACTAATTCCCATAAAATAAAACATAATGGAGGGATAAATGAAACATAAATTATAAAATAATATTAAATGATTTCATTTAGAATGTTAAACAAGTTAAATTATGAATTATAAAACATGTTACATCAACTACATCCAATAAGGATTACTCTAACAAAGTACTGCAATCAACAAGAAATCAAATAAGTCATATGTATGATGTATTCCCCATATGACCCATCTCATCCCAACCCATCCTATGAACCCCCCAATTGCTGGCCCTTACCACCCCTAACCATTAGTTGGGAGGTAGAGTCTATATTTTGAGACTTCTAGAACATAAGCAAGGACAATAAGGGAAAAGAGCCTTAACTTGCAGCAGTTACATAATAATGAAAACTTCACAACTAAAATTTAAAAATATAGCCACTAATAAATAATCTTGGGCACCCTAGTCTTCATTAGAATTTTTTTTTGACATCAACTACTCTTTTAGTTGATTCCATCTTCTTTCATCATGATCTAGTATACAAAGATAAAAGAAAAAAACTATTTAGTTAAGATGCAATCATAACCAAAAATGAATGAGAATTGAAACTGGTAATAAACCACCAAGGGTTAAAAAATCTCACCATTTTTACCAACTGACCAAATAAGGACTTTTAATCACTTGCAACAGTGTGCCATAGTGATAAAATTTCCCTATCTAGTCATCATGTGGCTAGTTCGATTTTAATACTAGGAAAATCACAAAGATTGCACAAAGCCTAATGATTACCAAGAAAAAAATTCATATCTCCTCGGTATATTATAATGAATAATTAATATTAAGTACTCCAAAAATTGGTGTATTACATATTAATAACATAATGAGCCAAATGCATAATATTCCAAGTAACAAAACCCTAAAACACCAACAACATGTATTAATCAAAAACCCATTAAAATTTATGAATAGGTGTCAGAAAATTATTGAACCCTTTAAATTGACTTCCCCAAAATCATAGTCAGGGAAACAAGAAAAATCCATGAAGTGGTATGAATGAATGGCCAAAAAAATACCCAATACTAAACCTAGTTGACTTATTCCAATAGAATAGTTAAAAAATTTAGAGATAATATCATATTGATTCTTCCCATTTTTAGGAAGAGATCTCATGGATTATTATACCAAATTTAGAGGAAAGATATTTTTAAAACCAAATAAAACTTGAAGCTAATTGAAACTAAATTTTTAATAAACTAATTTATGGAGTAATTGATTTTTATCAATTTAAATCAGTATATAAACCCTTGTAGGTTCATCCAGAAGTTGTTTGACTTCTTTATGAACCTACAAGTAATTTTTAAAATATTACTTGACCTTAGAACTAGTAATGAACATATAATTCCTTGAAAGATAAAAATAAATAAAAAACTTACTTGTTTTCTTGTATCTCAATGGAAGAGAAAAAAAGCCACTTGCTTTTCCTATTGCCAAGCCCTATTTTTATCCTTAGCGTAAGCTAGTTGATTTTATCTCTAAGAAGGGTTTAGGGATCATTTTCCTCCCCATACCTATATTAAACCTCTATATATCCTATTTAATTAAACACAATGAAAATCAAGCAATATTGGTATTGGGAGCTAAGCTAAGTCCCTCCAAGTCCACCAAGATTAATGGCATGATTAGATTTACCCAATGACCAAAAAAATTTGTAATGATGAATTTTGACTTGGGGAAAAGGCTCAAGAACCTATAATATTTATCATATAAATTTAATGTTCCAAATTTAATTTTATCATTACTAAATCAGCTTAGGAGATAAATGTTTAGGGTCTCTTGCTAGGAGTTTTGAAGAGAAAATGACATGAGAGAGGCTTGAAACAACACCAAGGCACTCTTAAACATACCAATCTATCAAGCCAAAATGTCAAGTGGAAAATATCTAATCATGTATTAAGGCTAGGTCTATGACAATCCTCATGACCAAGTTTAATATACAATAATAATGAAACAATACAAGACATGACATAAAAATTTGATAAGACGATCAAAAATGAAAATAATAATAATATAAAAGATGGCAAGTGACAAAATGGATAGATTGTTATAAGTTTTTATGACTCATTACTATATCCTTTTTACCTATGTTAGTTTCCCTTATTACTTATCCCTAGACTACCGTAATCAACCACCATCTTAGCTCATTTATCCTACACTTACACCCATAAGTGATATCAATAGTACTTGTAAAATATAATAAGATATAAAGCTGAACTGAATAGTATAATGTAAAAAAATGAATGGAAGAACCAAATTAAATCATATACAAAATAAAATTTGGCTATAAAATTTTGTCCACTATCTAAAAAATATTTTAAAATAATGGCTCCAAGTATAGATGAATAGTGTAAAAGTATGCTGAAATTATGTATAATAGTTTAAAAATGAAATATTGATGCATAAAAATTGGCCAAACTTTTGGAGGCCATAATTTATGATCCATAGCTCCATTTGAGATCTTTCACATGTGAAATTGATCATCTCAAAAATATTTATGTTGAAATAAGCTTATCTATCCACTTAAAGGAATTTTTGATATTTTTTAGATGCCGAATGAGACCATCTGAGGGTTCAAAATTACAATTTATTAAATTTTTCATGATTTTTGTATTTTTAAAATTCTATATTTTTAGGACCAGATGTTAAATTTAGTTTAAATTCATATGATAGGATAATTCTATAATTTAGAATATTTTGGGAAATTTTTAGAGATACATGTACTTGCATATAAAACTTACTATAAATAGTCGCTGCCAAAAATAGATTTTTTTAGATTTTAGTTTTTTTTCTCAAATATTGCATGTCAAATCTAATTCTTAGTTGAGACCTATTTAAAAATTATTTTGGTTATAATTAATTAAATGTAATGAATATGATTCTATTCTAAGTTATTGTTTTATATCTTGGCCTATTAGTAATTTTATTGTTATTATTTGGTATCATAATAAGATTAATTATTGGAGGAGTATGAATTGGAAACATGATGAGGAAGAATTATATATATGAAAAAGACTATACAAGAGATACAAATACAAGTGCAAAAATTAATATAGGTTATCACCAATTAGAGAAGAAGACAAGGTGGTGATGAAGCTGATGAAGACATAAATCATGATGAAGAAATTTAACAAGAAGAAGAATAGTAAGATCAACCACCATAAATGGAAGAGAGGATGGTTTTGGATTTAGATGGAAAGAATGAAATAATAAAGGTTGACATTCTATATTACGGAGGTAGTTTAAAACTAGAGGAATCAATAGATTGGATGAATAACATGGAAAATTTCTTCGAGTGGAAGACGATGAGAGAAGATGAGAAGATAAAGTTTGCATGCATGAAATTGAAAGGTCATGGAATGATTTGTTGGGATAACCTATAGAAATAGAGATATATAAAATTTAAAGAGAAGATTAATTTGTGGAAAAATATGGAGAAGCTGAGGGAGAAACTTATTTCTATGGATTATGCACAAACACTGTATAGAAGATTTTATAATTTGAGGTAGAAAGATTATAGTATACAAGGGTATACATATGAGTTTTATAAGCTTTATATAAGAGTAGATCATGATGAAATAAAAGAGCATGTCTATAACGTATGTAAATGGTTTGAAATTTACAATTCAAGATGGATGCAAGCATAGAATACTATGCATGGACGAGGCTTGTCAATTAGCTTTTAAGGCAAAGGAAAAACAAAATAGATGGAATTTCATAAGAATGTCTCTCGGTACAAAAAGAGGTTAATCCCCTCTAATAAGGGGATGAGGTAGGTTTAATTCCAATAAAGGTAAATCATTATGTCGTGTAGAAAGGCAAGATGAGAATAGGTAAGGGTTTCAATACCAATAAAGAATAAGAGGGTTTTAGAGAGGATAAGGTTATAATGGTGCTAGAGGATGGTTTTTGAATCAGTGTATATATTATGTTTTTATAGATGTGTATAATAATGACATAGAGCACTTGAGTATCCACATTATCAAGATCAATAAAGGAGGCAAGAAGATCTCTCAAGAGTGAATCTAATTGAGGCTGAAATAGAAGAGAAAAATACTAAATTTACACCAACTAATGTTGGAGAGAATCTCATGATGAGAAGAATAATGATCACTCTAAGTAAGGAACAAGTGTAGAATAAATAAGGTTGTGATACATGACTATGATCAAATATTTTTTGAACAAGAAGTACTTCAGGTGGAAAGGTATGTAAAATAATTATAGATGGTGTTAGTTGCGAAAATATGGTTTCTAAATAAATGATAGAGAAACTAAATTTGCAATGTGAAAAACATTATAATCCTAATAGGATTTCATGGTTTAATAAATGGAATGAGGTTATAGTAGATAAAATGTGCTTAATCAATTTTTCTATAGGAAAAACCTATAATGATGAAATATGGTGTGATGTTATTCTAATGGATGCATGTCATTTTTTATTGGGGAAATTATGGAAATTTGACAGGAAAGTAATTCATGATGGAACAAAGAACACGTACACTTTTGGAAAGGTGGTATGAAAGTAGTTTTGTTACCTCTTAAAGAGGAAGAGAAGATAGAAAGCATGCTCTCTACTAAATAATTTATCCAAGATATGAATGTGGTAGGTTATTATTATGTATTAATAGTAAAGAATGAAGACATGAAAATGGTTCAAATACCAAAAAAGCATCAAGAGTGTTGAAAGAATATGTAGATGTTATACCTGATGATTTACCAGATGGTTTACCACCAAAGATAGATATTTAGCATCACATTGATTTGATTCCAAGATCAAATCTACCCAATCAAGCAACTTATAGGATGAGTCTAGTAAAACATGTAAAATTAAATAAATGGGTTACTAAATTATTGAGAAAGAAGTTGATGAGGGAGTGTATGAGCCCATGTGCAACACCAATATTGATAACTCTAAATAAATATGGAGGATGGAAAATGTGTGTGGATAGTGGAGCAATTAATAAAATTACAATCAAGTATAGATTTATTATACCTTATTTATATGATATGATGGATGTGCTTGTAGGAGTAAAATATTTTACCAAGATTGATCTAAGGAGTGGTTATTATTATATTCAAGTTCATGAAGGATATGAGTGGAAAACTACATTCAAAACTAGGGATGGCTTATATGATTGGATGGTAATGCCCTTCAAATTATATAATGCACCTAGCACATTTATGAAGATGATAAATGCAATGCTATGAGAATATATTGGTAAGTTTGTGGTTATTTATTTTGATGATATTTTGATATTCATTAAGACTAAATAAGAATACTTACAACATTTGAGAATGGTACTGGATTTGTTAATAAAGGAAAATTTGTATGCAAATTTAAAGAATTGCAGGTTTATGCATAACAATTTGGTATTTTTAGGAATTATAGTTTTAATAAATGGTGTGAAAATGGATGAAGAAAAGATAAAGACAATTTTTGAGTGGCCTATTCCAAAAATCATTATAAAGGTAATATGTTTCTATGGTTTACAAACTTTTTACACAAATTTATTAAAAAATTTAGTAGTATTGTTGCACCAATAATATATTGCATGAGATGGAAGGAATTTACATGGACTAGAGTAGCTATAAAAATATTTGAATTTTTGAAGAAGAAGATTACAAAAGACCAATTTTAGCATTACTAAATTTTAACAAAGTATTTGAGGTTGATTGTGATGCTTCATTTGTGGGAATTAGTGTTGTACTTAGTCAATAAGGAAAGACAATAGCATATTTCAATGAAAAATTGAATGAGGTAAGAACAAAGTATTCTACTTGTGATGTTGAAATTTATACAATTTTACAAGCATTAAGACATTGGGGGCATTACTTGGTACCTAAGGAGTTTATCCTATTTATAGATCATGAGGCTTTAAAGTATGTGAATACATAAAAGAGGTTGAATATTAGGCATGGAAAGTAGGTTTATTTCTTTCAAGGGTATACTTTTGTGTTAAAACATAAATTAGGAAAATAGAATCAGGTAGCTGATGCATTGAGCACGAGAGTAGCATTATTAACTACTATAGTGAGTGAAGTAGTCAGATTTGAACCTATCAAATAATTATATGATATTAATCCATATTTTGCCAAGGTAGTTGAGTAGTACAAGACTCCATTAATAGGTGTGATAGATACTATTTATGGTGAGTATTTTATACAAGAAGATTATCTCTTCAAAGTGAAACAATTATACATTCTAGTTGGGTCTCTACGAGATAATATAATAAGAGAATTACATAGTGGAGGTTTGGCTGGACATTTTTGTAAGATGAAGTCAATATCTTTGGTGGAAGAAAAGTAAGTTTCTCCAAAGATGAAGAGAGATGTGACAAGGTATGTTTCTAGGTGCAAGATATCTCAGGTGGCTAAAGGACATGCACAATATATTGGACTATACATGCCATTACCGATTCCAAGAGGACCATGGAAAGATTTGAGTATAGATTTTGTGTTGGGATTACCAAGCACACAAAGAGGTAATGATTCATTTTTATATATATATATATATATATTTTTTTTCTAAAATGGTTCATTTCATTGCATGTAATAAAACCAATGATTCCACTAGAGTTACAAAATTATTTTTTAAAGATATTGTGAGATCACATGGTGCTCCAAAAACTATTACTTCAAATAAAAGTAAAAAACATTTATGTCATTTTTAGAAGACTTTGAGAAAGAATATGGGTACCAAAATATAATTTAGTAGTGCATATCACCCAAAAATAGATAGATAGACTGAAGTTTTGAATAGGAGATTGGGAAATTTGTTGAGATGTATAGTAGGAGAGAAACCCAAGCAACGAGACTTGGCTTTACTACAAGCCGAGTTTGCATATCATAGTTCAGTGAATAGATCAATAGGAAAATCACCATTTAAATTTTTTTATGGAATAAATCCTATAGGTATTTTATATTTATTACAACTACCAATTGCAAATCAAATTAGTGATGATGAAGAATCATTTACAGAGCATATATAATAGTTACAATGAGTAAGAAGAGATTTGTAAGAAAGTAATGATAAAGACAAAGAATTAAAAAATGCCAGAAGAAGACCCAATGTATTTGAATAAGAAGAGTTGGTAATAGTTTATTTTAGAAAATAAATATTTCTAAAAGGCATATACAATAAGTTGAATTACAATAAAATTGATCCATGCAAAATTGTGAAGAAAATCAATGACAATGCTTATGAGATGACATTACCACAAAATTTTGATATATCTCAAATATTTAATGTTTCAAATTTATATGAATTTCATGGAGAAGATGGTGAAGGTGATGAAGATGAAGAAATTAATTTGAAACAATAGGTTCTAAAGAAAAAGAAGAAAAAGATAGTACATGTTTTGGATATGAAGATAGTGAGCACAAGGCAAGGAAATTATAATAGGTATTTCGTATAATGGGAAGGATTTCATAAATATTAAAAAAATTAGATTAAATAATGGGAGCTAAAGAAGATTGACAAAGAAAAATTGTAGTAGTACAATCAAGGTAACTTGTAGGAGCTGAGTTGTTTTCAACAAGAGGAGAATTGTGATGTAAAAAAATTGACAAAATTTATGGAGGCCATCAATTTTGACCCATAGCTACATTTGAGCTCTTACATACACAAAAATAACTATCTCAATAATTTTTATACTTCCATAAGCCATTATATCTATTTAGAGTCATTTTAGATATTTTTTAGAGGCCAAAAGAGACCATCTGAGGGTCTAAAATTACAATCTTATATTTTTTAGGGATTTTTATATTTTTAAAAATTGTATATTTTTAAGACCAAACATGAACTTCAGTTTAAATTATTATGATAGGTTGATTTTATAATTTATGATATTTTGGGAAATTTTTTGACCTACTTGCATGTAAAACTTACTATAAATAAAGCCGCCAAAAATAGTTTTTTGAATTTCCTTTTGAATTTTTAATGTCAACTATAATTTTGTGTTGAGGTTTATTTAAGAATTATTTGGGTTGTAATTAATTAAAGTCAATGAATATGAATCAATTCTGAGTTATTGTTTTATATCTTGGCCTATTGGTAATTTTATTATATTGATAGTTTTTGGTTTTATTAAATATGCAGGTGGGGTTATAACAAGTAATAGAGGTTTGAGGAGGGTTACAACACATGTTGTTTTCATTTTTATTGAGTGGGTGATGTGGTCCATAAATGAATAATAAATTTTAAAACTTCTTAATTTTTATCTTGTTGCTTTTTATTTACTTTTTCCTAATTTTATGTTTTAGTAAAGACTAAAAATGATTGACTATTGATATAGACAATTATATTATCACATTCATCTTACCTAGAATCATATTATAGGTATACATTAGGGTCTTCTTCTTCTTCTTCCTCTTCTTCTTTTTCTTCTTCCTCCTTATCCTCCTCTTCATACTTCTCTTCATCCTCTTCCTCCTCCTCCTTCTCTTCCTCTTCATCTTCCTCTTCCTCTTCTTCTTCTTCTTCTTTAGAATAAGAATTTGTTTTATTGTTTTATGGAAACTAGGGTTTAGTTCCTACATAATAAAGGGGCTATATTATGGGGTAAAATATAATCAAATATAGTAAAATATAGATCTATATCAATTTGATCAAATCAATTAGATAGGGAAAGAAAATGACTTATTTAGAAAAATAGGTTGAGATGGTTGATATAGAGGCTACAAATTATTGTGCAGGACTAGGAAGATGTCAAAAACTTGAATCTAAATTTCATTTGGTAAAAGGACAAGAGTGATAAAAAGTGGATACTATGGTGTCTGACACTATAGTCTAATTTTGACATTGTTTTCCAAATCAATTTTTGATTCTAGATTTTGGTATGGTCTAGTTTATGGGTCTTGTAAGTGCCTTTATTTATCTATGATCACTTGTATGTACCTCTATAAAACATAATATCTTCTCAAAACCCTAGGTCAACCTACACACATGAAACAATAAACATATCAAAAGTAAAATAAAGAAACCTAGTTGGGGAATGTATGATCACATGATTTAGAACCCTTGATATCTTGATCACTACCTATATTAACCCTCAAACTAGGGTCTCAAATCAAATGTAATTCTCCCTTAAGGAACATGAATAATAAATGTGTATGGTAGATGTAAGAATGAAATTTTACCTAGGTCGTTATTTGATCAAGCATGTAAATATATGTATGATGCAAAAGTTTGAGCTATACTATTGACTAATTTAAATTATTTACTATGACAAAGTAATAAGTGTTAGATATAAAATGCCTTGTGAAGTCTTTTATATAGGAGACTATTTTGAATTTTGGAAAATTATTCATGTTAGCTAGCATCAAAAAGTTATGTATAACTTAAAGGAGGGGCTAAGGAGGGTTAAGAACCTTTTAAGCAAAGACAAATGATCATTGGGGCTCAAAATACAAATGGATAAGATCACTAAAAATGGGACACTTCCATGTCTGGCCATATTGTCCAATTTTGGTGCTCCTATCCTATAGGTTTAGGACCTAAGGGAATAGGATTGACATGGGGAATACTATCTGGTTAAGGTCAAATCATTGTTTAAAAGGTTTTAGGTGACTGGTAGTGAGTAAAAAGGTGATAAAAGCAGTAAATAAGACCAAGATAAGAAAAAATAAAGACATGGTTAGTGTGAACAAGGCTCATATTCTCCAATCAAAATCTCTTATGAATAAGACTATGAAAATACATGATATGTATGGTTGCTTGATCATTTTAGGGTGTATACATTTTCCCCCTTTTATTCTAGTGATGCAATGAAATAAAAAAATAGAGTAAAAGAAAGAAGAAAATGTGTACCTAAACCTACCTATATAGAGGTGAATGTGCTATAAGTATCCAACTCACTTCCTACCTAGGAAAGTGGATGAAGATCTGAATATTGCCTTGAAAGAGAAGGAATCCATGGAGTGGATGCCCCCTATATTGAATCTAAATATGGAATCCATGTATCATGGAGAAGGAAGGTCATTATTGCCTCTTATGTTAAATTTGACTGAAGATGAGGAATGTTTGGAGGCCAAAAATAATGTCTATCATTTGTCCCACATAAACTCATGTAATATGAAATGTGTATAAAAATACATATGCTATGAAGAGAAAATTTGCCATGCCCCAACTTTAAATATCTAAATTATAACTAAGAAATGCTTGAAGTCCCAAAACTAATGTCTATCCTCTATCCCTTACAAACTCATGTAGTTTGGATCTAAGTAATACAATGGAATAACCACTATAGATGGCCATGCAGTCTAACCTAGTGGTAACCTAGGCACAACTGGGTGTAATTTGAAACTCTAGTTAATGTTCAAGAAGATAATGGCATGCATTTTCATTCCATATATATAATCTTGAGTGATGAATAACATTAACATCTGTGCCATACCCCTAAATCTGGTATGTGAGTGATGCATTTGTATAATATAGTAATCTGTATAACCACATGTGATATGACATATCTTTCCATGCCTCATGTGTAAAGATGGAGACCCAAAGCACTATGATCTATACTATGTTTAATATATGCTATCTAATTCTATAAATTGTGTCATGTTATATAAAGTTGTATGTGTGAAATGTATAGTATGTGTATGCCCCTAAATATAGTATCTGAGTCTGTATCTATATCAAAATCATGGTGAATATCTATAATCTAAACCACTATACATAAATAGTTTGTGTATTTGTAAATTGAAGGTATATCCCTCTAAATGTCCTAAGTAATGATGAGTGACCCACATAATATAAATCACTATATATCTCAATTGATCTGAGTTGAATCTGATAATATAAATGTTGGATGTGTAAGAACCATGGTACATCCACTTATGAGAGTGGATGGGTATGTTGGATAAGTGTATAAATATAAATAGTATTAATTATGCCCCCCTTTTGGAGAGAGGTATGAAATATATGATGGAGGAGGTTAAGCCAAAAGTGATGACTAATGACGTGGTTATAGAAACAAGATTGGTATGTTATGAATAGATTGAAAGGTTATTAGATTGCTTAGATTATGTTGTTGAGAGTGGATCACATTTTTTATTGGTGATGACCAAGGTGTGTGTCTAGGTATAAGATAAATATATAAATATTCATGCCATAGTAGTAACCATAAGAGATAAAAGCTTGAGTGATGTTGAAGGTATTATTGTCATGATTCTATGGAAGGAAATAGTTTGAAAAATAGAGTCATAGGGTTTGAGTTATGGGAAAATGGTTTTCTATTTTGAATTAGTAAGTTGGTTAATATAATAAATTAGATTTATTCTTGTTTTTTCTTTGCATTAACTAGGTGAATATTTTGAGTGTTAGAGAAATAAAAATGTTGAGGAGATGAGCACCTATTGTGACCCAGTTTTAGCAGTTGGTGGACAAAGTTTAGATTGGTAGCAATGTGACCTTGGTAAAAAACTTAAACACTTGGTGTTTATCATATTTTAGCCTATTTTGGTGTTTTTAATATCTTAAAAGTAGTTTAGGAAAAACATTATGCTCCTAAAACACTTGTCTAGGATTTAATGGTCTTGTCTAGATTTTAGCACTCTTGTCTAGGTTTCAGTGCTCCTATCTAATGTTGTTATCCTTTTTACAGAACTATTGTCCTAAAGGCATAATTTTCATATGATGTTTATTTTTTGTTCACTATTTTTCTAGTTTGTATTTTTATTTGGTATTGTTTATTGATAGATGTGTTGTTTATGATGTTTTACAGGGTGAGGTATGGATGATATAGTTTTATAGGGGCCAAGTGATGGAGACATTAAGTCTACTACTATTATCTATTGATGAGATAATGGTTATGGATAAAGTAGGGTTAGTTCATGTGTGTGACCTAGGTATATTTAAATGGGATCTACATTTGATGACTACCTTATGCAAGAGGTAGAATACAAATACATATACTTTTGGCTTCTTATAGGGGAGATGACTGTGACTTTAGAGGATGTGTATCATAAATTGCATTTATTGGTTCATGGGTGGTGAGTGATGTTATAGGATGACATGGGTGTTAATGTGATTGATCATGCCTCCTTATATTTTACTAGTGTACCTTTAGGTATACATCAAAAAGGTAGTGATAGTGATTTGCTACTATCAGTCATTATGTAGTCTAATATTATACACTTGTGGAAGTGGTTGGCTATTTTGTTGGCATATTTTATTACAATGGATGGGAGTGTAGTATCTATTACATACAACATGCATAGGATTGTGCATAGTGTGGAGGTATATGTCATTATATTCTCATGGGGGAAGACTATACTAGCCCACCTATATAGGGACCTCTACAAGTTTACATAGGATTCAATCAGTGGTGGGGTAAGCATGATAACCTTATTGCATTATTGAGCCTATGAGAACATAGCAGTTATGAAACTGATTGGATTACCAAGGGCAAAGTTGGCACCTCCATAACCATTTGAAGAGAGATAGACAAGCACATTGGATATTTGATCCCATGGTATGGACCATTACAGGTAGGTTTTAGATGGATTGGTGGTCGGTAACATCATATGGAGGACTTATAGAGGATTTATTAGGTAGGTAAAGGATGAAGTATAGATATAATATATGAGGGTTAGCTATTAGATACATGACCACTAGGGTAGAGTATATGAGAATTTTTAATAGGAGCACATTACTAGATAGTTTTGGGTATGACATGATGTGCCCCTAATAGCATTGCTGTAGGTGAGGAGTGCATGAGCATCTATAATGGTAGTAGCTCATGTGAGGAATAATAAGGTTGAGTTTTCACCATTACCTTTAGATGCAAGGGATGTAACCATAGATATTTGAGATGTGGATGACATTGGATGTATAGATGTATATATCATGTGGTGGGTTAGGCATTAGTGGGATTCATTATATCTTATTGAGATAGTGGATTCTCTTGAGTATGAGGATCTTGAATTGATCTAGATGATGGGAGGTAAGAAGAGATTACATTTAAACTATGTATAAATTTGTGATTTAGTTTGATTCCAATGTATATATCTAATGTAGTGTCATACTTTATGTGTAGGTGAAGTGGAAGGTACTTAAGATGGAGTACAGGCTAGGGTAGGAAGTGGAGATGATGATTAATAAGAGACAATAATCAATTTGAAAATCTAAGAGCTCACATGACATGTACCTAATGATGTGGTGGAGGAGGGAACAATAGAGTGACTGATGGTCACATCATGTATTCATGTTCATCTATTTCATAGGGATGATATAGTGATAGTTTTATATGTTATGGTAGCATTAGAGAGATGAGTTGAGAGCTAAGGGATATCTCCATCTAATTTTGGATATATTATCATGAGGATCATGGATGAGTATATAGATATTTGGAGGTGATATGCAAACTTTCATGAGGAGCCTTGCTAGCTAGTAGAGTGAGGGAGTCATTACAAGAGGCATGTGGTAGCTTGAGGAGGTGCGGGTCCATTGAGTGTTAAGGTAGATTATGGGACTAGTACTAGTGGGGAGAGTGAGACTGAGAGTGAGGGCATGATGCCCATTCATGATTGATTATACTTGATACTAGTGTATATGTTTTGAAAACTTGTTATATGTATGTATGTATGTATGTATATGTATGTGTATATATATATATATATATATATATATATATATATATATATATATATATATATATATATATATATATATATACTAGTTTTATTTTGACTCATGCATATTATGTTATGGAATTTGGAGTATATTGGTATATTTGTTGTGAATGGCTGATTAGAAATAGTTTATTTGGCATTGATGTTGAGGTTTCATATGTTTGGTAAAATGGTATTTGAGATGTGATTTGATTTTTGTTGATAGGTTCAAGTGTGATTCTAATGTTTGATTTTGAATCATATGTGAGTAAAACATTTTTATTTTATAGTTGGTAAATTAATTTGATAAAGTGAATTGGTTTAGTATTAGTAAAATATGATATTAATAAGATTGGGATTTGGATAATTTGGTTTGGCTAGGGATGGTTATTTATAACTAGGAATGTTAGTTGTATAAGGTAAAGTAATATGTCACTTTGTGCATATTATCCCCATGGCTGATGTATCATTATCTGAAACCTAATGGCTAACTAAATAAGTTCCTATACTACTCATATTGTGTAAGAACATACCTTGTATCTGATGTTATCTATGGTGTACTAACTGTAGCTATACATGGAGACTCTATAAGATGCAATCTCAATGGATGCATAACTAAAACTATGTGCTGTGAAGGAGGCTCATCTATCCATAATCATAGTGGATTTTTACATGAAATAACACCCTATGGCCTCTGTTGTAATGCATATAATTGAGTAATAGATCGAGATGGAATTATAACTTATGATGGGGGATCATCTAATCTCAATTATAGTGGGTTTCTATGTTAAATAGATCCTTGAAAACTCAACTATAGTGAATATCTATTTGGAGTAGTACTCTGTGATGTGGGTTAGTTTAAATTTAGTTGTAGTAGTTTTCTACATGAGATAAGACCTTGAAAACTCTACTACGGTGCCTATGACTATGTTGGATATGTATATAGACCTACATTATGTACTCCACATAATACACTGTTATATGTATGTTGCTCTTGTTGTACTAGTTTCCAAACCCTCTAAGTAGGTGGGATAGGAGATCTCTTATGAGGCTCTATCTTAGAAACCACATTTCTTTCACAATGAGTAACCAATGATTTCTATGAAGGAATCTCCTAGGATGACTTAATCATAGAGGAATGATGTCTATAATCCATGATGGAGGAGATCTTAATGCCCTTAGTGTGAATGTTATGATGATATTATCAAAACATCTATTAATATAATCCTTGGTCTATAACAATCATTATCTATATGTCCATAGATATGATGATAGTTATAAAAGGGCCGATGTGGCTACTTGTGTAGGAGATGTGGATCTCGATAATGAGTAGAAGGCAATGTGATTAACCTCATATCTAATAGTGTTGATAATATGGAATATGGGTTATCCCACTCTAAATCAAATTTCAGTGATGTCTTATTATTGTTATTTGTAGTGCATACTATAGGTGGTACTCTAGAAACTAGCTCTCTATTCTTAATTGGTTATTTTTCTAGTTGTGGTCTCCTATCTTGTTTTGGACATGGTGGATGTTGAGTTCTAATAGCTATATATGGAGGTAATGTTGTGAAATCCAAAGTAATATGATCAACTAAATTTTAATCAATCAATACCAATTTCCTCTCCAAGGCTAAAACTATATAACACAAGTGCCTAAAAGAGGACTCTATTTGATATAATATATGCTTCAGGAGGGGTTGGTGAATCCCCTTAATAAATATATGTTGAATATATAAATCTATTGGTTTATAGATTAATATTAACATGAGTCTTTAATCATAAGATAAAATAACTAAATAACTATGAAGTATTATGATGCAATCTGATAAGTTTGTCATATGTAACATGAGGGCCCATGTTTTTTATGTAATATCTGAGAAGTGCCTCCTATAAGTCATTATATGTATTCAAGGAATCAATAGGGAGTAGATGAAAGAACTGATTATGTGCATTACCCACTAATGTTTTCTAGAATAACTTAAGTTGAATCAAAAGACTCATGTGAGATGGAAAAGCCTTTCAAAAGGCTTTAAGGTGTATGAATGGATCTCTAGTTCCATAAAATTGAGGCAATGATGGTATCTGTAAATGCTTAGGCAATGAATATTTGACAAAAGTACTTAGAAGATGGTTACCATGTAAGTTATTGGCATTGAAATAATTATAAGCCTTGTTTTCCAAAGTAAGGAGATGTACTTAGTGTTGTAATTCACCAATTACATGCATCACAAAAATAATCTCTTGGGATGGTATATTAGTATCTTGAAGAGGTTCATTTAAACATTGAATTTGATCATTTATTTTATCCATGAGAATGATACATTTATTAGTTGTATCATTGAGAGGGGGTGTGCTCACTTGAACCTTTGGAAGAAGGGTAACTTAGACCTTAGTAGAGGGATTTTGGTTACCATTTTATTTTGGTGAAGAGTGAGAAATAGGTGATAATTTAGTAGAGGTGGCTTGGGATATTCATTAATATCTTTAATATTTAGTGAATCACATTTTAATTTAATATAATATGTGATGTTATCATTGACATTTGCATCATTTGAAATAAAATCATGCATAGAAGTAGGAGCAACATTTTGTAATGCATTGTTTGAGAGGAGTGAGAGAAGAGTTATAATCATGAGATGCATTATATTCTTCACTATATGAATAATAGTCATCATTATTCCATGAATTATCACAATTGAATTTTATTCATCTGAAAGGGTAGGAGTAGAAGTATCACTTTCATATTCACTCTCATTGTCATATTTATTTGCATGTTCACTATCATACTCATTATTACTTCCATGATCACTAATAAGAGGGGTAAGAGAAGATGTTAATTCTTTTCTAATATGCAATAAATTTTCATGTGAAATTGGAATATTATGTGCATCTATGTTATCCTTGAATGGAGTGCATGCATTATTTTCATTTGTGATATGAGAAGTAAGAATAAGAGAGTTATCATTTAGACATTCTTTTGTCATTGTTTGAGATGACAAAGTAGAGTTGAGAACATGAGATGGATCATTTGAATTATACAATGAAATTTTTATTCTAATTCATTTATATAATTTTAATTTGAACATTGAAGTAGTAAAAGTGATAGAGAATAGGTTCAAATGCAAGAAAATTATCACCAATGAGAGGTTCACTTAGAAATGCATGAATAATTTGTTCATTTGATGCATTTTACATAAGATAATGAGGTTAAAAGTACCTTTCCCATTTATCAAAATTATTTTCTTTATAAGAGGGAAGAAAAGTGATAGGTTTGAGAGAAGAAGATGCATTTACTTTTTCTTCACTATCACTTTCATATGCATCATCATATTCCTCATTAAAATAATAGTAATTGTCTTCATTGTAAATGAAATCATTTTCATCATTTTTGGGTAATGTTCAATTTGGCAAATTTGTCCATTCATTATCATAATTATGAGAAAAAATTAGAAATTTATCTATAGGATCAGAGGGAAGAAGTGCCTTAGTGGCCATTTTATTACTTTCATCAACGAGAATATTTTAAAGTGATATTAATAAAATAAATGCAAGAATGACTAATAGAATATATATTTTGAAAATATATTTGACACTTCAAACAAGTTGTAAAAATTCCAAAAGAATTATCTAAAAATTGTAAGGGAGGAAGGCTTGGGGTTTGAGGAACTAGTGTGGAAATCTATGTTTTTTTATTGGAGTTTTAGAATTTTAAAATTATTGAAATAATTTGAATTATAAAATAAATTTGAATAAAAAAATGTATAAAAATTTATACAAAAATCAGAATTTTGAAATTGAATTTTTGCAAAAAAATGTGAAGGAAAAACCCTAGGGGTACCTAGGGTTTGAGATTTGTTTGAAGTAAGTTAGGTTCACCAAATGTTTTATTATTATTTGGAAACTAGGGTTTAGTTAATACACAATAAAGGGGCTATATTAAGAGGTAAAATATAAAAAAATGTACTAAAATAAATATTTATATCAATTTGATCAAATCAATTACATGGGGAAAGAAAATGACTTATATGGAAAAATACGCTGAGACGATTGATATAGAGGTTGAAAACTATTGTGTAGGATTGGGAAGATGTAAAAAACCTAAATATGGATTTCATTTGGTGAAAGAATAGGAGCATTAAAAAGTGGACACTTTTGTGTCTAGTGTTTTAGTCTAATTCTGGCACTATTGTCCAAATCAATTTATAATTTTAGATTCTGGTATGGTCTAATTTCTGGGTCCTATAGGTGTCTTTATTTCTCTATGATCACTTTTATGTACCAAAGTATAAATTATTTTCTTCTCAAAACCCTCGGTACACCTCTACACACAAAACAAAAAAAATATCAAATGTAAAGGGGAAAAACTAGGTTAGGGGAAGTATGATCATATGATCTGAAACCCCTATTGTCTTAATCACTACCTACATTAACCCTCAAATGAGGGTCTCAGATAAATAGGTAAGGTGCATAAATAGTGCACATGGTATATGAAATAATGAACTCTCACTTAGGCCCTTCTTTGATCAATCATGAAAATATATGTGTGATGTAGAAGTTTAAGTAATATTATTGACTAATTTTAATTATTTACTATGCCGAAGTAGTAAGTGATAGATATAAAATGCATTTTGAAGTCCTTTATATAGGGGACTGTTTATTTTTAATTTTGGAGCTTTATTCACATTATCCAACATCAAAAAGGTAATAAAAACTTAAGGGAGGGGATAAAGAGGGTTAGTGACCTATTAATCAAAGACAAATGATCATTGGCATTCAAAATACAAATGGATAGGATAGTTGAAAATGGGAAACTTCTATGTCCAACATTGTCCAATTTTGGTGATCCTATCCTACAAGCTCAAGACCTAGGGGAATAAGATTAACATAGGTAATACTATTTGGCTAAGGTGGAATTACTAGTTAGAAGGTTCTAGATGACTGGTAATGAGCAAAATGGTGGCAAAATCAAGAAAAAACACAAAGATAAGAAAAAATAAAGACATGGATAGTGTGAATAAGGCTCATATTCTCCAGTTAGAGTTTCTTATGAAGAGTAATATTAAAATACATGATATGTGTGGTGGTTTGACCAATTTAGGGTATATACATAATCATACTATAGTTATTATCTTTATTTTATTTGAATTATAGTTGTTTTCATAATCAAGCACCAAATATACACATTGAAAGGATGTTATAAATGTAGTTGCATGTGAAACCCCACTATTCAAGAGCCATTTTCCCATTATGGTTCTTTTCTAAGAATTCATTCTCTCCCATAACTCATAAATATCCATATGTGTCATAGTTATATAATTGACAATGGAAATGTATTTTTCTATAATTGAAATGGGCTCATAGCCCATGTATTTGAATTTCATTTTTTAAGGCATAATTAAAAGATATAAACTTGGGCAAACAATTTAAAACTATTAAAGTTAAGGTCAGGGGGAGCAAATGATTTTGGGGCTAAACTAGATTCAACATAGTGGTGATGAATATTGAAACATATTATTGGAAGTTTACTCATAATTTACCTATGATAAAGGAATAATTTAGGGTTTTATTATTTGAAATAATTATCTCAATAAATTAATTAATCAACAAACCTTAATATATAGAAAAAGAGGAAAAATAACTAAAAAATGATGACATTTAAATAATAGTAATTTTTTTCTAGAGTTTCCCTTATTTTAGATAAAATAGAGAATAGAATAATCTCCTAATATAATCATGAAAATTCAGAGGGACACAAAAGGATTTAGTAATCAACCTTTGGTATGAATTAATTTTTAACTATGGAGAAATCCGATGTTTTCAATACGCCTTTGATTAAAAAACTAGTTTGAAATATAGAAGAATGAGCCATTGTGAGGGGTTTAAAAATACTAAAAATGATGTCTTAAACCAAATTATGTTTCACCTATCCCTTTACCATAGTATTTCAATGATTTTTTTAACTATATTCGAGGACTAAATCAAGTATTATAAACCTAAATTGTGCCATGTTTAATTCTTTATGAATATTCTTGTCGTATTTAGGCTTTAAAACCCACTCAATACTATGTTATATTCTATGTGATATTCATGGATTTTATTTTACCTATCATGTTGTGAAAACCACTTACCATGGTGTTGTATTGTTTATTACTTCCATTGGTCTTCTTTGTAATAATTTTGGCTTCAAAATCTAATTTTCATTGAGAACATTCTTTATCATCTCCAAATCTTATTCAGGTTTCATTATCTACCTTTTCACTGAGAACATTCCATGGAGCCTTGAAAACCTTATCAATATTCAAAACCTAAAATACATTGCATAATGAAAATAAATTCAAAGCTATTTATGTTTGGTCATGTTTTGAAATCATAATTTTTAATATGTAAAATGTCATTGAAATTGTTAGTCCTAATTAAGTTTTGTTCACAGATTGAAATTGTGGTGAAGTGTCTTTTGGTATGAAGGACCTATTTAATTTTCAAAACTTAATTTGTATTGAAGAACAAGTTGTGGGCTTTTGAATACCTAATTAGGTTTTTTAACTAAATTAAAATTTCATGGGATTAAAAGAATTTGAAGTTCTATTTAGATTTATAAGTCATATTTATACTGATTGAAAACATTTAAAAAGCCTTAATACCTAATTGGATATAAAGTCTCAATTATTATTACATTATTTTTCATTTAAAATTTTTAGATATAATTGATCAAAAATACATGATTAGAATTAGATACTTTATACTTAAAAAAATTTACTCAAAAAACTAAAAAAAGACCCTATTGGGTCTAGGGACAAGAATATTTTTTTAGATATTCAAAATAAAGGTTGTGTTTTTTTAATTTAGACATTATGATGCTATAAAAATTGATATATCTTGAAATTTTATTTATTTGGTCACAATAAATGGCTTTGACTAGGAACTTTTAACTACAAGAAATAAAAGAGAACTCCATATTCTAGTTTCATAGATAAGTGTTTTACTCATTGGGTGAAGAGTCATTTTCAATCATATTAAATAACTTTATAAATAAACTTTTACCAAAATAAGGAAGAAACAAAAAAGAGATCACAAGGAATATAAAAATAATAAAAATAACTAGACAAAGGGAAACATAAAAAATCCTAAATTCACCTATTTACATGTAGGAAACAACCCAATTTACCTTGAATTATTATTTAAAATATTACCCATTGTAGGAAAATAAAGATGTAAACTATATCAGTACACCCAATAAAATTTATTATCACTATATAAGTTACTAATATTGAATAGATTCATCCACATTGAATCAAAATTATCATGAATCCCCTTAGGGTAAATCTTTTTGTCACATAGGAGTACAAGATACCCAACATAGAAATCCCTTCTCTTCCATTTTTAATCAAACAATGTTTGGTTTGAGATTGATGTTCTAAAATTTTGTCCGTAATGTACACTCTTTTCTCTTCATGATTGTTTAAATAAAGAATTATTTTATCCAATGAGATCTCAATTTTTTTATTTTCAATCACTCTTTTGAATTGTAACAAATTAATTCGAGTGCTATATGTATTGCAACATTTGTTCCAAATAATGATTAAAATGGAGATATTTTTATGGCTCTTTTAAGCATCATGTGGTTTTCCCATAATGCATCATATATGTTATTGCACCACTTTATATGATAGTGAAAATATTCTCATTGTTGGATTTAGCTTGACCATTTCCTTGTGGATAAAAGTTTTAATAATGATACAAATAAATACCACATTCATAACAAATTATAACTAACTTTTCTCAATAAAATTATAATGCATTATAAGTCACAATATTTTGAGGGACACCATTCCTTACTAGGATGTTATCTTTAATAAATTTGTAAACTACCTATGGAAGTTATTTGATTAACTAAAATTACCTCAACCCACTTTGTGAAATAATATTTTTTCATTAGAACATATGTATGGAAAAAAATTGAATGAGGATTTGACATTTTGATGAAATATAACCCTCATTGTTGAGAAGGTTATTTGATCACAATTGGTTTAAATGGGAAAATAAAAAGTTTTATCCTTCCAATAAATTGTTGAGAGGCTTCACATTTTCCTACCCACTTATAAGATTCTTTGAATAAGGATGGACAATAATAATTTTATCTCAAAACCTTATATGTTTTTACTAATTAAAATATATGACCACCATAGTATTGGTCATGAAAGGATGTTGATAAGTTTTTTTTATTGTTTTTTGTCTGCACATCTCCAAAAAACACCATCAATGTTATTTTTAAATAAAGTACCAAACAAGATAACATACCTACTTGATTTTAACTTTAATTTTTTTTTATCATATAAATGTAGGGAACATTCTCCATATGTCAAAAAACACACAATATCTTAATACCTCTAATCTATAGAGTCAATGAGTAATACTAATGCCAGATTTTCATTTTCATGATTATTGTTTTAATGTTTTAGGGTTTATATATGTAAATATTATGTTTTATTAAATGTATGAATAGTCTAAATCAGTGAAATAATATGAATTAAATAACCACTAATTTGTTATAGATTTTTACTTTCTTTGGATTTCTAAAAATAGTAATAAATATATGCAAATAAATACTTATTTGGAAAACACCTAAAATGGAGGATCTAAGTGCTAAAAATTGGGACATAAATAGGTTTGAGTGTCATCAATAGGATCCCTATGCCAAATACTTTTTTGGATATTAATTTTACACATGGACTATAGTGCCATGTGGCTCTAGTGTCCTGAAAATGGTGTTAGTGTCTTCTATGTAGGACTATTCCTAAATTTTGGGTATACCTACACGTATGTTTTGGGTTTTTTTATCATGTGCACATGAAGTTTGAATCTCTATATTATGATTTTAATATATGATTTATGATTTAAACCTTGATCCTCCTTGAAAGTAAGGCATGAGCTGAAAATGTGTGTTTATTAGTAAGATAGGTTGAACATCCTTACCACTCTACTATGAAAAGAGTTGCCTAAATACCATTACTCCAAAGAGGGATAAATATCTATGTAGTTAACCTCACATAAGTGTTCGTGAAAGTGAAATTGATGCTATAATGATAGTGATATTGAATGCCTTGATTGTGATTGAGATTAGAAATATTGAAATTATAGGCTTATGAAAACCATAGATGGTAGTATGTAGAATTAAGGTAGAATACAAATTAATAACCTTTATTTTTCTAAACTTGTTTTGTGTTTGAATATGTCTTTTATATATTTTTTTCCATCTAGTAGATATAGGTATAAAATTCATGTATTTATAATGTTTTATAACTTGTGCATATAGTAAAATATGCTTAGGCTAACCTTAGGAGAGTTTGACATTTAAAAATATATATGTTTGAGAGAGTTAGTCTAAGGGACACTAGCACAATGTTAGAGACACTAATTCTATGTTAGAGAGACTAGCACCATATGGTTATAGTGTCCTTAATGTGTAAATAATGTCCATATAGTATGTTGATAGGCACAAAGGGATAGGATCTAGGAATGAAGGTCTAAGACTATGTTTTAGTTGACTAGGGATGCTTGTAGTCTACACAAAGGCTAGAAATGTGTGATAAAAGGTTTTAGGATATGTATAGGAATAGGTTATATCAACTATCACTCTTAGCACTCAAATAACACTTTCATGTTATTACATTCCCCCACCCCCTTTATGAAAGAAATGTAACAAAGTGAAATGACTATAATAAAGCAAAAAAAAGAATACGTAGACTTATCTAGGAGGTGAAGCAGGTTTAGTTGAGTCTGAGTATGTGAATTTGGGTCTACATATGTGAATCATGGTCTAAATCATGACTTTTAATGAAATTTACATAAATTAGTCTTTACTTAAGTGATATAAAAATCAAAATATTATGTTGAATAAATAAGTAACTATGTAAAGAAATGGGAAAGAAGAAAGGAATGAATACACCTCATTGGGTACATGAACCAATGCATGAACTTAGTGACAACCCATGTGTGTGTATGTACATAGTGATAAAACTATTTAATAATTTGGACTAAGATAATAAATTTCTCAATCCTCATTTATGCATGGCTCAAGTACTCAATCTAGTTTTGACTCCATCATTTCCCACCCCTACTTGGTGGGTCATGAACTGTAAATAGTTTAAATTAGATTGAAAGTGTATCTAACCCTCTTATGTGGGTAGATAAGAAACTCAAGTAGGATATGAATACATCATTTCCCACCCATAATATATGAATATGAAACTAAATTGTGTAAAGTGATGGAAATATCTAACTGGGTATGTCAGCTTTATGGCCACTCAGGTACACTAGGCATCCCTAGGCCACTTAAGTATGCCATGGAGTAAGGCATAAAATATTGATAAACTAGAATATTATTTCAAGTATCTATAGTGTAGAGAATTAAATGGAGTTTTACATTCCATCTAATCAACTTATGTACAACTGAGCATACAGAAATAATGTGAAGTACACATGCCCCCAATCTGATATCTGAGTATACCAATTATGGAATGAGTTGTAATAATTATATTTGATTATCTAAAATAAATATGAGAATGATCATGTTATTCATGATGCCCAAAATATGATCAATTGATATGAATATGAGTTGAACTAGTGTGAATATGAGTAACATTTGAGCATAATAGTCAATCTTAGAGTTGTGTTTATGCTAACATGTACTATATCTAGTGTATTATTCTAGCTAATCCAAACTATCCTAAAATTGGGGATACTAGACAATAGTTCCATGTCTTAGAAAATATTTCCATGTAGAACTAGTGACCCTATGTGGGTGCTAATGTTTGTCTAGTCTAAAATCTGAGTCACTATACTAAATTTTGATTACCTATATTTTCATGTGTTTTACGCATGTATGATTTTTTGAAACTGAGCCTATGTGATAAAAAATGTTCTATGAATGCAATGTAGAAGCCTAATCTCTATGGTAAAATCTTATGAATTCCCACTCTTTTGAGGGTAGTTGTTGACATGTGCAATAATTATCCTCAAAATAAATAGCTCTGTAAAATGCGTTAGCTAGAGCATATATGATAATAACATGATAATCAAATAAAATGTGCGAACATAACATCAAAATTTAAAAGAATCAGAGAATAAGTATGTAATGTGAGATGTATGTTGTGTCTAAAATTGCATAAAGGTATCAAGATGGATGAAATTAGTGTGTATAATGGCAAATGTGTTTAGTTACCTAGGGGAATAGGGCATGATACCTATCATGGAACCCAAGTAGGAAGGGTAGATGCATGAGGTTACTCATGGAACTAAAAATTGGTGTGTGCAACAAGCAAAGACAATTTTTATGGCCATGAAGAATATAAGAAAACATACATACATAACACATGAGGCATCCAAAATTGGATAAGGGGACATAGTACAAGGGGCATGGGCACATGTCAATAAATTTGAGAAATGAAGACATACAAGGACATATTTAAATGTCAACATATACATGTAACATCAAAGTAGGCTTAGAGCCACATAGGACATGTTCAAGTGTCCACATACACAATTAGGAAATCACACTTAAGGGACATGGGTACATGTCCAAGGCATACATGAATATAAGTGGTGTAGAGCCAAAGAATAATGACATATTAAAATGTCTTTGAATACAAGAAGCATAGAGAATAAAATAAAGCTTAAACTAGGAAATATAGAAATGAAAGCCTAAATGAATGTAGTATAGATGTATGTAAGATCTAAGATGTACATATACTGAGTCTAAAGTAGTGATAGTAAAAAAAATTGAGTTTGAGTATCCATGATCAATATCAAGATATAACAATGCTAAAAATGGAATGTATAAAATGTAATGATACAACCTGGTAATAGAAATTATGTATACTATTCCCCTAAGTGGGTGAATGTGCCAAATAAATAATCATGAATCAATGTATATGCCCCTAGTGGGTCGATGATAGCAAGCCTAGATTAGTGTGGTGGACTTGAATTCTATAATCAATTTATAAGCACTCAAAAAGAACAAGTGAAGCATGTATGTATGTATGATAAAAATAGCTATAATAAGATAGATAACCTATGTAATGTCTATAAAAAATAATAAATGTAGACAACAATGCACATAATCTATAATGTGTTTTCTATGTGGTATTTGAATGTTTTTGTGTTTTGGCATGTTATATATATATTTGTATATAAGTTATGTACAAGCAAATGAAAATAAACTATGTTCAAGGTGAAAGAGAGAATAAAATATGTACTAGAGTGTAGGAACCATAGTAACCAATGAGTCTCATGGGAGATCACTACCACTATGACCTATGTAAAATAAGGGAACTATGATTATATATGTTGTATGAAAGGGAAACTATGATCCCATAATCTATTGTAGTGATAAATTTGTGTTTGTGATCTACCTATGTAGTGGTGTTATGAATATGTAGCACTGAATATGATCCCCTATGAATTGTAGTGGTATTTAGAACCCATATGGTAAAATAAGTTGTAGGCAATGTAGGTGACTTATGATGAGAACCTTAAAAACCCAATAGTACTAATCTTAGCATAAACTCAATAGAGGAAGATCCTCTAGAATCTGTGACATATCTCTAACACATGGGTCTCTCTAATAATGGTATCCATGGTTTATTATGTGTACATGTTGATATTGTATGAGTGGACCTTTCTTGCATTGATGGCTCTAATAAACTTTTTGATGTATGTGAAGGAACTATACTCTGAGTTATAAATGATATTTATACAATATCTAGTAATGGTGTTAGAACTATAATTGGTGACTGTGATGGAACTTTCTATGAAATGGGTATAGGATACTCATATGGGAGATGCTCAATTTTCACCACTTGATTTACATGTATGTATTTAAAGTATATTTTTACTATAGATGTGATGGATTAGAACTATTGTAACCATGTCTTACATAATAACATATCAAACATGCATGCACTAGTTACTACTAGGAACTAAATATATATATGTGCTTATCTAAGCTATAATAGGAGCATCATATCCCTAATGGAGGTCTAAATTTTACCATTCAAACTAATAATTACTATATATATGGGGAATATATCTTGATCTGAGTATCCCAAATTCTATAAAATTTCATATTGCACATGTTAATGCTCGACCTTTTATCAATTTTAATACTCTAGATATGATGATGATCTATGTATGATCCTAGAAAGAGTTTGATTAAATTTTTATCATCATCAATGATCTCTTGATCTAATAATGTGATAAGGTGTCTAGGTGTAACTATAATATGGTACATACCAATAATATTTTGCAATAGATGTGCCTCCTCTATAATAATATGATATGAAGCTTGTGGTGGGTGTGCTTGGTATGTGTAGTGAACAGTTGATGTGTTCCGTACCTCATTTCTTATGTGATTTAAAAATGGATATGATAATATATTTAATTCTTTATATTCTATTTTTTGTGTTTTCTATTCCTCTATGGGTGTGCCCACATAAATAATATTAGATTCAATCAAATATTGTATCTTATGCTTTAGACTTATGCATTTGTTTTATATATGGCCTGATGCCTTATGAGACTCAAAGAATTCATTAGAATCATAGTTTTAGATTATGGTAAAAGCAAGTTTTGAAGGGACCCTGAAACCCTGTACAATAAAAAAAGATAAACCTTAAAGCCCAACGAAGTTTCAAAAAAACCCCAAAATAGGTACAAACCAAACCAGGTTAAACAGGAACCTGTAAACAGCAGAACAAACCATATGTAACCGCCGACACTACACAGAATAGACCGTCACTAGACTGGATCAACATCCTACAACCTCCAAACAAAGAGGTTAATTCAAAATTAATTTTTAATTTTTATTTAACCTTTTACACGAATGAAGATTCATATCTAGAGGGGGGACCATAGGCTTAGATTTCTTCCTCTTAACAACAGTCCATCCATCCTCTACCTTTGTTGCCTCAGTCATCCATTCCTCAGAATACGATGGTCTGTTAAGCCTAAGGGATACAGATGACTCATCAAAATCCTTATGAATACCAGCCACTTTTTGGCTCCTAGGTAGTTCCTCCAAAATAGGGGGAGAAACCAAAGCCTCCACAACAACTGGCTTTGAAAGATCATTATTCCCATTCACCATAGGACCAACTAAGGAATCTTTCACCGGTGACTCCTCCTCAATCATCGGCTCAGAATGGATGCTATCTTCATTCTCAGACTCTGCCAAATCTTCCATAGGTTGTATAGCTATGTAATGTTCTGAGGAAGCCTTAGACCACCAAGAAGGTGGTCGTCTAGACTTTGAATTCCTAGCCAAACAACGAGCAGCCATATGACCCGTCAGGTGACATTTTCTGCACCGAAAAGGTACGCCCTCAAAATCCAACATTTGTGTCCAAGTTCCCCTTGGGAACTCTAGACAAACCACCTCTGGTAGGCCCTTTGAAACATCCACTTCAACCATAAAACGTGCACAGGTTGAATGGTGACCAACCGAAGTATTTTTATCCATAGACAAAAAATCTCCTATAGCATTCCCGATGGTTTCAAAAACTGATTCATGCCATAGATGTATTGGAATATTTGGGAGCTGAACCCAGATCAAAAACTTGTTAAAGGTTTCTGTAAGCAAATTAAAATCCTTATGCCACCGTTTGGCCATGAGAGGAAATTTACCCTGACATAAGAAATCAATGTTGCTCAAGATTATCCTTCTGTCCTCAGGGCATTGGAAGACAGCAATAAAGAAACCTTTTAAACATGGGAAGATGTCAACATGGTATTTAATAAGTGGTAGCCAATTCTTGGATATACAATCATGTAGATCAGCCAAAGAGGGCCAAAATCCTCGAAAATGAAAAATAGCAGCTTGGGACGAAAAAATTTCTACCCTTTCAAAGATTTCGTCTACTATTTCAGGATCTAAATTTACCCTTGTGGGTTTTAGAGCACTTATAGGTGGTGCATAGGATGGCCCAGATGATGTATGAGGCATATCTTTAGGTAGATTTGCTTCAAATGCCGCCACATCTGCATATGTTCTTCCCCTGCATCTAACCCTGATCTAGGAGCGTGGGCAAAACACCCGGCCACAATCTTTCCTCCACCCACCGGAGAAGTCTCTTTAGGGGCATTCAGCTCCCTCCCCTTGCAAGCTAACAACACCCCGCTCGATTTAGCAACCATAGCCGCTTCGACCACCTGTCTGTCATTACCCATTTTCAAATTTTCTGAGCGCGCGCGCATGGGAGACGGCATTGGCTCTAACACAAGTTATCTTTCATTAGAATCATAGTTATTTACAAGAGGCCATGTTGTATAAACATATTTAATGGGATGGAGAGATATGACATTGAATTCTAAGAGCTATTGTAAAACCCATGATGGTGACTTTGGAAGGATGGTAAAGATTCAATGTCGATGAGTAGATAATATTGATCTAGGATATGTCTTATAAGTTACATTAGCTATGGCCTTTTAATCATTCCTATTATTAGTGGCCCTTACTTTATATGGAGGCTTATTTCAAATCATAATATTTGATTCTGATCCAATTGTATACTTGAGTTTTTTCATTGATATAAGCTTGACCTATCTTTATTTTATTGTGTGGCACAAATCTATGAATGTAGGAAACTTCTTAAACATGATAGCTTCATGTAATGCTTAGAAGACTTTGTTTAAATATGTCATAAAGTTATTTATCTACCATGGGAATAGTCAACTTCGTTAATATATTCTTGTATAGTAAGACATAATCCACAATAGGCTCATTTGACTTTTGTTTTAACTATGCCACTTGACCATATGATATCTTATCAGGATAGTGATGGAGAAATGTTCTTAAAAACTATCATCCAAAGGATTGAATGTTTTGATAAATTGATTTGGTAAAAAATAAAACCATTCCAGGGCATAATCCTTTAAACTATGTGAAAACATCTTTATGAAAATCCAATCCTTGGACACATAGTCCAAACACGCTATGTGAAAAGCTCTAAGATAGTGCTCTGGGTCACCCTTTCCATCATATAATGTAAGATTAGATGACACAAAACCAGATGGTAATGGGGTTATCTCTATGTGATGTCCTAAAGGTTTATTTAATAAAATATTATAACCCAATGCATGTGATGGCCTAGTGTCTCCTTTCTCAAGATGTAACACCTTAGATTATAGAGTATGAATCTCATGCATAAGGTATTGTACACATAGAATGGAGGAACTAGAAACTAGAGATGTAGATATCATTAAAGGTTATTGAATTATAATTTTAGGTTATTCCAATTGGGTTAGACCCAATGTAGGTTTACCAATGATATTATCTTGGGGAGTTGAAGATTGACTATTGCTTATTTTGTTATTGATTTATAAAATGGCTTATAGTATTTATGCATGATCAAGGGGATCTTTTATGAATTTTATCTTTGAATCCATATAATATATCATCTCTATTAATAATAATGCAATAATTATTAAGTGGAGTGAGAATGTCCTAATTTATAATGTGTATATCATATTGCTCTTGATTGTATTATTCATCTTTATATGCATTATCATTGAAATCCAAATAATCAGGGTGTGAAGGATGTATAAATATATTTATAATAGGTCCCTTATCCATGTTATAGGCTTAGATAGTAGGAATCTAAATATGATCTATAGGATTACCACCTGATCTAGAACTTCTTCTTAATGGAAAAAAGATAATTTTTTGAGATGGCATATAGTAAACAAATTGGAATAGATCTGCTAAAATAGAATATATGTGATTTTAAAATTTAAAGTATATAATGAAAATAGGAAAAAGAAGGATACAAACCCTAAGATCATTAACGGTTAGGGTTTTTTGAATTAGGGTTACCTTACAAATATTTACATTATATTAAAATAAATGAAACCTTAATGTGAGATAGATTTAATGAGATAGGTTATGCCAAAAAATCATAAAAATAGAAGTATGTAACCCTAATTTAGGGAATTTTTTTAGAGAAGGTAAACTAGGGTCTTAAGAAATATTTGATATAAGTTAGGCTTACAAAATGCTTTAACCTTATACAATTTATCTATATAAATCCTATGTTTGATTAGAGGACTTAATAGTTTAAATAAGTGAAATCATATGAAATAAATAACCTTTGATTTGTTATATATTTTATCTTGCTTTGGATTTCTAAAAATAGTAATAAATATGTGCAAATAAAGACTTATCTAGAAAACATCTAACACAGAGGATCTAAGAGATAAAAACTAGGATACTAATAGGCCTGAGTGTCATCAATAAGATCCCTATGTCATATCCTCTCCTGGATAGTAGTTCCATGTCACTCTAGTGTCCTAAAAATGGTGCTAGTGTCATCTTTGTAGGATTTTTCCTAAATTTCTAGGTGTATTTGTGCCTATGTTTTTGGATTTTACTATTGCATGGATGAATTTTGAAACTCTATATTGTGCCTATAATAACTTATTTATGATGTAAACCCTAATCCTCCTTAAAATTAAGGCATGAACTAAAAATGTGAATTTATTAGTAGGAAAGGTTGGACATCCTCAACACCCCACTATGAAGAGAGTTTCTTACATACCCATTGAGTAGGGATCAAGCCCAATGTGTTTCTCCCCACCTAAGTTCTAGCCCAAGTGTAAGTGTCGATATAATGATAGTGGTCTTAAATTCCTTGAGTGTTCTTGAGATTAGAAATCTTTAAAATATGGGCTTAAGGAAGCTATAAATGGTACTATGTATAATTAGGTCAAAATAGGTATTAATAACCTTGATTTTACTGAACTTAGTTTGTTTTTGCATAGGTATTTTATATCTATTTTCCATCTTGTGGATAGAGGTCTAAAATTCATGTATTTATAGTGTTATGTAGCTTGTTTTGATAATAAAATATGCATATGATAACCTTAAGAGGGTTTAAATTTTGAAAACATATCTATTTGAGAGAGTTAGGGTAAGGGGTATTAGAGCCATGTTGGGGACACTAGCACCATGTGACTCTAGTGTTCTTAATGTGGCAATAATGTCTAACTAGTAGGTTGTTGGACATGAAGGGCTATGATCTAGGAATGAAGGTCTAAGACTATGTTTTGGCTTTAGATACCTATGGTCCACACAAAGGTTGTAAAAGTGTGATAAAAGGATCTAGGATAGGTCTAGGACTAAGTTATCTCAAGTGTCACTATTAGTGCTCAAATACCACTTTTAGGTGATTATATTTATATTCACCTATTAGAGTATTATCCATATGATTATCAATTTAATCTACCATAAGTTAACATAATAATTTTCCTCAGATGAACTTGGTGAGATTTATTTTGAGATCATAGTCTTGAACCTTTTTAATCCAATTACCTCTTTTTGATCTAACTTTTTGCTATGTCAAAATATATTTTACAATTATATCAGGTACCATCATAATAGAATAAGAATTCAAAATGTGGTACCTAAATTATTTGAATACTTTTATAATGACATGTGCATGGTTTTAAATATAAGAGTAATTGAATTTAAAATCTTTGAGATGAAAACTCATAAATGAAATTGGTGATTCAATCCTTCGTCATTGTTCTGAATCAGTTTTTCTGGGGGAGTGTAAGTAGAAGATTAAAAATATATTATGAAGCCTTTTTTGAAATATTAACACACTAAAAAAAGTGTGTGACTAATTTAAATATTTATCCTTTCAATAACATATTTCATTATTACATTTAAAATAAGGATTAACCATCATCATATTGGTGTTGTATCTTTGTAGCTCACCAAAATAAGGTAAAAATATTCTTAAAATTTTTACCTTTTTGAAGAAGGAATGGAATATAGGCTTATTGGTTGGAAAAGATAGTTTCTAAATTACTTAAAATCTTTTAGGATAAATAGTGATTCCTTATTTTTAAATAATATTCCTAATAAACTTATCTTCAATTACTCAAAATATGGAATTCTTAAGATTTAAGGAAATACTATGAATCTCTAATTTTTCAATTCCCTTTCTAAATGTTTATAATGATAATTTTTTGAAAAATATATTAAATAATCCAATTTGACCATAATTAACTTATTTTTCAGATAATTAAAAATAATATATTGCTATTTAGAATGTTTCTCCTATGTTAATAATGCCTAAAATATTTCCTTCATATGTAAAAGTTACCCAAAGAGTCATGAAGGCTATTTTTTGATTATTTTCCTTGTCTAATTGGCCAAAAAACATGATTCAAATTAGATCATTTAGACTTAGAAAATTTTACTCAAAAAAACCAAAAAAGACCTAGTTAGGTCTAGAGATGAGAATATTTTTTAAAATTTTCAAAATGAGTCCAATTTTTTTTTTTAATTTAGATATTATGATTCTATAAAAATTGATATATATTGAAATTCTAATTTTTTTGACAATAAATGGCTTTGACTAGGAAATTTTAACTGCAAGATATAAATGATAATTCCATATTCTTGTTTCATAGACAAGTTCTTTATTCATTAGGTAATAGAGTCATATTCAATCTTAAAAAAGACCTTTATAAATAAACTTTGACCAAAATAAGGATGAAACAAATAAGATATCACAAGGAATAGAAAATAAGAAAACAAGGCAAAAACAAGACAAAAACTAGAAATAAAAAAATAAAACATGAACTTGGGTAACATGAAAAAATCCAAAATTCACATATTTACATGTAGGGGACAAAGTAATTTCTCTTGAATTAATGTTTAAAATATTTACTAATGTAGGGAAAATGAAGATGTAACTTATCTTGGTAAGCCTGATAGAATGTGTTATCACCTTATAAGTTCTTAATCTTAAATGGACCAATCCACAATGAATTAGAATTACCATGAATCCCTTTAGGGTATATATTTTTGTCACATAGGAGTACAAGATACCCAACTTGGAAATACTTTCTCTTTTAATTTTTGTCAAATAATGTTTTTACTTGAGCTTGATGCTCTGAAAATCTATCCAAAACCTACAATCTTTCCTATTCAAACTTGTTTAAATAGGGAATTATTTTATCCAATGAGCTCTCAAAATTTTTATTTTTAACCACTCAATTGAATTTAAATGCAATAAATTCATGTGCTATAGGTATTGTAACATTTTTTCCAAATAATGATTGAAATATAGATATTATGATGGCTCTTTTAAGAGTTGTGAGGTTTTCCCATAATGCATCGTATATGTTCGTTTATCAATTTCATTGATTTTCATCCATGATATTTTGAATGATAGTGAAAATTATTATTGATGGATTCAACTTGGTCATTTCCTTATGGATAATATTTTTAAGAATGAGAAAAATAAATACCATATTCATAAAAAAATCTAATTAAATTTTCTAAATTAAATTATAAAGCATTACCAATCACAATATTTTAAGGGAAACCATACCTACTAGGATGTTCTCTTTAATAAAATTTTTAACTACCTTAGAAGTTGGTTGATTATCTAAAATTCCCTCAAACAAATTTTTGAAATAATATTTTTTCATTAAAACATGTATATGGTAAACACTTGAGTGAGGATTTAACATTCTGATGAAATCCAACCTTCATTGTTGAAAGGGTTCTTTGATCACAACTAGATTAAATGGGAAAATTGTAATATTTGGCCTACCAATAAATTACTGAGAAGTTTCACATTTTCCCACCCACTCATAGGAGTCTTTAAATAGGGATGGAAAATAATAAGTGTTCTAAAAAAATTATATGTTGTTAGCAATGTAAAAATATAACCACCACAAGCTCGGTTATGAAAGGATTTTAAGAAGTTTATTTTGTCGTTATTTATCTACACATCTAAAAAAGAAACAATCAATGTTATTTTAAAATAAACTACCAACCCAAATAACATACCTACTTGATTTTGACTTAGAAGTTCTTTTGTTTAACATCTAAATCTGGGGAACATTCTCCATATGTCAAAAAAAACACAATATCTAAATAACTCTAATCTATAGAGTTAATAATTAATAGTAATGACATATTTTCATTTTCATGGTCATATTCACTTATTAGAGTAGTAGTTATCTAATTATCAATTTATTCTATCACAAGATAACATAATCCTTTGCCTTAGACAAACTTAGTGGGATTTATTTTAAGATCATATTTTTGAAACTTTGTAATACAATTACCTCTCTTCAAGCCAACTTATTCTATGTTAAAATAGATTTTATGACTGTATCAAGTACCATCACAATAAAATAATAATTTAAAATACAATACCTAGATTTTTTAGTACTTTGATAATGACATACGAATTCTTTTGAATATGAGAGTATTTGGATTCATAATCTTTAATATTGGAACTCATAAAGGAAATTGGTGACTCAAATCTTTCACCATTGTTTTGAATAAATTTTTATGAGTGTCAATATAAGATTAATAATATATGATCAAGTATTTTTTGAAATATTGAAACACTAGAATAGGTGTGAAATTAATTGTTATTTATCACTTAAAAATCATATTTTCATTATTCAATTTAAAATAAGGCTTAACTATCATAATATTAGTATTATGTCTTTTGATATCACCAAAATAAGGTACAAATCTTCTTAAAAAGTTTAATTTTTTGAAGATGGAATGGACTCTAGGCTTGTTGGTTATAAAAAATAGTATTTTAATTAGTTTAACTCTTTTAGGATCAATATTAATTCCTTAATTTCAAATAATACTCCTCGTAAACTCACTTATAGTTACTCAAAATATGGAATTATTAGGATTTAAGGAAATACTATGAAGCTATAATTTTTCATATTCTTTTTCTAAATGCTCATAATGGTCTTCTTTTTTTTTTTTTTTGAAAAATATATTAGATCATCCAATTAGACCATAATAATTATTTAGATAATTGAAAATAATGTCAATTGTTATTTGGAATGTTTCCTCTATGTTGATAAGGCCAAAAGGAATTCTTAGATATGTAAAAGTTCCCAAAGGAATGGTGAAGGATATTTTGTGTTGATTTTCCTTAACTAATTCAATTTAAATGTATCCTAAAAATCCATCCTTGACTACTTGATTAAATCTATCCATGATAGGTAATTGATAATTATATTTAAAGGATGCCTAATTAAGTTTCTTAAAATAAACACATAAAATTATTTCAACACTTTTCTTATAAATTGGCACTATATTAGGAGCCCACATTGAATGATGAATGGGGAAAATGATTCAAGCATTTAAAAAATTTTTAACCTCCTCAAAGATAGTCTCATGTATCTTCATATTATCCTAGTGTTGTTTATGCTTAAAATGTTTTGCATAAGGTTTGAATGGCACTATATGACGCATCTCTTTAGGATGAAAACATTTGAGATCAACTAATAAATAGGAAATAATATCAATTTATCATCATAAAAGTGAAACAAACCTTCTTCACTTTTTGGGTGAATAAAATTTTCCAATATTTACTTTTTCATAGTCAATTAAGATGTTTTTTTTTTCATTTTATTTTTAATAAACCTATCATGTTTATAAAAAAATATTCTATAAAAACTAAAACTTTATGAATTTTGTTCCCTTATAGTGTGATCATTTTGTCTTCATTTTATCCCTCAATAATTCCTTTATTTTTATTTTTTATTGAAGATTATTTATATGTTGAATCCCTTCGCTCAAAAGAAATATTTCATTTTTTTTAGTATTGCAATAATTTTTTGATCATTATTGAATACCTACCAATTTTTATAATTATCTAGCACACTATATTTGTACACTAATTCAATTTTGTATTTACCTTTATTGATTTCATAATGAGGAATAAATAAAGAAGATACATAGTAAGCATGTTATCTTTTACATTATTTTATCTAGGAATAGTTGCTATGAAGAAATATTAAAAAGTTTCTATGTTATCACATAAATTATTATCATAGTGTTTCAGATGATAATTATTCATTTGATATTATATTTTAATTACTTTACAACCAATTTTTCATTTGATTTCACTTTAAAATTTCCTATTATTGTATCTTCTATGACTTTCAAAATAATGAGAAAAGCCTCATATTTGGTAGTATTATTAGTATATTCAAATTGTATTTTTCATGAGAAGGGGAAAACATGTTTACTTGGAGATGCAAGAAAAACCCCTGAATATGTGTCAAATGAAGATAAGTAACATCAAACTAAAGTGTCTAAATGTCATTGGGATTTATTTCTATCACTTTGAGCATATTTAATTCCTCTTAAGACATTAGCATATAGTTCCATATTCCTATATCTTCATAAAAAAAAATATACTTCTAGATTATCTACTTTTTATGCTATGTATTTAGCAAGGATCTTTGTGTATTTTGAGGGTTATAAGGAAATGAAAGTAATTAAGAAGTTTGGGCATTAAATGCAGTGATAGAAAACATTTGAGGCACTATATTGGTTGATAAATTGATTTAATCCTTTGATTGAATCATGGCATGATATAAGTATAATTGAATCTTAAAACCTACTTCTCTAAAGAAATTCCTTCTTAATAAGATGCCATATGCAATCAACATGTCTCCCAAAACCTAATTCTCTAAATAAATACCTTCTTAATAAGATGACATATGAAATCAAAATGTCTCCCACCAAGACGGTCATTTTGATTCTCTTTTGGAGGAAATAATCTAAGGAAATATGAGCATATTTAATGTGGCCAATAAAGGACACCTATTTTGCTTTCATGGAATAACAATGGAAAAAGATTCTAGTGAAAGTTATACCTAAGGAATGATCAATGTTGGCTGGTATTACATTATTAGAGGTTATAGTATAGATAATTACTAGAAATATTCTCATTCAACTAAGGGCCAAACCATACGCACCATAGAATCTTCACCTTTACCACAATGCCAAGCTTAAAAAATAGAGGATTATATTGACTATGCCACATAGTAAATATTTATATTTTAAATAACAAAATTTGACTTGATTAGAGAAAATGCTTGTCTCACAAAAAATTAACCATTTAATTGTATGATATTTAGTTAGTATTTATACTATAACATTGTAATAGAGTAGATATAACATAAAGAAGAGTTGAAGTATGATATAAAAAAGTATAAATAGGTTAAAGAGCATATTAAACTTTGTAACATAATATTAAAGAAGATAAATAGGTTAAAGAGTATGATGGTATAGTGTAAAGAAAATTGTAGAAATAGTAACAATTTTGTTATATTAATATAAATTAAGAGGAATTATAGCAGGAAATATTATGTACTATGGATGAGCACAGCAAATTAGTTTTAATTTGTAATTACATAAGTGAAATAATTATAACCAATAATAACCCATTTTATACAATATTTTCAACTAAAGTTAACATAATCAAACATAAAACATATGTAACCGATAGTTTCATATTTTATGTCAACATTTGGTATCACCACACAAACTTTAGTTAATGAATGTCTAGAGGAAGAAATCCATTAGAGCTTTGGAAAATAATTTTTAAAAAAATATAAGAGTGGTGGGAAGAGATAATAACAAAAATCACTTTGAGACTAAAATAATGTGTGAATCTCTACTTACATTAAAATCATTTTTATTCAAACTACACGATGAATAATTTTGGGTAACATTTGCACAAAGTCTCTAGCATTGGATATTGTGGCAAGAATAATATACAAAAGGTTATAGATTACACATTAAGAAAAACATAAAGTGGACTTCATAAAATATTGAGGCACTCCAATACCTTAATACATATATTGATTAGTGTTTCTATAC